>OX456527.1:126137570-126145070 GCA_949748255.1 Eustalomyia histrio
GATTAAAAAGAATAAAGGTGAACCGATAATCTTATATCCTTTATTGGGTGAACTTTTTTCACCACTTCGAAAAATTAATATCATATTTGTTAGTATTTTAATATGCTCTACACGATTTTGTGGTTGAACGAGATTCCCAAAAATAAGTTGTCACCCTAATGTAGATATTATTTTGTTGGATCCACAAAAATATGAAGAAAAAACATATTTATAAACTTAGTAATTTTTCCTGACTTACCTGGGAACATACAACGTGATATGTAGCTTTTGATGCATTATGAGATGCCTTATAGATGCAATAAATTTTTCACTTTAAATTGATTTCTTTTTTTTGCACAGAATTAAAACTAAATTTATTTAAAATCAAAAACACTCAACTACAATAAACAGCCGATCTTTACAAAATTACACAAATTATTAGAAACTTAACAACATCAGCTGTTTTTTTCATGCAAAGTGTCTTAAACTGTATAAAGTGCTGACAAGTTGAGATACAGTTTAAAAGCAACTGTATCGTGCTGCCATATGTTTTAGTTTTCCCCTAACGTTAAACTCAAAGCAGTACACTGAAAAAAACTTGTGTGAAATAAACAACAACTAAAACATGGAAAATATTTAATAATGTTAAAAAATTATTATTAGAACAACAAGCATAACATTTTTCAAAGAGTTGAAAAGTAGGAGATCTTATTGTTAGTAATTTAAGAGCAGGTTATTTTGGCGAATTGTAAAAACTCTCTAAAGATGCGGTTGTACTTCTATGTACATTCCAACATGGGCATGAAAAATATCCGCACAGCTCAAAGTGCTGAAGAGTGTTGTAAATATACACGATAGCGTCGTAAAGCTCGGTTCCGTTATGCCCTCCAGGGCCGCAAATAAAATTTTATAAATTTTATTTGCGATCATATGAGAGATCTTATGTTTTTAAAAAAATCTTTTTAAGAAAATTATATTATACAAATAATATAAAAAATCATATTTAAAACGACTTTAACCGAATTCTAGGTATTCCTTTCATTCATATCTGAGGATATTAACGGTTTCCCAAACCGATTTGGCTACAGGTATGTTAAAGACATGGTAATGGTTTGGCATGATAATGGAACGGAGAACAAGTAGAATTAAAACACTTGGCGGGGGAAACGGAATTAAATTGTACGGGGAATGAGTAGAATTGGGACACTGGGCCAGAGTAACGGAATTGAATGGAAGGGGGACGAAAATAATTGAAACACAATACAAGATGGTCGAAATGGAATGGAACAAGAATCTAGTAAAATAAAAACACTGGACAAGGAGAACTTAGTGGAAGAAAACGGGGATAAGGGGAACGAAATAAAATAAAACGGGTAACGAGTGGAATTTAAATACTAGACATGGAGAACGAAATAGAGTGGAATGTAAAAAAATACTGAAATTAAAGTAAATACGTACGTATCATCGGCTAGAAATCTGAAATTTCAAATATGCATTCCCTAGAGTACGTAACAATTCTATAATAACGAACTTTTGGGATTCTTCGCCAAGAAAGTGGAAATGCTGGGGGTTCTAAATGAACCAAGGTGTCCCCTCAAACAAACAGCCCAAACCTCTGTAGATAACAATCTGATTTTTGGTATTTTAACGAGGACGAGAATAACGGAAATAGTCTCTCCTTCATCCTTTCGGCTCCCAAACACTCTTCGGCTAAAAATCAGAAATTTAATATATGTGTTCCCTAAAGTATGGGCAAGACGTTAAAAAGATACCTTTTGAATTTCCAATAAAAATGTGTGAAAGAAAAAAGGTGAGCCCTTAATCTGTAAACAGGATATTGAAATTTATTAATTCCTAAAAAGAACCGACTTTTTCCCTAATCCAATATGTGATTAAAACTACATTGCAGTGACAACAAATAAACAAACCACAAACAAAAAGTAAAATGCGAGAAAAAAACTATAAATAAAATTACAGGAATCAACATTCACTTGTTTTTTGTTTTTTTTTTTTTGGTTTTTGCTTTCCATTTTTTTTTTGTATGTGTTGGTTGATGTTGGTCACTGCAATAAACCACTTAAAAATATTTCTGTTAAGTGTTGTTGCTATGCATCACACACACACACACACACACACATAAACACCTCCACTTATGCAATTGCAGATATTTTATTTTATAAATACAATTACTACTAGTATGAGCTAAAGGATAAGCTCTATTTTAACTGTATTTTGTATGATTGTATTCGGATTTTTTTCATGCAATTTTAATTATTATATTGTTGGAAATTTATACAAGTATTTAATGGAATTCTGCTGTAATAGGTATCAAAAAATTATAAAATTTTTTAGTATTTAATTGTAACTAATTTTTGCTCTTTTTTTTTGTGGAGAAAAATCTGTAAATTTAATCAATTTATTGTTTTAATTGGATTTTCCCGCATAATTAAATAAGCTACTTAACATTGTTTTGTGATTTATACTATTGATAGTTATTTGTAAAAGTGATTTTATAATTTTTGCAATATTATAGAAACTAAAACTAACAAAAGGTTGTTTAAATACACACAAAGCTACATATATATCATTTTACATAATTCAATTGAAATTGAGGTCAAAGATTTTTCTTTTTTTTTTCTGTAGCTGCAAAAATAATCAATATGTATAGGACAAATGACAGATAATGTCAAAAGGTTTATTAAACTATAAAGTTTCATTATATACATACCCAAGAAACATTTTTACGGACTCTCCGATATGTACGGATTCATGAATCCGGCTTCTACTGTACGTTTACGGTCCGAAAATAGGTATCCGTCAAAGCTTGTACATAAACGGAACATTAACGGACCGTATAATTTAATTTTCGAAAACAATACGTTTTTAATCCGTTTCGGTGTATCCGTTTCTGTACCGTTAAATACGGACCACTGTTTTTCATCAGTTTATCTTCAGTTGCTTTTGGATTTGCTTAGTAATAAAAAAACTAATACTTAAATATCCCTCAGGTAAATATTTATGAAATTGAAAACAAGTTTTACGATGATGTGTGCAAAATTATGTTGATTTGCAAATAAAAATATTGCCCGACAGCTTAAAATAATTTTGTGAACAAATTTGCAAATTTGCATTGTTTGCTTCATCATATCGTAAGTACCACAATTTAAACCAAAATGAAATATTTGTTTTATTTATTTCATGATTTTTAATGGGCCAAAATCGCAATGATTTATGGATGGTAATTTTGCTGGAGATGAATATGGTATTTGTTAGATTTAGTTTATTTAGTTTTGTTATTTTAATTTAAATATATTTGTTAATAAATTTAAAGAAAAAAAATAAAAATTTGCTACTTACAATTAAAATAATATGCTTTACACAAATCCGTTTTTTTGTTGAAAAAACGATACGAATGCGGACTGAATACGGATCCGCAAACGATCCGTCACTGACGGAAAATTAACGGACAACTCTTGTTTTTCATCCGATATATCCGGTCCGTAAACGGTCCGTCATTGACGGACTTTTAACGGACAACTCCGTTTTTCATCTGATATATCTGGCCCGTAAACGGTCCGTCATTTACGGTTTTTAAACGGATTCGAATCAGTTTCGATGTTCCTTAAAATCCGTTTTCTGGTCCGTTTACGGATAAAGAAAACTGTACGTAAATGGAGTTGGATTCCGCTTATGACGTACCGAAACCGGTACGTAAACTGTACGTATTGTTTGTTGGGTATGTACGTATGTATGAAAAAGTAGAGGGGACCGATTTTGGTGTTTGATAAAAAATACACAATTGCTCTAGGGGGGAGGGTTGACTAAAACTTACTTTGTTTAAAATGTTCTTACAAAACCAAAAATCATCTTAAATATTTACTATTATTTAAAAATGTAAAATTATTTACCTTAAGTAAATTTGTTCTTCAATTTTTTTTTTTTAATTTTTTCTAAACTTTAAACATATTTTAAAGTCTATCCTTTTTAGTGAAAACTTTTAGCACAATTTACTTTATTTACTTTTGGCCACAAAAGCATTAATTATTATTTGCCTTTTGGTGGTTACTAAAAACACACCAACACTCGCATTTTACTCCTTCTCTCTGAGGCCTACAAAAAAGACTTTACTTTGTATAAAACTACCAACCGTATTTTAAATGTAACGTGATAATATTCAACGCTATGGAAATATTAACAACAAAAAAAGGAATAGGCATGGTGTTGTAATTTGTGGCAGTGATGCTCTTTTGTTTAACTTTTTTTTTTTTTTTTTGGTTGAACATCAACATCAATTTTTCATAGTATTTATAGAAATAATAAATCAAATATACTTGTACCTTTGTGTTTTTAGGTTGGCATCAAAAGAATAGAAAAACAAACAAAAAATAAAAAACAATGACGAAATGATAAAGGTAAAGGTAAAGAGGCAAGAAGGCAGGCATAAGTCTTTAAAACAAATGAAGGTTTCATGAATAATGTTGAAAAAGCAGCTTCTTTAAGTTGTAGTAAGACAGTTGTGGTAGTAGTTGTAAAAAAATGCTTTAAAATTGTGTGCTAAACTGATAGTAATACAAGTTAAGAAGTTTTCTGAGTTTGTTTGTGTGTAAGCGATTTTATTATTATATCATGTTTACCTAAGTGGCTTTTAAGGTGTTGGCACAAGTACTTTGTTGCTATTTTAGTCAAAACATTTTCTAGTCTTAAGTGTGTGTATTTTTCTGTTTTTGTTTGTGTTAGTGGTTTAAAACATTCTATCTAAATATTTTGTTGTGTAGAAAACAAGAATTTAATGGTTTATTTTGTAACATCTGCTTGTGTTAAAGGTATTTTAATTTTGATAAATGATCTCAAATGGGGTTTAATTTAAAATTGTTACAAAAAAATTTTATTCAGACTACAAACTTGAATTCATTATTTATCGATTTCAAAATTATTTATTAAAAAAAATAAATATATATCATGATATTATTAAACACTGTGCAACACTCTTTTCGGAGGTCGATAAATACATTAGGTTAGTATAGTTAAATACTCAAGGGTTTCAGCGGTGTGTGGGTGCGGTAAAATTTTGTGAACCATCCATGTAAAGCTCGATATATATATGAACATACATGATTATGTATGGGCTTGTATATGATCATATATGACCTCATATATGACCATATAGGGGCGTATATGGTTATATATGATCATACATGAGCATATATGAATAATATATGAGCATATATGATCATATATGACCGTATACGGCCATATACACTCAAATTTCGGTTCCGAAGATATATGGTCATATATGAGGGCATGTATGGTCATATATTATACCACGCATGAACGTTTATAACCATGTATGCCCATGTATAATCATATACAAGCCCATGTATACACTCACAATATATTTTCCGTTACCGACTATACACTCTAATTAATTTCTGTTGAATTTTACCCAACTTATAGTAGGAAACTGTACTCCTACTATAAATTCGGTAAATTTACTCTGTGTGCGTAAACGAAAAAATAAACACATTATGTGTAATATTTTGCACACATAATGTGTAAATTTACATTGATGTTGTGTAAAAATTTAAGGAAATTTTAAAATTAATTTTTAAAGTTACTAAAATATATACTTCTTAAAGAACAAAAAAAACTGCACAAAAAACTTTTTTTTAATAAAAACAATAAATTTATTTTTATTATAATACATAAAAAACATTTTGCAATTTTTCAGTGTTTTATTGCAGCTTTCTACAAGGCATATTGTAATGTACCGATATGATTTGTCCTCTTCTTCGTTCTAAAAAAGAACCAACTTTATAGATATAAACATTTGATGCAGTATTTCAGTTTTTTGTCGGATGTCTGATGTCTTATGTTTTTGATTCTTGATTCTTAACCCAATAATTTAATATACATTTACCACAATTTGTTCAATAATGGACAATTTTGGAAAATAATTATTTGTTTTCGGATGTTTTTTATTTATTTTATAATTTCAAAATGTCAAAATAATTATTACCATACTAGGTTTGTATATTTACAAATTTTGTGCGTAAAACTTTAATTTAACACAAGAATACTAATTTTAGGCACAATGTGTTTAATTTTAACCACATTATGTTTAAAAACACTTTGTGTTAGTATTATTGTATATGAAAGTGTGTACAGAACTATTTTACGCATTTGGTGTTTATATTTACCGAGTTTTCGTAATATTACACAAAACTTTACCTGTTTTATAGTTGTAATTTTACAAACATTTTTTTAGAGTGTAGTTTATATAAAAAGTAATACGTAGAGTTTGTTTTTAAATGAAGAATCAATTGAAATTCATAGAAATATATTTTTTAACTCTTTAAATCAGTCATTCAAAAATCAAACTATTAAAATTTACAATCATTCAGTAGGAGTTGATATTTTCTGTTAAATGTAAAATTTTATGTTTTCAGTTTTTAAAAATTTAAATGCATATAATTCCTTTTTGTTTTTTTTTTACCAAAACAGTTTGTTTATATACAAAATTATTTCAATAAAAATTACAAAAAATTATTTAAATCTAGATACACACATAGAAAATAAAAATACGTACAATTGTGTGTGTTGTGTTTTGTAAAATATGTAACAAATAGAAAAAATCAATTTGAACAACAAACTACAAAAATCGTTTTTTTCTACGTTTTGTCAGTTAAAAACTGATGATTATTTTAAAGGATTTTCGATTGCTTTTACTACTTTTGTTAATTATTAAACAGTAATTCAAAATAAACAACAAAATGGGCTGAATATAATGAAAAATCATTAGTCCTTTTTTTGATTGTATTTTCGATTAATTTAATATGTATTTAAGGTTGTTTTTAACGAAATAATATTGCGAGTGTACATAATACTTTTTTCAATAAATGCTACAGCGAGAGTTTTTAGGGTTAAAATGTGCTACGAATGTATTTTGTTACAAATTTCATTAGGGGTACCCAAAGAAGAAATATTTATTAGGTAGATGTAAAATCTTGAAAAAGTGTTAAATTATTCAACGAAAAAAATTCACGTAAAATTTAAATTTAGTTGTTAGATCAAAAAATTTGTTTTAGATTTAATTTTACATTGTTAATTTACAGTAAATTACAATGTTGGTTCATAGAATTTTACATCTACCGTTTACATTTTCCGTCTTTGGCAATCTCTACTTAAATTTAGACAACACATTCACAGAATATTGCATCACTTGAAATTACCGTTTAAGGGATTCTTATTGGTAGAAAAAAAGGTTAAAATGACCCCTGAAAATGGCAGATGTTGTGTGAAACAAAAATGTCATAAAATTTCATTGCGGGTATTCGAAGACTGATTTTGTCTCGAAAAAACTTATGCACTGATATTTATTGCCCACAAAAAGTGAAAACTTTAAACGTTCCTAAAATATGACTGCACCTAACTACACAGCGCCAAACTTATACATTCGTATAATTACTCAGAATATTATGTAGTTTACTAATTGTAGTTTAATAAAAAAGTTTTCCGTTCCAT
>OX456527.1:126155070-126183959 GCA_949748255.1 Eustalomyia histrio
AAATGTTAGATATTTAAATTTTGTACAAAACCTCACAGGGTTCAAGGGCGAATGGCGATTGGGCTGTTTACAAACTGCCAAGCAAACTGTATAAGAGATAAGGGCAGCGTAACTCAACAAAAGCCGGGAATTGTTATTTTGTAAACTAATGAAATCTTAAGTCTGGACTATAGATATTTCCATATATACAGAGAGAACACAGATTCATTGAATTAATCGAATTTCTTGCCAACCAAATGGTTTGTTTGGAGCCATCAATATATTTGTTTGCCGCTACCGAAATTCGGTTAATGCAACAGAATTTTCGTTAAAACCAAATGTTTCAATTATATCAGGAAAACATTTGGTTGAGACAACTAAATGAGTCGGTTGCTGCAACAAAAATATTTAGTTAACAAAAAATTCGGTTATCAAAATGAATCTGTTTTCTCTGTGTAAATTTCGATATCAATCGTAGTTTATAGTATCCTAATTGAATTTCAAAATTATTTTCAAATTAAAAACTTTCTATAGTTAAAAGTCGTCATCAACTGGAGATATTTTTAAGGCCAAAGACCTTCTCCGAGAAAAGAGACCTAGTGTGTGAAAATAAAGTTTTAAGAAAAACGCATTTAAAGTTTCAAACCGCATTATCACTGTGAATACACCTTCAGTTAGGACATGCGATTTGGTAAGGTTAGTTATTATTGGTGTGGATTGGAGTGGTGACGTATTTTTTTCGCTTTTAGTGTGACAATACCTTTGCTATTGTTGCTGCTCTGTTCGTTCTCAGCTATCTGAAAAAAAAGTCCGAACTCCAAAAAAAATCGAAGACTGACTAAAAAAAAACAACATAAAACCAAAAAATAAAAAAAGGAAAAATTTTAATGTTTTTCTCATTTTTATCGATTTTCCCAAGTTCGTTTTGTACATTCTTATGGGGTAAATAAATTTTTATCAGAAATCTAACTCATTTCATCTTATTCTACACCCTTTTAGGTACCAGAATCCAGTCTTAAGTTCAAACCCGTTTTTTGACACACTAGGTCCTTTTTTTCGGAGAAGGTCACATATGATTATTTTCTCCTGGGGGGTTTTATATTTAAAAACTCCTTGTATATATAGCAGGGACTGAAACTGAACCTGAACCCAAACGGGTTCAGGTTTATAAAAACTTTGAACCCGCTGAACCAAAAAATTTAACCAAATTCGCTTTCAAAAATATAATAAAAATATTTTTGCTGTTTATGCCGTGAAAAATCTAAATGTCCCCGCTTCGATTGATAACTTAGTTAAAAATTAAACTGAAATACTATAGTGATCAAAACATTTGGGACTAAGATCGCTAAGATTTCTATTAAATGTAAAATATATGTTCATTACGTTGTGTCAAATTAATCAAATTTTAACAATTCCAGATTTGTAAAACAGGATATTTTCAAAAAAAATATATGTGAGCTTAAATAAGCTCTTCTGTGCTTTGCAAATCTGTCATTTCTGTTTAAAGCAGGGAATGAAACCGAACCTGGATGCTGCATTACTTTTGAATGATAATATTTCGAATATTTGTGAAGAGTTCGTAGAAGTTTTTGCACCTGTTAAAAAATGAACACTGAAACTACAAGAAGAACAGATGACTTTAGGCAATTTGTAAAGAATCCGGCTTAGCTTTAAATTAGAGCTAACTAAAGATGACAAAACAAAACCGTTTTCATAAGAATTATATTTAAATATTATAAAATTAATAATCCACTTTTCATTGGAGCATTATATCTAGATAGAAGATTTAAGTAATACTAAGTCCCGAAGATGTTAAAAATGCTAAAAAAAAAACATTTTTTAAAAACAATTGAAATTTTCAAAAATTTTCAAATATAAAGAGAAGAAGAGAATTTTATGAAAGAATCAAATTCTTGTTGTTCAAAAGAAGGAACGATTTTCTAAATCAAAAAACAAAATTAAAAGAAGAAAACTTACAAAATATATTAATTATAAAATTAAACGAAAATTTCTTTGAAAATTAAATACAATTCCTATTAATAAAACATTTTTATTTTTTTTAAATGTGGAACCCGAACCCTGAAACGAACCCGAACCTAAATTTTTTTTCAGGTTTCAGTCCCTGAAAAAAATTCTTGTCTAGAAGATTCTATATAAAAATTTAAAATTTTTCATTCTTCATTCTTCAATAAAAACAATAATAATATATTTTTTTTAAATAAGTTCAATAATTCGTTACTTGTAAAGACTTTTTTGTGGAAACAGTACTCAGAATATTAACAAAATAATTTTTTATAAGAAAAAGTCTGTAGAACCCAGCAGTTGTTTTGTACAAAAAGGTTTCTTATACAAAATCCTAGATTTTTATTAATTTTTCTGATAAAAACATTTTAGAGTCTATGGACTTTTCCTTAAAGTTAAAATCTTAGATTCTGCAAACTGTTTTTAAAAATTAATATATTCTTATAAAAAAAAACCCTTAGATTCTAACGCCATTCCTTGAATAAAAATTCTTTGATTCTGAGGACTTTTCATCATGAAAAATACTTAAATTCTAAGAACTTTTTCTAGTAGAAATATTCATAGATTCTAAGAACTTATTCTAAAGGAAAAATTCTTAGACTTTGAGGACTATCTAAAAAAAAATTTAAATATGTAACTAGAACCTAGGAATTTTTCTATTACAAAAAGTCCATAGAATCTATGTTTTTTATTTTTTAAAAAAGTCCTTGGACTTTAAAAATTTTTTTCAGGTCTTTTTCTTTAAAGAACTCCATAGAATCAAATTTTTTCTTTAGGAAAAACATATCTTAAAGAAATATTCTTATATTTAAATAACTTTTCCAGATGTTTGGATCATAATAAAACTGTAAAAACCATGATATGGTAAAATTATGGTTGGCACAATCATAATCCCAAAAATATATATTGATCTTCGAATATGATTGCCCCAATTATGTTTTTTCTCTGCGTGTATTTTACTATGGTCCTTAAGGGATAAATAACTTATTATTTTACAATTTCTTGGTAATGTAATTCTTTCCCCTTCATATGTAGTTGTAAATTTAAACTTTTCACAACTTTCTATTTTCTTCTAATATTTTAACATTATCATTATTAATGTCATCATAAAAAAATCATAAGAAATTCTATAAAATATATATTTTTATTAGTTTAAGAACTTTAACATATTCTCCTTTGACCCTTTACATTATTAACAATTTGTTTTATTTTTATTTTTGTTTCTTATAAAATAAAATACATATTTTTTTTATAAATTTTCCAAACAAATGGTTTGGCTAAACCCTTTAAAACCCTATAAATAAATCAATTTCTTGCTAGAAACCAACAATTTTTCTATAATTTCATGTTCATAACCATAAAAGGGTTTCAATGGATAAATAAATTTTGTTTTACAATATTTTTATTCCTATTATTGTTATAGTTTTTAACCCTTTTTTTATACCATAAGTTTGACTATAGTAAAAATTAATATTAAAAAAAAATACATATTTTTATATACAGCGACATATACCAGACAATTTTTACTGAATTTGGTATTTTTGTGATTTTTCGATTTTTGTCTCCTTTTTTTTTTGGAACAAGTTAAACCATTTCCATAACAATGCCTTTGTATATATTTTGTATGAGCCGTTTTACTACTTATTTAATATATTTTGTTAGTTGTTGTTCTTTCCAGTAGTAATATTTGATTTTTATTCCATTTTTATATTAGTTAGGTTGCCTTGGTAAGCAATCGTATTTTTTTTTTTTTTTTTTGTTTTTTTAGTATTTCAATTGGTGGCCCCATATTTTAGCTTGGTGTATGTTTCTATATTTATACAAAATTTGTTATGTCAATGAATGTTGTCTTATATTGTATTTTTAGTTTATTTATATTGTCCTGATTGCATTTATTTCAATATATATTTTGTTTTCTCAAAAAAAACATATTTCTCAATTTAAAAGGTCTGTAAAGGAAGGAAGGGGCAGGTCCTACATAAGTTACATATTTTTTTTTTTTTTTTGGCAAATATATATTTTTCTGTCAATAGCAGATTCATACAATGGTAAATACTTTGACATATAACATAAGTTTTTACATTTCTGTTTTCTTTTTTGTAGTTGTTATATAAAATATTAACAACCCAGACAATGCATAATAAAAATTAATATTTAAAGAACAAAAAATGCAGACTACAGACAGATTTTATAGTTAACACTTAAGTTTTAACTACCATTTTAAATGATAAGAAATTTTATTTTATCTTCATTTTAACTAGAAGAATTTTAACTAGAAGAATTCTAAATTAAAGAAAAAAAATTAATACAAAATTATATGAAACAAAAAAAACTTAAGTACTAACTAAGAAATCTGACTTGAATATATGAATAAATTTTTTTCTACATCTTATATTCAATAATCTACCCAAATATTCAATCATAAACAATATTCTTGAAGTAGGTAATTTCAATATTAAAATAATACTCTATACATAAAATTGGCCTGAATAGAAAAAAAAATATCATAAGATGACATTTGAATGGAACAATTGTAATATTTGTTATAACTTATTATATGACTAAACCAATCAATAGATGTGGAAAATGTTATCTAGCACAAGAAGTTAAGTATCACCATGAAAATGTCCGGAAATAAAAAAATAAAACTTTTTAAATGAAAAAATTGAATAAGAATTTTATTCGTAAAAGGTTTAAATAATGTTGCAATAGCAATTCGTCCTTGAAAATATATCGAAATGATTACGGAACACAGAGAAAAAAGATCCGTGCTGACAAGATCCGGCTGAATTTGTAGCCAATTGAATGGTTCGGTTTTGGTAACCGAATTTTTTTTTGAAAAGCAATTGTAACATGAGTAATTTGACTGTGACAACAGTATTTTGGTTGCTTCAATAACAATTCGGTAGTCACAACTAAACAATTCGGTCGCTGCAACTGAACCATTAGGTTGTCAGCACGAATCTGTTTTCTGGGTGAACTTTTATATTTTATTTGTAAAAATATCTAAAAAAATATACAGAAAAATTTTAGTAAATCAAGCCCAATCATGAGAAACCCTATAGCAGAGTACGATAGAACAATCTATGGGTAATAGGTCAAAATATGGTTATCGGTTGTTTCTATTAATTATCTAAATATATAAAACATTGTTACAAGTGTGTTGTGACTTTATAACTCACGAACGGTCAAACCGAATTTGATTAAATTTTTAGGGTTTGTTTGTATGGTCGTCTAGATAGTTTACCTAAAGCTTGCACGAAATCGGTCGACGCGTTTGTGAGGTATGACTTTTCATGTCAACATGTGATTTTGTCCATATAAAAAGAAAACAATAACAAATATCCAGTTGTTCAATCTTCGTTGACGAAATTGTCTTTAACGATATCTTGAAGAAATTATAAAATTTTTAGTGCACGCTATTTGTCGCTTATAATGTCTTTAACGACAATGTAAGCGAAATCTGAACTTACGTCGTCTACGAATTTGTTTAGTCATGCACCCATCATCGATGTTGCCTTAAAGACGTGGACAACAGGGTACGTATGCACCACACAATCAAACAAAAAATATTGTATACACTATTGCATTGAATTGATTTACTTTTTTTTTCATTATTTCCAAATAAAAAATAAATAAAACCAATGAATTTGATTCAATGTTAATATTCATGTGTAGCGAAGCATGCCGGGATACGCTAGTTCTACATATTATTCTAAATTAATAATATTAATAAAAAATAAATTTACTGATATATGGATTTTCTACATATTATGTCGATATGAATTGATTTTATACATATTTTTAAATATTTTTGCTATTAATAGCTGTAATCGATATACATATTTACATATATAGATTTTATCGATATTTATGAATTTTTTCCCTATATGCCGATATCGATTGTATCGATGTTTATATTTATATTATATATCGACATTTATCGATTATATCAATATATATCGATTTCGATTTTTTAAATTTCTATTGAATTTTATCAATTTGCATAGATTGTAGTAATATTTGTTTTAATTTGTCAATAATTTTTTTTAATTTTTTTAGTTTTCCTCTAAAAAAGATAAAATATGTATCCGTTTAAACTAAATAGGGAATAAAATTTGAAAATTCAAAAGTCATAGCAGTATACATTTTCAAATAAAGTAACAAAAAACTAACACTTTTATTTTAAAAAAATAAAAATAACTTAAAAGAATACTAAAATGTTTCATTAAAAGGTACCAGAAAATATCCTTAAAAATATCCTTTAAAAATATCTTTAAAAGGAAATATCATTAGCCGGATCAAAATTTATGTATCAACCTAGCTAAAAATCATTAATTTGCTTTGTTTTTGTAAATAAACGGAGTTTGAAAGCTCGCTATAAACTAGAAATAATAACAAACAAAAAACCTTAAGGTACACTCTAATTAATTTCGGTTGTATTTACCCAACTAATAAATTGGGTAAATTTACTCTGTGTGCGTAAACGAAAAAATACACACATTATGCGTAATATTTTACACACATAATATGTAAATTTACATTTAAGTTGCGTAAAAATTTAAGGAAATTTTAAAATTATTTTTTATATTTACTAAAAAATATACTCCTAAAAGAACTAAAAATGCATTTCTGAGTGCTTAAAAATTCCAAAAAAATATGCGTATATTTTGAATTCAACTGCACAAAAAACTTTTTTTTTATTAAATACAATAAATTTATTTTTATTATAATACATAAAAAACATTTTGCAATTTTTCAGTGTTTTATTGCAGCTTTCAACAAGGCATATTGTAATGTGCCGATATGATTTGTTCTCTTCTTCGTTCTAAAAGAGCCAACTTTATAGATATAAACATTTGATGCAGTATTTCAGTCTGATGTCTCATGTTTTTGATTCTTGACCCAATAATTTAATGTACATTTACCACAATTTGTTCAATAATTGACAATTTTGGAAAATAATTACTTGTTTTAAGATTTTTTTTTTTTATTTCTTTTATAATTTCGAAATGTCGAAATAATTATTACCATACTAGGTTTGTATATTTACAAATTTTGTGCGTGAAATTTTAATTTACCGAAAGAATACTGATTTTAGGCATAATATGTTTAATTTGAATCACATTACATTTAAAAACACTTTGTGTTAGTTTTATTGTATATAAAAGTGTGTACAGAACTGTTTTACGCATTTGATGTTTATATTTACCGAATTTTCATAATATTACACAAAACTTTACCTGTTTTATAGTAGTAATTTTACAAACATTTTTTAGAGTGCACACTCTAATTAATTTCTTTTGAAATTTACTCTGTGTGCGTAAATAAAAAAAAATACACACATTATGCGTAAGTTGATGAACACAAAATAGGCAGAAATTTATTAAAAGTGCGTAGAAATTCAATTTAATTTAAAAACTGAAAAGTAAATTCACCAAATTTGTGCGTAAAGAAACATGATTTTCCAGTAAATTTACATAAAAATGCGGAAAAATCCTACAAAAATGAGCAGATTTTCTACCATGATATTGAAAATTATTAAGCAAAAAAAATTTGTTTTGTAATACAAAACAATAAATTTATTATTTAGTAATTCACAATAAAAACAATAAATTTATTGTTTAGAAATTCCAAATAATTGATAAATTTAAAAAAACTAAAGAATCTATTTTTTAGGTTTGAAAATTTTATCGATTTTTTTTTTCAATTTCAAAGTGTCATATTTTTTATTGTACTACTATAAGTAAGTATATTTACAATCTTTGTGCGTAAAATTTTTATTTAACAAAACAATACTAATTTTAGGCATAATGTGTTTAATTGTAAACAAATAGTGTCTAAAAATACTGCGTCTGTGTATTATTGCATATAAAAGTGTGCACAAAAAAGTTTTACGCATTTGGTGTTTATATTTACCGAATTTTCGTAATAATAGTATAGTAGTAATTTTACAAGCATTTTTTAGAGTGTATATAAAAACTAGAAAACAAAAAACTCTAATAAAAATACAAAAATGGGCTGATTTTTTAAACTCATTTTTACCACCTAACTTTCACAGTTGACACAAAAGCTGATAATGGTATATCTTAGAGTTTTTTTTTCTACAAGATAACAACAATTCATCAAAATTAGAGTGTTCAGCTTGAAATCCCCTTAAAAAATGTTGAAATCTAATGTTTTTTCATTCACTATTCCAATGTTTTTTTTTTTTTTTCAATGTTACTAAGACTTAAAGATTTTTACTAAATAGATTTCCTTAAAGTATATTTTTATCACTTACAAAAAACTTCTTTGATAAATTTTATTTCCTCAAATCTACGTGCTCAATATGTTTTATCCATTACTTGATACATATTTATATTACTTGGCTTTTTTTTTTTTTTTTTGCTGTAGACTATATATTTTGGTCTATTGTTTTGTAATAACGTTTACATATCATTCATAAATATTAAAATAATACCATAAGTATTATTACACATATGCTGGCACTCATACCCACACACACACACCCAGATAACCCCACAATTAATAGAACAACAATTTGCTTTTAATGTATGATACAAAAAAATCAGTAAGTAATATTAATAGAATATATTCATCTTTCTAATGTTATATTGCCTTTTTGGGATATTTAAGACAATATTAAAACAATTATTCTTGTAATATAGTATATTCGTAAAAAATAAACTATTAAGAATTTTTTTCTTATCACTATTTTTGCTGGGATATATGATAACATGCATTTGATGACAATTACATTAACATAAACCCATTGTGTCTGTGTATATGTGTTGTTTTTATGGTATATAAATGTGTATATGTTGGTAAATATAATAATAACAAAAAAAAAAAAAAGAATCCATATAAAAACAAAAATGATTGTCCCCGTTTATGTGCATGAGTTTATTTATATAAGTATGAGTAACGACAACAAGCACAGTTGATAGCTATTAAAAATGACAATGACAAGGACATTTAGATAAATAGCATCAAGCACAACTACAGCAACATAATTGTATAATAAAACAAAGTGGTAGTGTAGGTCTAAAATGAAGGAAGAAAATGTAGAAATTCTAAAAGTAATTGTTTGCTAACAGTCTATTGTTATAAACACATTATAGATATTAAATTTAATAAAATGGCAAATAAAAAATAAATCTATAAATTATTATTTTTAAAAGATTAACAATAGTCTTCTTTTGAGAATATTAATGAGTTGTAAAAAATATATTATTTGGTGTTATGTTTAACTTAAGTATAAAATTTTTAATTACATAAATGTGGCTTTGCATAGCAAAGTTATAGTTTTAGCGTGAACATCGAATAAGTTTTAATTATATAAAAAATTCTCTACTACCACCTTTATCCACTATTGATAGGTTTGTCTGTACATTGTTGACCGGTAAAACTTTCACGCTATGTTTAATTATGGTAAAAATTTTCACACAAAAAAAAAATTTAAATATTGCTGAAAGCACATATTTTATAATTTGAACAAATAACTTTATGTACCTACTCCCATAAACATTTAAAATTATAATATTTTCATTAACATTTTGCATAAGCAAAACCACACAAAAAAACAAAAAAAAACACAAAACAAATTTTTAGACAAAACACATATGCATAAATAATTACATGTATGAGTAATTTTTAATTGAATAAATTATGCAAAACATCAAGGCGTATGAGTTATAAAAATTATAATAAAAAACAACATAACGTATACGTAATATATGATATTTATGTATGTATTTTTGACAAAAACCTTTTAACAGTATTAAACTCTTTATTTTACTTGTAACTACTATTTATAAATATTTTTAAAATATTTTTACACAGATTTGTTGGGTTAAAATGCATTTAGTATATATGTATGCATGTGTTTTTTTTTTTCTTTGTGGGGCATTAATGTCATTTCCAGTTTCATGTGTAAAAAACATTAACATGTCATACAGGTAAAAGCAACTATAAAAACTTACTTATAAAACTTTTACATGTTGTGCAAAAGTTTTATAACAAGAATTTCTCAAAACACTAACAACTAATACCTGGTACAAAAGTCAAAAACGTGACTTGGAGTTTTATTTCAGGAATTTTTAAAAAATCAATAAAAATTGTAAATGAAAAAAACAAAAACAAAAGTAATTTAATTTCTTAAATTTATAACATATTTATTTAAAATATTATAACAGGAAAATATTTCATTTGAATTTAATTCTTAAATAAACTGACACCTAAACAATTTGTTGTATAAAAAATATTTTATTAAAAGCAATTTGTACAATGTCCATTTTTTTTATTTATTTTTTTACTAAACAAATTCTTTTTAACAAAAAAATTCCTTTCATTTATTATTAAATTTAAAGCAAAATTTTGTTATTCTTCTAAAAACTGTAATTTAATAATAATTCTATGAAATTTTTGTTTTCTTAAATTTAAAATATAAATTTCAATTGCTTTTGATTTTATTAAATTTTTTTTCTGCTGATGTTACAGAAAAAAAAATATGGAAATGTTTTTCCACATGCACCCTAATCTAAAAATGAAAGCTCTTAGTTACAAATGATGAGGGTGGTAGCAAGAAACAAAAAATTTACAAAAAAAAAAAATATATATATATAAAATTGAATACTTAAAATTTATGGCAATAATCCTTTCTAGCAGAGCAAAAAAAAAAAAAAAATACTGTACCAACATTTAAAAACACCAACCAACCAACCAAGTCAACATAAAGCGAAATCTGTGAATGAAAAATAAAACTTCATGACGATGGCACAACATTAAGTCGGGGCTTAAGTTAATATTAAAGAAATTGCTAGAGAGTGAGTGAGTCGCAGAGGATTTATAAAACAAGGCAGAAGTTTGTTGGAAAAAATTATGATAACTGTTACAAATAAATATTAAGATTATTTGAAGTATCCATAAAATATTGTAATTGTTATAAATATAACAATACATATTTTTTACCTTTATCTCAATATCAGGCTTTTTAAGATTTTAAATTTTGTTGCCATATTTTTTCTATATACAGAATAACAATTTACTACATTTCATCTAGAAAAGTTTCTATTTGAATTATAATGATTTTTCTTTAAATCCTTGCTATGATAAGTTTTGTTAAATAAGTTGTTAAATTGTTCAACCAAAAAGAGAATATTTTCTGGAAAAAAAAAATAAATCTTTCTTTATCTTGCTCTTTTTCTGTTATTTAAAAAAGGTTTATTTAGAATAACTAGCTTAAATTTTGATGTGTACTAAATAAATTTAATGAGTTTTCTATTAAATATATAACGTTTATAATTAAGTGATTGGATTAACAGACACTTGAATAGAATTTAAATTTAATAAACTTGAAATTACATATAATTAATGTTAACGATGATACTTTAAGGCTTTGCTACACCAAGGCGTATGATTAATTTCTAATTTAAGAAATTAAAAGTTTTTGTTTTTGGTGTTTAAGAACAATAGAGGGAAATAAAAAATTAAATTATAATTAACTAAAATATTAAGTACCCTATTTAAATATTTTTACATTCCTTGGTTGAATATTTTGTATTTTAGCACATAAATAGGTATTAGTACTACAGGGTGGTTGATTTTGAATAAAACACAAATTATTAAGGAAATTATTGTAATTTTTTTTTATTATGATAATATGGTATGGTTCAATTATGTATGGAAAAAAATATATGCCAAATGGCCGCCGCGACCTCGGTGGCACACCTCCATCCGATTGTGCAAATTTTCGATGACACTAAGGCATAATTGAAGTTCTATGCCGTTAATGTGCCAAATTATCTCATCCTTTAGCTCTTGAATTGTTGCTGGCTTATCGACGTACACCTTTTCATTCAAATAACCCCAAAGAAAGAAGTGCAACGGTGTCAAATCACATGATCTTGGCGGCCAGTTGACATCGCCACCACGTGAGATAACACGGCCATTGAATTTGTCGCGCAAAAGAGCCATTGTTGCGTTAGCTGTGTGGCAAGTGGCACCGTCCTGTTGACACCACATATCGTGCACATCCATATCTTCCAATTCGGGCCATAAAAAGTTCGTTATCATCTCACGATAGCGAACACCATTCACAGTAACTGCCTTACCGGCCTCATTTGGGAAAAAATACGGCCCGATGATGCCGCCAGCAAATAAGCCGCACCAAATAGTCACTCTTTGTGGCTGCATTGGTTTTCCCACAATCACTCTTGGAGTATCATTCGCCAAATACGGCAACTCTGCTTATTGACGAATCCACTGAGGTGAAAATGTGCTTCATCACTGAAGATGATTCTCTTCGAAAATTGATCATCCACTATTGCCATTTCTAGCCACCATTCTGACCATTGACGACATTTGGAATGGTCAACAGGCTTTAGTTCTTGAGTTAATTGCACCTTGTAAGCATGTAAATGCAAGTCTTTATGCATAATGGTTATCAACGACAAGAGTGAGAGGTACAATTGTTGGGCACGACGACGGGTTGAGGTGGACGGCTCTTCAGCCACACTATCGCAAACAGCAGCAATATTTTCTGCAGTACGAGCTGTACGAGCATGCACTGGTGTTTTCACATTTCTTACAGACCCGATTCACTCAAATTTTTGCACGATTTTTTCCAATTGTACTCACATGTGGATGATTAAATTGAACCAAAAAATCACGAAGTGCACGATATGCATTTTGATTTGAACGCTTATTTTCATAATAAACCTGAATAACTTTAACGCTTTGCTCGATTGTGTATCTTTCCATGGTTCAAATTGAGTTAGTCTTAAATTGAGAAATGTCAAATGAAATGCAGAAAAAAACTGGGTATTAAGGTGTAGTTCACTTTCAACATCGGCCCTTAAAATTTAACCACCCTTTATATTCAGATCCGATATGTGATATGATCACATATGAGCCTACTTGAATAATATATGATCATATATAACCATATATGAACCTTGAATATTGGATCCAAAGATATATGGTCATATATGAGAGCGTGTGTGGTCATATATTGAATCATGCATGGACGTATATGACTATATATGCCCATGTATGATTATATACGAGCTCATGTATGGCCATGTATGCTCATAAATATATATATTTCGTTTCTTATATAAGTAGTTAATACCACTAAAAATTTTAAAACCTAAATCTAAAAATCTCAAATATTTTCCTAAAATTCACATTAAATTTCTTAAAATATATATTTCTTTAAAAAAAAACAAACTCTCTGATTTAACTTTTGATACAACATTAATTTAAAGATTATCATTAAATCAAAAAGTTATAAAGTATATATCAAGGACTCTATTATTATAGATATTATCATTTCAAATGAATTCTTTTCCCAACATAAGCCAAGGCCCATAACACAAAAAGTGAAATTTTCAACCATAAATATTGTAGTATATTTGTCATGCTTGGCAAATCATCTTTACGGGTGTAATTCTATTTTTTTCTTTTTTTTTCGCTTCTCATTTCTTAACAGACATATATAATCAACACAATAATCATCATCACCATCAGCAGTAAACACAACAAAACAATAACAAAAAGTCTCCCAAAATAAAATAAAAATAACACATTTCCTAAGATACAAAAAAAAATTTTTAAGCCTACAAAAAAAATGAAATATAAATAAATGTAAAGGCAGCAAATAAAAAAATATGTAAGAAAAGTATTTCTTAAATATTTCCGTTTCAAGACAAACTCAACATCCTTTTAAAGGATCTAATAGTACAAAAAGTACTTACATTTTTTGGCTTACCGACCTTTTAACTTATTTGTGGAATAACCTCCAAAAAAAAAGAGGAAAAGAAAAGAAACCCACTTCTAATGCATGTTAATTTTAACGTATATAATTTTCTTAACATAAGTATTTAACAAGAAAAACAACAAAATGTGTAGGTTTGTAACAACCAGGGAAACCGCAAATATGCAGCATCATGTTTTTTCATGTGCCTCGTATGGACCAATGGATAAACTATTTATTCGAATCAGAACAATTCTGGTATCGATTTGTTAGAGCATATTTTTACATATTTCAGCATTAAGTGCATATTTTGATGTAAAAGCATATTTTTAGGGCATATTTCTACATTTTTAGAGCATATTTGCGTCTTTTAGGGCATATTTTGACTTCTTTATGCATACTTTTTTTAAATTTTATACACGATAAACTCATATTTGTTAACGCTTCCCCTCCTGCTCTCAAACCCCCATTTGTTGAGCAATATGAGTTAGTAACAGAAACAATTAAAAATATTGACAAGGTACCAGAATGATATACTGAATAAATGATATTAAGAACAAAATTGAACAGATTCTAACAAGAGACAATGGTATGCAAGTAAGCAAATAGCTGACTGGATCTTCAATAAAATCAGTGTTGGCATACGATGTTAAAGAAGTACTACACTCAGAAGAAAAAGTTAGTAGAAAAATTTGAAAACGGTTTTCAGTCCCACTTTACTATTCTTGTACTGATTTTTAGTAAAAAAATATTATATAACAAATCTTTTTGCTATTTACATTTTACAAATTACAGAGTTTTTACAGAATATTTACAGATACTACACTGAGAAAAAAAAAATTAGTAGAAAAATTTGTAAACGGTTTTCAGTCCCACTTTACTATTCTTGTACTGATTTTTAGTAAAAAAAATATTATTTAGCAAACCTTTTTGCTATTTACATTTTGCAAATTACAGAGTTTTTACAGAATATTTACAGATTTTTGTTGCTAATATCAGAAATCATTTTACAAATTTTTGAAAACCGATTTGCTAAAATTAGCAAAACAAAATTACTAATTTTAAAAAGTGAATATTGAAGGAAATGTTATTTCCAAATTAAACTTACACATACAAACTTAAATTGCCTTAAAATGTTACATAGTTTAAAAAAAATGGACCGAAAGTGAAGATACCGACTACTCATGTCTGAAAATAGGACATCCACTTAAAATAGCACTAAAAAGTTTTTTTAGTTCTAAAAATCAGCCCTAAAAACAATTAAAATTTAAAAGTAAAAAACAAATGATTAAAATATTTTTTAAAACAGAAATTTCCAAATTAAAACAAAATGATTAATTCGTTTATGTTTTAACAATTTTTAAGATTTTTAAGCCTTTGTTTTTTTTTTAATTTTGTATGAAATATTATAAAAAAAAATAGTAAAGTAAAAAAATTTTAAAGCTCGATAAAAAAATAAATTTAACATTTTGTACTAATATTAATAATATTTAGTAATTTTTTTGCTGATTTTAGCAAACCGATTTTAAATTCCACTTTAGAAAAAGTTTACTTAAATTTAGTAGCGGCTACTAATTTGTATACTAATTTAATTGTACTACACGTCAGCAGACATGTGTTGCTAAGATTAGCAAAAAATACCGCTAGGCTCAAATAAGCAAAAATTCTCGTAATAACAGCAAAATTTTCAGTTGCCATTACAGACTATTTTTTGGTGAGTGTAGCTTTTAAATTCGCCCCCATCACATCAGTTGATGTTAAAGAAACTTTTTCAAAATACAAAAATATTATTAGATGTAACGTTTTTAATTCTAAAAGTTAAGTCAAAAATTTTGTAGTTTACTGCAACAACAACTTTTATTGAATATCGTATTTTTTTATAAAAAAAACCCCTCCAAAAATTTTAAAGCTGGTATGATGTCATTTTTCAAACATTTTCCTGTTTTTTTATTCTACTTCAGACACAAAAGAGTCCGGAAGATATATCTAACCAAATAAAAAAAGATATTTACATTTTTTTTTACTAAATGTAGAATTGACTGAAATATGGAACAAATTTACAGTTTTTCGTAATACATTTTAAAAACTTAAGTTCCTATTGTTTTGTATCCCTCTGTTTATTCGTTTTAGTTGTTATTTTTATCCTGTTTTTAAAACACAAATTTTTAGTGTATATTAAATTAAATTGAATTGATTTTTTACTAAAAAATATTTTTTATTAAGAAAAATACATAAAATATTTTTTACAGCTTATTTTTTAAATTTTAAGGACTATGTTTTTAGTGGATATTTTATGCGCATAAAACACTTTTTTTAGAGCATATTTGCGGTTTCCCTAGTAATGACATTTAATTCTTTTTTTTTTGAAATTTTTGTTGGTATATAACTTGTTGTTGTTTTAGCTGTAAAATGTCGTAATGATTGCATCCCTTTTGCATCCAAATTCCTATTTAGCATTTTGTTTTAGGAGGTATTGCAAATTTTAATCATTAATTTTTGAATCAAATTTCAATTTTAAATGCATTTCCTGTGGGAATGAAATAGTGAAATAATATTTCACTAATATTAAAATTGTTGCGAAAATAATAAAAAAAACCCAGCAAAAATGATGCTGCCAAAGAAGCAATAAAAGCATCACTACTATGGCAAAGGCATCACTTCTTTCCTGATGGTTTCATCGATGAATTTAACATTAGCGTGTCGTACGATGGAAGTATTCAAATGTAGCTACTAGGATTACTCATACTTTACTCTAAGGAAGCAATAATAATACAATGTTTAGGTATTCTGTTGCATGAGTGGAAAATGTTCATATACTTTGTAGTATTTAAGCTTTGATAAAAATTTATTTCACAAGAATGCAGAAAAATAAGTTTAAAGAAGCGAAATGTATGCACTGATATACAAATACTCTTTATTAAAACAAAAAAATAATTCTGCATTAGTGAAAACATTTTCTGAAACATTTTTCCAAAATTTTAATGAATGTTTAGACAAATTTTAAAATATTTTTTTATAATTCAAAAACTGGTTGTACAATTTTGAAACATTTTTAGACAATTTTAAAATATTTTTGAACAATTTTAAATAATTTTTAATAATTTTTGCCCAATTTTAAAACTTTTTTGGGCAATTTGGAATAATTTTTACACAATTTTAAAATTATTTTGATAAATTCTGAATTAAAATTGGAAATGGTGTAGTGTTAAATAATAAACATAATGCAAAAATGCACAGATTGTGTCGTCATAAATATTTAAGGCTGAAAAAATGCAAATGACTGGCCAGCTAGTTTCAATTAAGGGTCAAAAAAATGTGTTTTTCTTGATTTTTCAAAACTTTTATAAAAATTGCAAAACTGCATAAATTCTAACCCTCATGAAATTTTAAACTAAAATATAAAAAATTATTGAATAAAAAAATTAAAAAATTAAAAAATTTCATCAGAACAATTTTTTCCATTTGAATTAATGCTTTAGATTCAAAAAATATACGATATACTATAACTTATGCTTCCAGATCACTGCATTTGATATATGAACACATGAATGCTTTTGGAAGTGCCTTAGAATAACACCAAAAAATCATAAAAGAATGTCAACTGAAGTTTAGGAAGCAATGAAAGAAGTTATAGTCACAGAATGACTACCATGTTTTTTTGCTGGGAAATTATACCCCTAGTGGTACATACGTTAATAGTATAAAAAAAATGTATACAAAATGTTTATTGCTCAAGCCTTTAAAGCATTTGTAAAAATTTTGTATATCTTTTAGTTGCTGTTTTTGTTATTATGTTAAATTCAATGTCATTTACATATACATACATACATACATACATACATACATACATACATACATACATACATACATACATACATACATACATACATACATACATACATACATACATACATACATACATACATACATACATACATACATACATACATACATACATACATACATACATACATACATACATACATACATACATACATACATACATACATACATACATACATACATACATACATACATACATACATACATACATACATACATACATACATACATACATACATACATACATACATACATACATACATACATACATACATACATACATACATACATACATACATACATACATACATACATACATACATACATACATACATACATACATACATACATACATACATACATACATACATACATACATACATACATACATACATACATACATACATACATACATACATACATACATACATACATACATACATACATACATACATACATACATACATACATACATACATACATACATACATACATACATACATACATACATACATACATACATACATACATACATACATACATATGCATTCATACATGTTACTTGTGTTGGTTAAACTTAAAAACAATTTAAAATATTTAAATTGCCTCAACGTTTATGATTGTTTTCTCTTTTTATTTAGTTAGCAATTGCTGCTGTCGTTACTTGCCTAAACGTGCGTGCATGCATATGTTTTTTTTTTTTTTTTGTATGTATGTTTAGTTTATGTGTTTATGGGTGTATTATTTTATCCTTGCCTCTTCATATTCAAGTTATGACAATTATTATCATTGAGTTTTGTAAGAGGTTTACAGTAGTTTGGTAGAAATATTTAGATAAATATTAAGAAAAGTATTTTATTATATTTAAATTTTTTTATTTTATATTCCCCTGTCAATTGACAATAGATGACGTTTGTAATGACACGTTTGGGCATTCACAATACGGATATACTACCGGCACCCTAAAAAAGTGTTTTGGTTCCTTTTTTTATACCCTTCACCATATATGGTGAGGGTATATATCAGTTTGTCATTCCGTTTGTAATATGTCGAAATATAGGTTTAAGACCCCATAAAGTATATATATTCGTGATCCTTATGCAATTTTAAGTTGATTTAGCGATGTCCGTCTGTCTGTCTGTTGAAATGGCGATCACGACGCGAAGACGCAAGTGGAGGTGCCTATTTTTACCTGGATTATTGGACATCCTCCCGAGCAGTTTGGTATTAAAAATGAGCAAAATCGGTCCAGCGGTTAAAAAGTTATGGGTGAAAATGTGAAGGTACCTCAAAATGTTCCATACAAATTGGTGTATTTTAGTACAATTTCATAGAAGCGACAGGTACAAAATATATTTTCTCATATTTTTTCACCAATCGCTTAGAAATTAATAATATTTTGTACACCTCAAATATTTTTGACCACTAAAATTTTTTTCCACTAAAATTTTTTTTCACCACAAAAAATTTGTTTCACCACTAAAATTTTTTTTCACCACAAAAAATTTATTTCACCTAAAAAAATTTTTTCACCACAAAATTTATTTCACGTAAAAAAATTCGTTTCGCATCTAAAAAAGTTTTTCACCTCAAAAATTTTTTTCACCTCCATAATTTTACTTCAAAAGTTTTTTACATTGTTTGTATCAAAAATAATAGAGAACATTGGTGGAGGGTATTCAAAGATTCGGCACAGCCGAATTTAAGCCTTTTTTACTTGTTGTAAAAGCTGTTGCTTTCGCCGATCGGCAATTGTTGCAGAATAAATAAAAAAAAAAACAAAAACAAGAGAACGTAGCCAAATATGTTGAAATCTTATTAATAGCGATTACTTTGAAAAACCAACTATCTGTTAGATAGCTGGTACTTGAAAGGTAATTGGTTTATGGCATAAGTAAATGTAAAAGAATTGCGGATTTGGATGACGGTCTATTTCACTACGTAGAAAACTTTTCAATTTTAAATTAATATTTTAAATATTTAATAGATATTACACTCAGATAAAAAAGTTAGTAAACAAATTTGTAAACGGTTTGCAATCCCACTTTACTATTTTTGTACTGATTTTTAGTAAAAAATTATTATTTAGCAAATCTCTTTGCTATTTACATTTTACAAATTACAGAATTTTTACAGAATATTTACTAATTTTTGTTGCTAATTTCATAAATCATTTTACAAATTTTTGAAAACCGATTTGCTAAAATAAGCAAAAAAAAATGTACTAATTTTAAAAAAGTGAATATTAAAGGAAATTTTATTTTCAAATTAAACTTACACCTACAAATTTAAATTGCCTTAAAATGCTAAATAGATTAAAAAAGGTTTCAAAAGTGAATATACCATACCGACTCATGTCTAAAAATAGGGCATCCACTTAAAATAGCACTAAAATCATTTTTTTAGTTCTAAAAATCAGCCCTAAAAACAATTAAAATTTGACCTTAAAAGTAAAAAAAAGATTTACTAAAATATTTTTCAAAACACAAATTACCAAATCAAAACAAAATGATAAATTCGTTTATGTTTTAACAATTTTTTAAGATTTCTAAGCCTTTCATTTTTTTTTTTAATTTTGTCTAAAATATTTTTTGAAAAAAATAAATAGAATTAAAAAAATATTGATGCTCGATAAAAAAAAAATAATTTTAAATTTTGTACTAATATTTATAATATTTATTAAATTTTTTCCTGATTTTACCAAACCGATTTTAAATTCCACTACAAAAAATTTACTAAAATTTAATAGTGCCTACTATTTTTTTCTACTAATTTCATTGTAATACACGTCAGCAGACTCGTGCTGCTAATATTAGCAAAAAATACCGCTGGGCTCAATAATAGCAAAATTTTCTGTTGCCATTACAGACATTTTTTGGTGAGTGTAAATTAATCTACTGAAAATTTGTTTCAAATCCCTTCTAGTTAGAATTTAGAGAACAAATTAAAAATTTTTATTTATTATTATTAGCCAGTAAACATTTTAACTGTGATTGCAAATATATACGCTTAAGGGCCTGGTACGGGAATTCATAAAAATCTTATTGGGGCACACCCAGAAAACAGATTTGTGCTGATAACTGAATTTTTTCATTGAGGCAACCAAAATACTTTTGTCACAATCAAATTACTCATGTCTCAATATTTTTATGTACGAATCTGTTTTATCTGTGTACGAATTTTCGTTGCAACATTCATACGATTTTATCAATAGATGTGCGGCAGCATATCTGGAGCGTCATTAGCTTTAAAGGTTTTTCAAATAATTATTTTTAAAAATTAAAAATTGTTAAAATATAATTAAAAGGTAACTTAATATATGTTGAAACTTTTACTCTAATAAATTAAAAGGTTTTCTTAAGCAAAACTCTTGAAATATCGATTTGTTTTGGCCTCCTGACTGTATTTATTTAAGAAATTTTAGTCTTATTTGGTGTTTATTATACAATGCAACAATATATGGGTTAAGTTCTCGGACGTAGATGATTTATTTACTGCACGAATGTAAAATGTTAGTATAACAAAGGGCTTGGCGCTGTGTGGGTACACTCACCAAAAAAAGTCTGTAATGGCAACTGAAATTCTGCTAATTTGAGCCCAGCGGTATTTTTTGCTAATCTTAGCAACACATGTCTGCTGACGTGTAGTACAATGAAATTAGTAGAAAAATTAGTAGCCGCTACTAAATTTTAGTAGACTTTTTGTAAAGTGAAATTTAAAATCTGTTTGCAAAAATCAGCAAAAAAAATTACTAAATATTATTAATATTAGTAAAAAGCTTTGAATTTATTTTTCTTATCGAGCATAAAAAATTTTGATTATATTTTTCAAAAAACGAATTAATCATTTTGTTTTAATTTGGTAATTTCTGTTTTGAAAAATATTTTGGTCAATTTTTTTTTTACTTTTAATGTTAAATTTTAATTGTGGATTTTTAGAACTAAAAACCCTTTTTAGTTCTATTTTAAGTGGATGTCCTCTTTTTAGACATGTGTCGGTATCTTCACTTCCGATCCCTTTTTAAATATATGTACCATTTTAAGAAAATTTAAGTTTGTAGGTGTAAGTTTTAATTAGAAATAACTTATCCTTCAATATCCACTTTTTTAAAATTAGTAAAATTTTTTGCTAATTTTAGCAAATTGGTTTTCAAAAATTTGTAAAATGATTTCTGAAATTAGCAACAAAAATTTGTAAATATTCTGTAAAAATTCTGTAATTTGTAAAATGTAAATAGCAAAAAGATTTGCTAAATAATAATTTTTAACTAAAAATCAGTACAAAAATAGTAGAGTGGAATTGAAAACCGTTTACAAATTTTTCTACTTACTTTTTTTTCTGAGTGTACAGTCAAAATGTATTAACGCTTCCATTTTTCATTTTTTCGGCAGATGCTATATGAAATCAGATTAAAAAACCAGTGCAAAAATTCTTCTGAACTTTACGCAGTCTCCGGATACTTATAATGTAATTTTATGGGGAATTTTTTCTTGAAACATGTGAACCCTATATCTGGCATCATGGACAACATAAGACAAATTTTATTATAGAAGCACATTCAGTTTTCTCAATGTTTTATATGTAACGAATAAATTTTTCGTCTCTGGAAACTTATAGTGAAATTTGAATCCGAACACATTCATAGAACCTTTTTGGGGTACTTTTTGAGATTTCTAGAAAAAAAAGGATTTAAATGGTCCATAAAAAAGACAGATATAGTGGCAATGATCTTTTATACCAGTTTTAAAAATATTTTTCATAAAGTATTGTCCAAAAAATTTAAACATTAAAAGGTCATCAAATTTGATTGTACCCACACAGTGCCAAATCGCCATGGGGTTGGGTTTTACTACACTAACTTAATATGTGCATTCGTATGGCAAAGCAATTATCCACGCCCGAAAATAGTGTGGCACAGTGTTATAAAATTCTTCAAGAGAGGTTGAATATTTCCTAAACTTTTGTATTTTTATTGAAAAAACAAAATATTTTTCAAACTTTACGAAATTTTACTAAAGTCTGGCTCAAACATTAGAAAGTTTTTATTATAGCAATATAAAATACAAATTTAAATAATTTTACCAAAATTCATACATTAAAATCACTGTAATGCGTATGTATTACAACCGTCACATACGTACACATTATATATATATTTACTTTATGTGTGTGTAAATATGTATGCGTATGAATACAAATACAAATACAAATATTTACAAAGAAAGAACACAACAAACAAAAATAGTGTATTTAAGCACTACCATGTAATTGCTTGTACATAATTCTAAAGGGTAAAAAAATATTAACAACTTGCCTCTGGTTTTAATACATATATAAACATATATCTTATCTATGAATTTAGTTTTATAAAAGAAATAGAGTTTAAGGTCATATTTTTATGGTTTTTAATATAAATAACTAAAATGAAAAGAATAAAAGCAAATGAAAATGAAAATAAAAATATATTTTTTTTTTGTTTTATCTTTTTATACCTTAAAGACATATTTTAAGACCTAGACATTTCATTCAACACATACAGTTAACACAATATCTTAATCTAAGTTTCTTTTACTACTTTTTAAACATTTTCCATTAAAATCCTAACAATTATACTCATTGCTGGCTACATTGTATGTATACACTCACTCAATATGGTTTGTAGTTTAAATTAGTTAAAAATGTAGTTTAAAATAAATGAAAAATTAATAAAAAAAATCACTTAAAAACCGGTCTACTAACACTTCAATTAAATCAAAAGCACTTATCAGTTATTTATAACTGTTTAAAAAAAAATTAACTTACAATATCGATAAAAAAAAAAATATTTTTTATTTAAATAAATGTTATTTTCCTATTTGTTTATTTCAACTGTTAAATAATTGACTACAAAATATCATAAAAGTAATTATATTTCCTTCATTTCTTTTTTTAACTATCAATAAATAAAAATAAATGAAAATTTATTTATACAAATGAAAATATATTTTGTTTATATAAATTAGCACATTTAATATAAAAACAAAATAAAATTATTTTTTTTTAACAAAATATTTTAAATGAAGTTAATAATTGTAACAGAAAATTCTTATTTATAGGTTATTTTATATTTTTGAAATAAATGTCAAAAAGTTAATAAATAAATAATACTTTGTATTTTAACTATTTAATTATTTCAAAACAAGTGTACACTCAGAATATTATGAAGTTAACTGTTTGTAGTTTAATAAAAAAGGTTTTCCGTTCCATTTAAAAATAAAGGAATATCTCTTTATTTTACAAAGAAATATCTATTTTAAATTTTTTATACATTTGTTCGAAATATTTTACTATAATTTACCGATTTTTTCAGTTTCTTTTTTTTTCTTCATTTGTTTAAAATTTACCCACAAAATGCAAATTTGCGGTTTATTTGTGTCCGTTACAGTTGTTTCAAATTTAAATTTTGTATGCTGTCTGTTTCAAAAAATTATGTTCAAAAAATTCCAATTTTCTTTTTATATAAATTGATTGCTAATGTAAAAAATTATTTCAATTCAAAGTACAAGAACTTCATAAACACACATACATACCGAAACACATTCACACAAAAAGTGTCTACAGTCATGTGTACATACATTTTGTAGATTAAAAGAACAAAACAAAAAATACAAAAACGGAAACAATTTCAAATAAATGATAAAAATCATTTATTTTTTAAGGAATTGGTAGGTAAAATTTTAACATTTATTTTAACTGATTAATCATTTATTTTTTACGGATGTGTAAGTTGTTTAAACAATATTTAAAAATAAATAACAAAAGTCATTTGGTTTGAATGAAAATTAAGTAGACAGGTTTTTAAATGAAATATCATTTCATATTAATGTCATTTTCTGTTATTTTAACTTACAAACTATTTTAAGTGTATAAACTACTGTAAAAATAGTTTTGAGTGTATTTACTAAACAAAAACAGTTTTGTTCATAACAACACATAGCATAACATATAGAATTACAATTACACTTTTACATAAACATGTATAGACATGCATTAATTTTCATATATTTGTTTAGTTAGTGCTAGCATTAGGGTGGCATTCACAAGACTAAATTTTAAAAGATAGTAAATTTTAAAAGAGCATAGTTAACTAATAAATTCCATATCATGTTTATAATTGTAAATAAAATTTTAATTAATCGCCCAATGTGTGAATTAAACATCTTTCGTCTTTTATAAATTAGTCTAATTCAGCGTAGAAATTAATTATTTACAATATTTACAGAATCTAAAAAAAATCAATAACATATTCTTAATGTAAAACTTTCCTTATGGCACCCAATTTAATATACGACCTGATCTCTTTGAGTTTAAAAAATATTTAAAATATTATTTCAAAAGGCTGAAAAAAGAGCGTCACGCTAAATTCGTAAGGACCATAGTATGATCTAAGTGGCCATAATATAATTCTAAATAATATTATATTAGTGATCATAATATGATCAGTAAGAATCATATTTATGATGATTAGAATTACACTATGTTAATTTAGAATCCCAAATTAGAGTAAACTATATTTTTGTTCTCTGATTAAAGCAAAATAAGTTTTGCAATTATTATGTTTTATGGTACAAATTTACTTTTTAATATTGAAAAACTAATCCTAATACCACCCTAATATTTTATACATAAAATTGAAAGTGTTGTGTTTACTTGTAATATTTAACAATAGAAAATCTAATATTCAACATTATTATAAATAGAAATTCACTATTACAGTGTTTACATGTGAATATGTAACTCTCTCTCTTTCTCTATCAATTGTAGTTAAAATGTATATTTGTTTAACACAACAACTTTATTGTACTATAACTTTTTTCTGCTAAAACTCAATTATAAATTTTAACAAAATTTACTTAACACTACAACAAAAAAAACTGTTGTTGGGAAATAAAATATATTTTAGAAAAGTTGTATTATGTTTTAAAGTTAGCCTTTAAATTTAAATTATAAGCAAAGGTTAGGACTTTATTATCGTTTGTTTATTTTTTTTTTTCTATTTTTAGATTGTAGAAAGATAGCATAATTCATTCATCATTTGTAATAAAAAGATTTTTAAGGTAATTTTCTGGTTTCATTATATTTTTGTGTGTATACAAGAACAAAATTTGCATATCATAAGATTTATGGCCTGTTTAGCTTGTTACTATTTTATACAGTTTAAAAATGGTCGCATAATATTTTTTAGAGTTTTAACAGTGGGAAAGGTCTATCTATTATTTACATTAAGATTAAATCTTATTTCTTTTATTACAGATTTTGTATGGCTTATATAAAATTTTAAAAAGAAAATAAATGTAGAGAAATTATATTTTATAATAATTTTGTGCATGACAGAATAAATCGAAAAAATTATGGGACTTATGTTTCTAATTCTAGGCTGTATATACACTTTCTTTTTTAGATATTATGAACAAAATTATTACGCTCTTAGTCCTAACTGCCAGAGTTAGTGAAATATTGGCTACACCCAGAAAACAGTATCAGCTGTGGCCACCGAATTTGTTGCCAATCGAATTCTGGCAGTTACGACAAAAATCTTCATATTAAATTATATTTTTAGTTGTGAACGCCAATATTCAGTTGTTTAATTTAGTATTTATATTCCACATAAATATTATTACACAAAAATTTTATTTAAAAAAAAATATATATCTACATTTTTCCGGTATCGAACCTGGGCAATCAGATTCATAGTTCACACTCTTGCTTACTGCACTACAACTAGTTTTAATTTTCTTTGATACATATGCCATTTAAACTTTTGAATATTTTATTTTAATTAAAAAAAAAAAAATTTTAAAGTTTGCCTTTTCTGGGATTTGAACTCGGAAATTCGGAGCACTGAGCTACATCTCTACCCACCACACCACAAACACTTATGTCTAATTTTGAACTAAAACAATTTTTAGGAAAAAAAAAAATAATAAAATAAAATTTGTTTATCAATAGCAATCATTAGTGACGTCTATTATCAATACAATCCACAATTCGGTTTCTTCTACTGAAACCCTAATTAAATGATATATTTGATCAGAATAACCTTACTTGTAGTAACCACTTTTGAGTATCGACAATTTTTTAATAAATTTGATATATTGTACCAAATTTCTAATAAATTCACTAAATAAATATTTGCTTCTACCGCACACAAATACTAAACTAATTTTATTTTAACAGATGATTGGAAATACCAATAATTAAATAATAGAATTGATTTTTGGTTTCTTTTCCCTTTTCTTAATTTCCAATACAACATTTTTGCTTTATCCTCACAAATAAATGCTAATGGTTTCGACAGAATTGCAACCAATCTTTTCTCTGGGTGTATGTGAAATATTCAATAAAATCTAAAATAGTTTTGCCAATTTTTACCAATTTTTTGATACTTATTTTTATATAAATTAAGTTATTTAGAACTAGTTGAATATTTAGAACTAGTTCCGAATTTTTAGCGTAACTTCCTAAAAGCACGCCACAGGCACCGTTGGCGGCTAGGAGCTAACTTAGACTCTATGAGTCTTCGTTGATTAGACCTTGGCGGAATGATCACACAAGAATTTTATACGAAGTGGGTCTGCTTGATCAGGGTAGTATTCCGGCGGGAATTTCGGATCATAGGAGTATGACCTTGGACTTCGGTGTAACACCACCGGTGGATCCAACGGACTGTTTGAGGGGTGGGCAGTATTTACGGACGGGTCCTGGACACTGGCACTGGTGCCGGTGTTTGTATTGCTGACACTGAGGTGGAAAGGTCAATCAGACTCCCAGATGAGTGCAGTGTCTTCCAGGCTGAGATCCTAGCGATCTTGAGGTCGACGAGGTGATACTGGTTCACATTGTAGTGGGTCAGTGGTGACAATTTACGTCGACAGTCAGGCTACGCTAAGCGCATTGACAAATTACACGGTGCGATCAAGCCTGGTCGCACGGTGTAGGAATGCTCTGAGGGAGCTCATGGTTGCATTCACAGTAAGGCTGTGTTGGCTACCCGGACACTGCAAGGTGGATGGCAATGAGGTGCGGACGAACTCTCGAGGGAGGGCTTAGGGGTAAGGGACAGGGGGTAAAGCCCCCCTTGTGTCACTACAATGGGGTGATATGGGAAAGGTTCCGTGATGCCGTTAACCGGTCCTGACAGAATAGAGTAGATTGCAGGGTGTCGAGGGCGTTATGGCCCAGACTGAACTCAGGGGCAACCAGGGTTATACTATGTAGTCTCAGGACCCTTATAGGGTTCTTAACGGGGCATTGTTCTGTTATGGCTTTTACAAGTAAATGGGATAATGCCATACCGGACTTCTGCAGACTGTGCGGGGATGTTGAGGAGCTAGAGACGGTAGAGCATGTACTGTGCCACTGTCCTAGGATGCAGGGTCTCAGGCAGAAATGGCTAGGAGATAGGTTTCACGACGAACTGGGGTGTATCGCTGGATCTACTGGAGTTTGTCAGGGAAATAGGACGGCTGTTTCTGATGAGGGGACTGTAGGGGAGTCTTGTCCTACGTAGTTTTCTTTATTTCTTCGGACCTCTCAATTTTTTTCTTCTTACTTCTCTTTCTCTCTCTCTCTTTCTTCTTCCTCTATACTGAAGAGACTCACAATGGACCGCATTAGTCTCCGGTGAAAATGCTAACATAAAAAATTTTAGTGGAAATCGTTCGATTATTTCGCAAATATTATGAATATTAATTGTTTAGATTTGTATTTAACTTTAATTGGTTAAACGTAGTTTTCAAAAAAATACTTAACGTTGTTAGCTAAGAGCGAAAGTACAGCTTTTATCATTATAATAAAATTTCTTCCTTACTTTTAATAATTAAAACTTTTTACTTATACCTGATTATATGAATTAAAAAAAATATATATAAATAAGCCAACTTTATACTTTAAACAATTGTTTTCCTGGTAAATGACAATTTTTTATAGACACTTTAAAAAAACATTATAAACAAGTTCTTGTCGAGAAGATGAATTGTTAAAAAATAACGTATTTTATCAGCTCTTAAGATAAAATGTCATATAACTGTGAAAAAAAAACAGAGATAAATATAAAGTTTCTGAACTTTAACATATGCTAGCTTTGCAGGCTGCTAAGGAATACAAGATTTCTTACAAGTTGCAAAAAATATAAAGTAATGATGATAATGTTTCTTCTTTTTGTAAAAAAAAATGCCCTTAAGTAAAAAAATTCAAAAAAAAAATAAAAAACATTTTCAGAAACAAGTTTTAAAAGAAACAAGTTTTA
>OX456527.1:126184159-126477749 GCA_949748255.1 Eustalomyia histrio
GTTTTAAAATATAATTCATATAAAAATTACATTACAACTAAAAGAGTTTTATGAGTTGCTTAGCATATGCCTTGTTAATATTTCTTTATATATAACAATATATAATTGTGTAAAGAATGAAAATAAAAAACAAATTAAAATAAACTTCCTTCTTGGTTGTAGGATTAAGACCTGTAGTACGATATTATATTTATATTAATGTTGTTAAATTTTCTTTTTGTGGTCTTTATGTACTTCTCTCTTTTTTTTTTTTTAATTTGTTATAATTATTTTTTATCAGAGTTACATTGCTTTTTTGTACAAAGTTTTTAATTCATTTAACGCCTTAAGGTTGGGTGTTATATTTAAAATTATGCGAACAAAAACTTTTATGGTTTATTTCATTTTTGATGGATACATAAGATTGTAGACAAATTGTTACGAAACAAAATAAAAATTATAAAGGAAAATTAAAATTTATGATGACAATTTTACAGCTTGATATTAAGATACTTATCAGAGTTAAGAGTCAACTTTATGGTTTATACACCTTAAAGTTTAACAAATCTAAGGCAAAATACACTAAAGTAGCTAAATATGAAATTGAAAGCGTATGAGTGATATTAATATAAATTAATTATACGCAAAATATGTATCCAATTTTGTGAAGACTATATTTCGTAAGCGTTTAACAATCACAAAAATTTTAATGACAGGTTGACTTTGGATTTCTTAATCAATCATTCATAAATATATCTAAATTTCATAAGAATTAGGAAGTTAAGCTTAAAAAATATATATTGTTAACATCTTTGAATTTTTCTATATGTAAGTTTTTTATAAAAAGATTTTACATATAAAGAGAATATATCACTTAATTAGCAAAATATTTCACAACCTGAGAAATTAAAAAAAAAAAAAATATGGCTTAGAATTTTTTTGAGAAAATTCCCTGAAAAATTCTTAAGAAAAAAATTTTTTTTTATCAGGGATGACATTCAACAAACTTTCCCTTGCCAGCCAGTCCAAACACCTTTGGCCAAAAAACTAAAATTTAATATATGGGAGACTGATCTTAGGAATTTCTGACCAGAATAAGGTAAAGAACCGGATTTAAAAGGGGAAAAGTCTCCTAAACCGCTTTGACTAGAAACATGTAATTTAAAATATGTGTTTCTTGGAGTACGGTATAACTCAATCATAAAGTAATTTTTAACATTTCTTCCAGGAGCGTGGTTCGAAAGGGGAAAAGTCTCTCTCTTAACGGCCTACCCAAACCAGTTTGGCTGGAAACTTGATATTTTAAATATGTACTGACAAAATACTTTTGGAATTTTCCCCAGAAACGTGGTTAAATAAAGTTTCAAAGATGAAAATGACCTGCTTAATAAACTTGAATTATAAAGCAGTGAATTTGAAACACTTATATTGGGAAACAAAGTGGAATCGAACGGAGTAGGTATGTAATGGAAACACTAGACAAGGGAACCAGAATGCAACGGGGAACGAGTGAAATTAAAATCCTAGGCAAGGAATTAGATATGGAAAGGAACGGGGAACGGGTGGAATTGAAACAAAAAACATGGAAACTGAAATAGAAAAGAACTGGGAACAAGTGTAATTAAAATAGTAGACAAGGAAATATATATAAATGGAAAGGAATAAATGTATACACAATTATTATAAAAGGTCACAAAAATTGAAGAGGAGGATATTGGCAACAATTTGGTTTCAACAGGACGGCGCTGCGTACCACACAGCCAAAGCTACACTCGATGTTTTGCGCCCTGTTTTTGAAGATCGCATTATCAGTCGCGAAGCTGATGTCGTTTGGCCACCTCAAAACTGCGATTTGACACCGTTGGACTATTATTTGTGGGGTGCCGTCAAAGATAAGTGTTACGCCGACAAGCCAGAGACAATTGACGCTTTAAAGGACAATATTCGTGAAGCCATTGGTGAAATGCAGCTGCACACAATCGATAATGTGCTGAAAAAATTGGACCGATCGTGTAGGCTACTGCATGGCCAGCCGAGGCAGCCATTTGAATGAAATTATTTTCCATTATTAACAGAAAGGATTGTACTTTCAAATAAAAGAAGAAATTTGAGAAAATATTTTTTTATATAGCATTTCCAAAAAAAATAAAGTTATTTGGCGGGCCCTATATATAGTTGTCCCTAATATATGAACAAATAAATTTAAATTATACTGAACATTTGCAATATACAATATTAAACAAATATTTTTTAATTTAGAAAAACATCTGAACTTTTTTAAAAATGCCGTTTTTTAGCCATTTATTACTATAAAGATTATGTTTAAAACAATTGTTCAATTGTTTCATACACTCACATTAATTAGCTCTTTAAAGACCTTTTATTTGAAAATTTTAAATTTTTTGTTTTTTTTCCTAAGAGCCTTTTACCATAAATATTTCTGTCATATTCAATCAGCAATTAAACATTTTTATTTAGGGTTAAAAAAAAATTCTACTTCACCACAAAAAAAAAATTAAAAACATTTATACACATATTTGATATAAACCTTTTAAATATGACAAGGGTTTTTCACATATTTTTTTTTAGTTTCATCTAGTGTTTTTATTATTATTATTATTTTTTTTTTTTTTGTAACAATCTAAAAACTTTTAGTAACTGTTGGAAAATATTTTATTCCAACTTTTACCTTTAGTATTTTTTCTATATAGATTTTTTACCAGAAAATATTTATAGAGATTTTATGCAGGATTAAGCAAATATAAAGTAAGTGAATAAAAACTAATAAAACACAAATGACATTGATTTGATTTAAGTTTGAGAGCAAAGGAAATAAAAAAAAGTAAACGTAAAAGCTGTAGTAGAAAAAAAAATATTAGACAAGTATTAAATAAACTTTGAGAAAGTAGAATAATATCTTTTGCAAAAAAATAAATAAGATTCTTTGCTAAATGGAATTTTAAATTACAGTTAATGGCATACAAATTTCATTTAAAATAAATCAAAAAAAAAATACTAAATTCTAAAGAAAACTATATAAAAGCATAAAAACTAAAATCTTTAATAAAAAAAAGCAAAAATATCTTTTTATAATTTTTATGAGCTAATTATGGTGAAAAGGAATTTTAAAGTTATTTAAATTGTTAAAAAGTAAATATTTTTTTAATAGTCTTAGTTCAAACAACATTTTATAGGTTCGTTTTAAATATTTGTATTTAAAGTATATTATTTATTTACTTAAGCCTGCAAATATGAATAAATTTTCTTGAAACATAAATAAGCCCGTTAAAAACACCAACATTATAAAGGCGTTTTATAAGCCAATGCTCAGAAATCTAAAACAACTGGTGTTATGGTATTTATGGCCGGAACAGCTAAAGACCAACATAGTCATTGTTATAGGACTTAAACAAAAAAAATATACAACTCAAAATTAATGTTAAATATGATTATAAAATTAACATAATAACTAAATTATAATCATAATCAAATGAGTAAAAATTTTAAACACGTTCAAGACAGAATAACAAAAATGATTTATGATATTTTTGAAATTAAAACAACTTTAAGGGCCTTTAAGTTGACACTTTAAAGTACTTAAGTGATTTTTGGGAAATTTTTGTTAACAATTAATAACAAAAAAACGTGTTATTTACACTTACACCACCTGTAACTTTAGTTGAATTTGGGAATAGTTATTAATATAACACATTTATTAAATTTTATCCCTGTAAACGTTTTGTTAGCCTAAGAATGTATGTTTTTCTTCTATATATATAAATATGTACTATGTGTTTAATATATTATTATTATTATTATGATGTAAACATAATAATATTTTGTGTCAAATTAAATTATTTGATGAAAATTTATTTGGTTTTTCGATGCGATACAAGATACACTCACCAAAAAAAGTCTGTAATGGCAACTGAAAATTTTGCTGTTTTTACGGGAAATTCTGCTAATTTGAGCCCAGCGGTATTTTTTGCTAATCTTAGCAACACATGTCTGCTGACGTGTAGTATAATGAAATTAGTAGAAAAATTAGTAGCCGCTACTAAATTTTAGTAGACTTTTTGTAAGGTGGAATTTAAAATCTGTTTGCTAAAATCAGCAAAAAAAAATACTAAATATAATTAATATTAGTAAAAAGCTTTGAATTTATTTTTCTTATCGAGTATCAAAAATTTTGAATATATTTTTTAAAAAACGAATTAATCATTTTGTTTTAATTTGGTAATTTCTGTTTTGAAAAATATTTTGTTCATATTTTTTTTTTTTACTTTTAAGGTCAAATTCTAATTGTTTTTAGGGCGGATTTTTAGAACTAAAAAAACCTTTTTAGTGCTTTTTTAAGTGGATGTCCTTTTTTTTAGACATCAGTCGGTATACTCACTTTCGATCCTTTTCTTCATCTATGTAACATTTTAAGACAATTTAAGTTTGTAGGTGTAAGTTTTAATTAGAAATAACATTTCCTTCAATATTCACTTTTTTAAAATTAGTAATTTTTTTTTTTGCTAATTTTAGCAAATCGGTTTTCAAAAATTTGTAAAATGATTTCTGAAATTAGCAACACAAATTTGTAAATATTCTGTAAAAATTCTGTAATTTGTAAAATGTAAATAGCAAAAAGATTTGCTAAATAATAATTTTTACTAAAAATCAGTACAAAAATAGTAGAGTGGGATTGAAAACCGTTTACAAATTTTTCTACTAACTTTTTTTTCTGAGTGTAATATTAAAAATAATTCAAAAAAGTTACAACACGTCAAAAAATTTATTTTTGCCATTTTTGTTGTTATATTTGTAATAAATATTACCCAAACTTTATTTCATCAAAGAAAAAAAATTATTATTACTCATACGCTGGCCATTGTTAATAAACTATACAGCTTTACGAAATAAAACCCACCTAATTTGTAAGAAAAAATTTGTTTTCATTTTAGTGTGACCGTATTTCAAATCATTTTCGCACTCTAAATGGGTGGTTTCTTTTCTGAAGAACATTAATAATAAATATATGAGGAAACAATAAGGCGATTTACAATATTTTTATTAAGTTAAAATTTGTTTCCCACTGTTATTTTATATACCCAGCAAATATTAATGGAAGTGATCCTTAAGGAATTAATATTTTTATTGATTCCAAAGAATCGTTTGGTTCTGATTTTCCTCTTCTAAGGCAGTTTTTTTTCACAACTTCCAAAAATGTGATTTTGACTGATATTTAAAACTTTTTAAATCTATGATGGGTAACTTATTTTAAACCCAACCAAAGTTAAACATTAATAATAGATTGTTCTATATAAATTTGACACTTGTAACTATGATTTAAGTTTAAGTGAGTTGTTTCAATCTTTAACTTACAATTTACCAGATTTTTAATTCTTAAAATCGTACACTTAAAAAAGTTTGTAAGTTAAAATAACTGAAAATATCCTTTAAAAGAAATGATATTTCATTTAAAAACCGGTCTTCTTAATTTTCATTTAAATTAAATGCCATTTGTTATTTATTTTTAAATGTTGATTAATCAACTGACACATCCGTAAAAAACAACTGATATAATCAGTTAAAATAAATGTCAAAATTTTACCTAGCAATCCTAAAAAAATAACTGTTTTTTCATTTATTTGAAATTATTTCCGTTTTTGTACTTTTTGATTTTTTTTTTAATATACACGTACAATACAAAATGTATGTATGCATTTGAAGCTATAAACACTTTTTGTGCGAATGTGTTTGTATATGTAAGTGTGTTTATGAATTTCTTGTAATTTGTATTGAAAAATTTTGTATATATACAACCAATTTAAATAAAAAAACAAATTGAAATGTTTTGAATATTTTTTTTTTTTTTGAAACAGACAGCAAACAAAATTTAAATTGGAATAACTGTTACGGACACAAAGAAACCACAAGTTTCCGTTTTGTGGGTAAATTTTTATTAAATTTCAAACAAATGAAAAAAATAAATGAAACTGAAAAAAGTCGGTAAATGATAGTAAATTATTTCGAATAAATGTATAAAAAAGTTAATATAGATATTTCTTTGAAAAATAAATCTATTTTCCTTTATTTTTAAATGGAACGGAAAACTTTTTTATTAAACTACAAACAGTTAACTACATAATATTCTGAGTGTAGTTATTATTGCTACAGCAAGTAGAAAATTTGAATAAAGTAATTTAATAAATAAGGCCCGATTACTAAATGTACCGTTATAACTTAACCAACAGTAAAACTTTATATGGGACTCATTTGGTATCAGCTTAATTCTCAGGTAGAAGCTAACGGGAGATTGTGAAAATGAGGCTAAGGCCCGATTACTGATGTCCTGTTAAAATCTAAATTACAAATTCAAAATTTATTTTGGAACATCTAAAGATCTCATTTTTCATTAAACCATAAGAAGGGCTTTAGATGCAATGAAAAAGGACCATAAAACAAAACTTCCTCCCTATGACACCCCTATGTAAAAATCGTAAAAATTATTGGTTCCGATCCAAATTTTTACAACACCGCAATCAAAATCACTACTTGTTTTTCTCTTCTTTTTTTTTTATTATTTTTTTTTTTTTTGCTGGGATATAATTATTAGGGCTAAAAACTCTGATGTTTAATTGGTGAAAATAAAAGCGAAAAGTCTGCCACTTTTTGGTACTTTAAAAATATTATATTGTAAAAGGAACTTGATATTTGATAGGCAGATTCCTTATCTAGCGGATACATCTACTAAAACAAAATTTTTAGACATTCCTAAGGTTTGGAGCAAAAAGGGGAAAGTCTCCCCTTTGATGGCCTAACCAAAAAAAAAAATTTAATTGAAACTTGAAATTTTTATGGTACTTTTTCGACGTTTTGTCAGAAACGTGAGACTTAAAAAGTATGTTAAAAGTGTTGCCCTTTTTGTCATGTCCGAACCTCTATGGTTAGAAAACTGAATTTTAATTCCCTGATATATTAAATTCAATGATATATTAAATACCGAAATATTTTTTTTTTTTTAATTTTTTGCAAGGAACGTGAAACAGATGAAAATTCAACTTAAGCCTTAGCGGCGTGTAGAATTGAAACGCTAAGCAAGGGGGACAAAATGGAATGGAGGGCGAAACAAGTGGATGTAAATGGTTATACAAGGTGAACGAAAAGAAATTTAACTGGGATTAAGTGGAATTGCAATTCTAGACAAGCTAAACAAAATGGAATGCAATGGGAACGAGTGAAATTGAAACACTAAACTTAGGGAACGAAACAAATTGGAACCAGGTTTTTATTTTAGTGATATTTGGCGATTTAAATTTATTTTTTATTTTAGCAATTTTTCCCCGTTTGCTACAGTATACTAAGCAAAGGGAACGAAATGAAATGGAACGGGAAACTAGTGAAATTGGAAGGCTGGACATGGCGAAGGAAATGAAATTGAATGTGAAACAAGTGGAATTTAAACAGGAGACAATAGAAACGAAATGGAATGCAACGGGAAGCAAGTGGAATTGAAACACTCAATTTAGAAAACAAAATGGAATGGAGCAAGAATAAATTTAAGTAATATTTGTCGAGTAAAAATAGAAATCGTAAATTAATAAGTTCAATCAATGCATAAGCCCCATGTATGGTAGGCATACAATAGGTTGATATTTTTTCAAGTTTCCATAAGTGGGGTGAAAAGGCTCCTCCTTAATGTTCTTAGCCTAAAATTAGCATTGAAAATAAATGTTCCCTGAAGTCTGCAATAATTCACTGCTAAGACATTTGTTTTAAGGAATTTTTATCCAGGAAATTCAGAAGGAGAAAAATATATGCCTGCCACCAACTGCTTTGGTGAAAAATCTCAAATTTAAAATATCTCTTTCTTGTATTATTAGTCACCGATAAGTTAAATTTAAAAATGTTCTTTGGGAACGTGGTAAGAAAAAAGAGATTCAACTGATCCCTTCAAACAGTTCCCTGTAAATGTGAAACTGTGAAATGTGTTTCTGGAATTAAAATGTGATATAAATGTTGTTAAAAAGGGAAGAAAGTGTCCCCTTTATCACCCAGCATACACATAAAGAACTAGAAACTTGAAATTTGACATAAAGATATGACCCTCCATCAAGACGAAATTTTCGGAGCTTTTTACGGGAGGGGAAAAAGGAAAAAAAACTCATTAGCCTCCTGCTTAACCCTATCCACGGAGTATGTGCTAATTCATTAGGGGAAATCGAATAAGGGAGGTGCTTTCTCCCTTAACGGCTATCCCAAGACACTTTGGCTAGCAACCTGAGAGTATTGACTACTTTAGTGGTAATTTTTTCTACTTCTTTAGAAACGTAGTAAAAAAATGTGCGGCCCAAAGGGAAAAAGGACCCTTTTTAATATCTACATATATGATCATACATGTTCATGTATGCACAAACATGAGGATATATGCAGATATTAACTCGATAATGCACATGCATATACACACATGGACACAAATGGATGTATGCATGGAGATATGTAGATTAGAGCGTACCACCTTACAGGCAAAAAAGTGCACTGTACATATTTGTATATAAAGTATTGTTGCAAGGCCATTTTAAAAAAAAATATATTTTTTTTTCCAAACTTAGGGGTCGCCTTTTTAAGTTTTTCCTTATATCTTCAATACTTACAGTCCGATCTTAAAGTGTGATACTTTAATTTTTTTTCGGAGATGACAATTTTTTTGATCTAAGGTCCATTGACCTCATGAGTCACGTTCTAGTACTTACCCCCCAAATCTCATTTCCTACCAACCTAATGTGCCACAAAAAATAAAAAAAGGCGACCCCTACGTTCGGCAAAAAAATATTTTTTTTTTAAATTGCCTTCAAAAACACTTTATATTAGCTGATGTACGGCGAACTCTTTTTTCTGGTACGGTCTAATTTACATGCATGCTTAGGACTATACACGAACATACATTAAAATTATATGTCGATTTTTAGACTGGTATAATTGTTAACATTTAATAAAAAATATTATTATAATTATTTTCTATTGTAATAAAATCAAATTTTACCCTAACTACAATTATAAAATATTAAAGGGTGCATTTAAAACTAGAGATAAAACGTATTTCCTTAAGAAAACAATATCCCTACCAAAAAATTCAAACAATAATCAATACTGTAAAAATAAACGTATACATATATATGTTAACGTATAATGTATAGTAAATATTTATAAACATTAATTATTTAATATGACAAAGCTTACCTAATACAAAAATTATCTGTTGTTTATAAGCGTTTGTAGTTTAAGTTTGTTTTTCTATTCAGTGAAAAACAATGGAGTTTTAACACACAATCACTTCTATGTGTATGTTAGTGTATATATTCACATAATGTGGTATTGGCAATATTATAAAAAATTATACATGTATAAAGAAAACACTGTGGGGATTTATTTTTTATATATAAAATGTACATATTACATTGTTTTATAGCTTATTAAAAATTTAATTACATCAATTGTAAATATCAATTAACTAAATTGCATTGCATTTTTAAATAATTTTAATTTTAAATGATTATTTTTCCCCTTCTTTTATGTTTTGTCAATGCAAAAATAAAACAACAAAATAAACAACAAAAAGATCAAACACATACAAAACATCACAATACATTGATTTGCAAAAAAAAAAACACTTGTATATTTGCACTTTTTGTTTTATTTAAATGAATGACATTATTTAACAAGCTCAGACCTCATTGTACATGAGGTGTAAATGCGGTAGTAGAATAGGTGAGGTCAGATAAAGGACCATGGTAAACATTAATTGTTAAACAAAAATGGAAATAATTAAAAGATTTTTTATTTTAATATTTAATTAGCCTTAATGGATTTTCTTTATATTTCCTTATTTAGGGGTTTTGAATATTTATTGCCTTAAGCCGATTTTTGTAATAGCAGCAGATATTAAAATCCCATTAGTTTATTTAAATAAAACTTCATTTCCAGGAAATATTTTTTAACCGGAAGTTTACAATAAATGTGGTTTTCATTTAACCGGAAGTTGTCATTACAAGTTTATTTAGTAACTTTTTTTTTTTTTGTAAACACTTTTACACTTAAAACCTTTTGAACTTTGTTGTAGTTTTGTTATAACAAAAATAAAATTTTATTTTAATTACACTTTTTTATATATTTCACAAAAACCTTTTATATATTTCATGAATATTTTTATGTTAAATTTTTCTTTTTATAAGATCTTGTATTTTTTTTTTTATATATATATATGTTTTCATTCATTAATTTTTGGGAATCATTCTTCTATTCATTTTATTTAAACAAGCGCAAAATCATCGTTTTTTCAATTCATAACAAACTTAAAACATACGTGAGGTTATTCTTTTTTTTCCTGTATTATTTTTATAATACTAAAACTACTTTTCAAGTTTAGTTTTAACTTTTTCTATTTGATGTCCGTTTTCGTTAAAGAGACATGTTGTTTATTGGCAAACCGTTACTAAACTGAGCTATTCGTTGTTTAAACACTTCGTTTTTGTTATTTGACGGCAACATTTAACTGTTAGTTTACATTATTATGTTAAAGTGGATTGTATTTTAACAGCCATAACTAGCAACAGTTGTTCTATGTAAAAGTAATAAAAAAACACGTGCAAATAGGATACACTTTTTATATAAACAGAGAATAAATATGACAAAATGATTCTGCGCAGAAGTTCAGTTTAAGATAAAAATTTTTTAAAACTTTTAAAAATTGTAGAATTTTAAGCCGGTTTCTAATTTGATTGACTATAATTTAAAAAACTATGATTTTTGGTATACACTGACCGTATGAGTTATGTGAATTTAATATAACTCATACGTTATGTAGTTTTAGGTGTATCAAAGGAATAATGTGACTACTTGACGGCTTAACATCGCCCAAGAAAAACCGCTAGAGCTAGGCGTAGATATCCACTTAAAGGGGATTTATTAAAATTCCTACGAGAAGGTGAGAAATGGGGAAAGTTTTCCCTTTGACAGCCTGGGCAAATACCTTTGAACCTGAAATTAAAAATATGTGTTCCCCAGCGTTTAGGCTATCAGTATTTTTATAAATTTTCGTCAGGAAGGTGATACAAAAGGAGTTCAAAAGGGAAAGTATCCACCCTAGATAGCCTGCCCAAGCCTCTTTGGCTAGTACCCTGATATTTCAAATATGATCTCATTGAAGTATGAGCTTATTTACTAATAAAATACTTTATACAATTTTCGCCAAGAACGTGGTAAAACAGACCTGCCCACATCGCTTTGGCTAAAATCCTGGAATTAAAAAAACGAGTGGAATTAAAAACAGTGGAAATGAAAAACTAAATGGAATGGATCGGGAAACGAGTGGAATTAAAACACTAGACAAGGGAGATGAAATAGAGGAAATGGGAAAGAGTGGAATTAAATATTTGACAAGGGTAACTTAATATAATGGAACAGGGAACATGTGGAATTGAAACACTAGACAAGGGAAATGTAACGGGGAACGAGTAGAATTAAGCAAATGAACCAAAGGAGAATGGATCAGGGAACGGGAGAAATTGAAACACTAGATATGGGGAACGAAATGGAATGGAGAGGAAACTAGTATTGTTTAACGATCTGATCGTCTATATGAATGAAATTGAATGGGGAAAGAGTGGAATTGAAATGCTAGACAAGCGGACCGAAATGAAATGGAACAGGGAATGAATGTAATGGAAACACTAAACAAGAGAGAACGAAATGGAATGGAACGGGGTACAAGTGGAATTAAAACACTATACAAGAAGAACGAATTGAAACGGGAACAAGTGGAAGTGAAGCACTAGACAAGGGGATCGAAGTGGAATGAAACGCAGAATGAGTAGAATTGAGCACAAGACAATGGGAACGAAATGCAATGGAACTCAGAAAGAGTGGAATTGAAACACTAAACAAGGCGAACGAAGTGAAATGAAATGGGGAACGAGTGAAATTGAAATAATAAACAATGGGAACGAAATGGAATGGAGTGAAATTGGATGTTAGTATCATTTACCGACCAAAATATATTTTCTGGACAGCTACCAACTTCGTCTACATTCTTCAATAAAAAAAACACTATATTTTCTTTATTTTATCAATTCATGTCTTCGATCTTCTTGATTTGTATATTAATTTAAATTGAGCTTAAGATATTTTTTTTATTTATAAAATTAATCATTAAAATTTATTTATCCCAATATTTCGTCACCACATTGGCATAAATAAATATTTATAATTAGTTTTTATAAATAAAAAAAGATCTTAAGCTCAATTAAAATTAATATACAAATCAAGTAGATCGAAGAAAACTTAAATATTTTTCAACAATCTAAAAGCACATCAGCCCAACCAAAAATGAATTACTACAACTATAAAACAAACCCAGAAGTAAGAAAGGACAACAGTCAGGTATAATTCCGAAATTTATAAGAAATTCAACTAAAAATATTTTAACCTTTTTAAGACAAACGGAGGCCACAAAATTCATTAATCAATTACAAAATTTATTAAATCTCTGCAAAATAAGACTCTAAATTTGGCAATAAAAAGGAAAAAATAAACGTTTAAACAAGTTTTAGTGATAATTAAACTCAGAACATATTTAAAACATTTATTCAACACCAGGGTAAATTAAATTAAAAAAAATTATCCTAAAAAAGACACCCAATGTGGTGACGAAATATTGGAATAAATAAATATTTATAATTCATTTTTTTATAAATAAAAAAAAGATCTTAAGCTCAATTTAAACTTATAGTTTTATTTAATTTTTATTTTATTTATTTTTTATTTTATTTATATTAATCAATAATAATACCCTAACCGAGCACTAGCAACAAAGGCCATCGGCTTGTTGTAGCGAAAACAGACCTGAGCCTATGGTGGGAATTGAACCCACCACCCCCGCACTGATAAGTTAGCACGCTACCAACTAGCCTACCGGGGCGCTCAATTAAATTTAAATATTTATATTTGTCTACAACTTAAATATTTATTAATCCCAATGTGGTGACGAAATATTGGGATAAGTAAATATTTATAATTAATTTTATAAATAAAAAACAAACCGAAATAAAAGCAATAGAGTAGAATGTTTTTAGTATAATTTTCTTTGCCCATGTAGTACATATACACAAGCTGCGACATCTTGTCTATCGGGTTGTTGTCTTCACTATAAATTTTGATAGCAATATAAATTAGTAAAAAATTAGTTCAAATTTATTTTACTGCTAAAAAAATAAAGGTATAACTACAAGTTTTGCTGCAAACATAATTTTAAAATTAGTGTACTTGTATCATTTGCAAAATAATTTTAAACATCATATATATTATTATTATTAAAGTCTTTGCTTTAAAAACTTTATCAATTACTTTATAAGTTTGTTGGCATTGTTTAACCAAGATTTGATATTATTTTATCTTCTCTATCATTATTTTTTTTTTCATCTTTTTAATAGCATCATTTACCAAGTTTTCATCTAAAAAAAAGAATCTAAAATTCTAATAACATTATCAAAATCTGCACCTGCTTTTTAACAATTTCAATGCACAAAAAAAATGTATAAAATATAAAATAGCTTTAACATCAATTACCAGGGAAATGCAACATAATAACAATTGTAAGGCAACTAAATAGTATACATACAAACACAATCACATAGCACGATAAAGATAATAGAAACATTGCAGTTAAATTGTTATACATAGATATACTCGTAGAAAAACCTGAATTCTTTAACCCTTTCTCTGCTTCACACTTCTCACCATCGTGTGTAGTCTATTGTGTCATTCTTTTGGCTGCATACAACTGGCAGTTAAGAATTTTCGATTAGATGAAATTGAATATTTTCAAAAATTGTTTGTAAAATTTCTATGGTTACCTTTTAGCTACTCTAATATTCATTTTCTGATAATGCAAACAACTATAGCAGCAGCAAATATGAAAAGGGCCTTGTTAACTAAATGCCTTAAATTTGATAAAGTATAACGATAACGATAACTGCGATTTCTACTATTATAACTATCACTATACACAAGTTTTTAAACTATTTTTGGAATTCATTGGTTATTAGATGGAAAGATTTTTTTTTTTTTTTTGTTAGTTTAGTTTCTTTTTTAACTATTCTTATTTCTTTTTTCTTAATCTACCCTTTCTTGCTCGAGATGCTGTTTTTTTATTCTGAAGTGCTTGGTAATATATTGGAAAATCGCCATAATTGAGTTTGTTAGTTTTTTACACCAAAAAAAAATACTGAAAAATGCGTAGGTTAATTTTTAATTAACATTTATTTTTTTCATGTTGTGAAATTAAACAAGTAAAAAAGGGCTAAATTCGGATGTGCCGAATCTTTGAATACCCTCCACCAAAGGGGATGAAGATGATATACGTATATACTAAATTTTGCATGAACTGTAATATGAATATGTTTTGTGAATTTATGTAACGAACTTTTGTTATTTAGTTTTAGCAATGTTATTTACAGAGGTCTGCTCTGTTAGCGACTTTAACATTGTTCATTTTTACGTTAACTTAGTTATCATAGTATGTAAGACAATAAATGTAATCGAACAATAAAAAGACTTAATAACATTTTTACTTACTTAACAGATAAAAAAAATAGATACAGAAAAATTGTACAAATTTGTATGGAAAATTTAGAGGTACCTTCACATTTTCACTCATAACTTTTGAACCGCTTGACCGATTTTGCTCATTTTAAATACCAAACTGCTCGGGAGGATGTTCAATAATCTGGGTAAAAATAGGCACCCCCGCTTGCGTCTTCGCGTCGTGATCGCCATTTCAACAGACAGACAGACAGACGGACACCGCTAAATCGACTTAAAATTGCATAAGGATCACGAATATATATACTTTATGGGGTCTTAAACCTATATTTCGACATATTACAAACGGAATGACAAACTGATATATACCATCACCATATATGGTGGAGGGTATAAAAAGTGTGGTCTTACTAGATTAAAAAAAACATGTGGCCAGATTATATTTAAACAGTGTTACCAGTTAAAACAATAGCAGTGTTTCAAATGAATACAGTAACACTGTTTTCATTTTTGCAGTGTTTAAACTAAATCCGTTAACACTGTTTTTATTTTATCTGGCAACACTGTGAAGATGAAGGAAAACTTCCGGGCTAATCTGAAAACGGCACGAATATCGAAAAAAACATAAAACACGTTCTCGCTTAAATCAAGTTAGAGATTTCAAAATGTTCCATTATAATTCTGGTTTTCATAAAGTGCTAATTTCTTGAACCAAAATCTTAACTACACTTAAAAATATATCTATATAAAGTGTGTATATTCCTAAAGAGCGTGAATACTATGGAGCAAAAATTTCAAACCTTTTAGTAGTTTTATTTTAGTAAAGAACTTCTGTCTCTGTATAGTCAGAAAATTCAAAAACAAAAAATATATGAAATTAAAACAGCCCAGGTGAAAATGGTTATATGAGCATATATTAGTTTAGCTGATCATATATGTCTATAAATTGTTCAATATAGGACCATATATGACCATAAATGTAAAACCATATATAAGAAATTAAAACTTCAAATTTATTACTAAAAAATTGTGAAAATTTTTTTTACTCAAATAACGGAAATTGTCAGAATAATTTTGTACTAAAACACTTTCAGATTATTAAATCCTTTTAAAGTGTCATAATCAACAAATTATTCATAACAAATTTTGGTAAATTTTAAAAACTTTCTTAAAATCTACTTCTTACTTAACTTAGTTAATTATCGATACTACCACGTACATTCAGTCTTAATAACATTTTAGTTAAAAAGATTTTTGCAGCTGAGGGTATAAGAATGAAGAAAAATAATGAAAGAAAGGCAATTGTTATTGCTGAAGTTGTTGTTGTAGTTGTTGTTACTGCAACAAACATTTTTATTTCCGTTTTCAATTTACAAAACATTGTAAGCATTTATTGTTAAAATGTCCAGCATTTTCTTTTTCCTTGATTTTTTTTTTAAGTGTATGTGTGTATGTGTGTTATACTTCATATGAATACATTGTGCTATTTGGTTGATTATATTTTATTTTTCTTATTTGTGCACCGCTTAAGATCATTTAAGGATATTTAAGATAGTGAGTGAGTATATGTGTGTGTATGTGTGTGTATGTGTTATGTTGGTTTCATTGTGCATTTGTGTGTTAGTTGAAACTTTATGGTTAATAGTTAAAATCAAAATCAATTACATACATTGTATTTAATATTAGGTAGAAAATTATATAAAAAGATGGTTGAATTCTTTGCTATATATTGTTGCCACCATTGTTGGATGCTGAAAATATGCCAGCTTTTTGTATATCTTGAACATTGGTTGAAGCACCAACGCTGGCTTCTTTAATATCGTTCACTAATTCAGCTGTATTTTCAGATTCATTTAGTTCTGAACTTTCTGGTTTTTCTACTACATTTTCAGATATTTCTTGTGTTAGTTTTTCTGTGGCTGCTTCAGCTGTTTCTTGTTCTTCTTTAGAATTTTCTCCCTGTTGTTCCTTTTCTTCAGGGATTTCTTTGACTGCATCTTTTTCCTCAGGATTTTCTTCTTGATCAGTTGGTCCTTCATTTCCTTCATTGGTTTCTTCAACTAATTGTTTTGAGTCAACTTTTTCTTCTGCATTATTATCGGGCTGTTCATTTGCCTGAGCTTCTTCTTCAATCTCATCTGGTTGAATTTCAATATTATCTTCTTCTGGTACATTTTCAGCCACTGTTTCTTGATTATCATCTTCTGGTTCTGTTGCATCTTCACTTTCAGATTTTGTTTGGTCGGCATTGTCTTCATTTGAAGCATTAATTTCGTTGTCATTGGCATTCTCGTTGACGCTAATATTTTCTGCATTATTTGTATCTTCTTCCGGATTTTTACCCTCTTCCATAGTTTCCGGATTATCATCCTGCAGTCGATCTTCAGAATTTTCTTTATCTATCTCATTATCATCATCATTTTCTTGATTATGGTCCTCATTAGAATCTGCTGGAGGATCTTTTGCAGCAACTTCATTATCTTCTTCTAACTGATTCGAATTATTTTCTTTGTCTTTATCATCTGTTAGATTTTCATCATTCTCAGCTTCATTATTTGTTATTTCGGTTACGGGAACTTCATTTTCTTTATTTTCTAAATCGCCTGCTTCACTTGCATCAATATTATTATCAATCTCACCTTGATCCTCTCCTTCTTTAATTTCTATTTTTGATTCCACATATACCACCAAAATGCCATAACTTTCTACTTTACCAGCCTCCTCTTCGCCCACCTCTTCACCAATTTCATTTTCTCCATCTCCATAGTCTTCTGTATCAGCATCGGCATCAGCTACCGGCACTACAAGCTTAGCATAACCTTGTTCATTTATCTCCAATTGTCTACCATGGCATGCTCGTCCATTTTCCTTTTTACCACCTGTTATAATATCACAATATATTCCCGGCTCTAGACAGGCATAAACCTCCTTAGTAAAATCCGTATCAGGCTCATTATTAATGGCCACAAATGCCTTAAGACCACGACAAAATGCAATTTGATTTGGGCCATTAGTTTGAAAGTGTACAACACTTTCTTCTTGCTGGCCAGGTGCTTGCAAATAGTTTGCCAGTTTCACCATATTAACCACTGACGGCCATCTATGTTCACATACCCAACCCGACTCGTGTGTACATTGTTGTTGTGCATTAAATTTGGGTGAACGTATGACAGCTTGATTATCACCATCATCATCATCATTATCAACGTCTTTCTTTTCCACTGGTGGTCCTTGATTTATATCATTTGCAGCGTAATAATACGAACTCATAATCCTTTTTATATTACCATACGGATGTGCCAACATGAATGCATTTGCCATTATATATTTAATGCGTTGTTTATGTGTCAACATGTGATTACCACCCAATTCATTGGGTAGACCTCTTTGTGTGTCATGAGAATCAACAAACACTAGTGAATCTTGATGTGCCAGAAATCCCATAGCAGGTCCCCAATTAATGAATGAACTTAAGGGAGATTTACCATTGAAAATTGTTGATAATACAGCGGGATATAAATATTCAGAGACGACACCATATGTGGCATATTCAGTTCTTAAAGAAATGGCAAAGACAATTTAAAATAAATAAATTTTTATAAATTCTAAAGTTTAAGGTAAATTTTGTATTAAAAAACTTTATATTTGTTAATTATAATTAAGGTCCTGTGTGAGCTGGCCAAATAAATTCTAAATTAATTACAAATTGAAAAAAAGGTTAAAATTATCATTGAAAAATATTTGGAAAACTATTCATAGAAATTTGTAAATTTGAATTTAGTTTTCATTTTATTTAGTCACCCTTAGTACTAAAATATATAAGTGCTAAAATATATAAGTTCTAAAAATTTTTGCGAAAAATTTGAATTCCAATTTCTTTACAAAAGTTCAGTAATTTCTAATAAGTTTTTAGTTTTGCGATAAATTAAGCACTAAAATGTCTACTCAAATTTAGTACAAAATCGCTTAAATTAAATAGTATATACTTAAATACCAGCAATTTTTAAATATAAATGGGACACAAACATATCTACGGTACGTATGATTGTTAATTTCAAGTAGAATTAATTAACACTCATACGTACCGTAGTACCAAACATTTGTCTAAAATTTTTTTTTAAACAAATTATCGTATACTTTGAATTTATTCATGGATTTTCTTTATATGAAGCTTGATTTCTTTATTGGAAGGTAGGCTGTATAAAATATAAACTGTATTTATAATTATAAAATAAATATTTATAATTAATTTTTTATAAATAAAAAATATTTAGCTCAATAAAAAATATTACATTAACTGTATTTATTTAAAAAGCTTTAATTTTAACACAATTTTTTTTTAATTTTCAAAATGTTCCTAATTTTAAATTCAAATTTATTGTTGTAATATTTATTTAACTCTTACACTAAACAAAAGTCTAAAAAAAATCTTCTGCGGTATAAGCCATTTTCTAATGAGCTTTGGTGTGCTGAATTCAATTCCCGCTTTTGGTCGATATTCCATTTTCTAAAATTTTCTACGCAGAAAAAACAGACTCATTGTAACAACCGAATTTCTTGTCCATCGTATGGTTTATATGGAGCCACCGATATATTTGTTTGTCGTAACCGAAATTCGGTGTATGCAACAGAATTTTGGTTAAAAACCAATTATTTTAATTTTATCAGAAAAACATTTGGTTGATACAACTAAATAATTCATTTGCTGCAACTAAAATATTCAGATGTCAAGAAATTCGTTTGTCACAATGAATCTGTTTTCTCTGTGCACAGAAAACAGATTCTTGTTGACAACCGAATTTGTAGCCAATAGAATGGTTCAGTTGTGGTAACCGAAATTTTAGGTTGTGACAATAGAAAACCAATTGAGACATGAGTAATTTGATTGTGACAATAGTACTTCGGCTGGCTGAATAACAATTCGGTTGTCATAACTGAAAAATTCAGTTGCTACAACTGAACCATTTGATTGGCAGCACTAATCTGTTTTCTGGGTGTGTGTATTTAATTTTTAAGTTATAGACTTAAAAATAAGGAAGTTTATTTAAATCAAGGGTGTCCAAGCCCTATGCTCTTGGTGCTCATTTGTTTTTGTAAAAGCACTTAGCTATAGGCTGTGTGTTTTAATACACATAGAGCACTCAGCACCAGCAATACGAAATACACAAACAACATTGCCTTATTAGTTTTTTTGTCGTTCTTCACTGTATACACGCAAGTGCAAAGCAACAACACTTTCGTATGCTTTGCTGGTAAACATTGACGACAGCGATCATCAATGTATATTTTTTTTTTTTTTTTTTTGTATGTATTCGTTTTTACAATAAAAAATATGGAATAAAAATTAGTTATTCTTGAAATGTATTGGTGTTTGCTCTTCCATAAGGAACTTTTGGGCACCCCTGATTTAAATACAATAAATCTATTCAAATTAATCTTTCATTTGAAAGTAATCATGTTGGTGGGTAGACGTCAAAATGTCAACCTTTCTCTTCCGCACTTATTTATTGTAAAAATTTTCTACACAAAATGAAACAGTTTAGTGGTGAGTAATTTAAAAAAAAAAATCATCTCAGGCTTTTGATATTTATATCTATGAAAGTTAACACATGAATATTCCACGTCTCGGATTTTTTTTTTAGCAATTTCTCTTCACAATCCATATTGTCTTTTTTAATCAGAAAATATTCTCTTCTAGATAACATATGTTAAAACTATATGAAACTAAAAAAAAAAAACAAAAAACTTACTTTGATACTGTATCCAATCCCATATCAAAAACATCATAATAAAAAAAAGGTTTAGTATTTTCCTTAAAACCAAAATCCTGATTTAAATCTTTAACTTGACCATAAATATTCTAGAAAAAAAAAAGAAAAACATACAAACAAACAACAATAATGTAGTGTAAATAGAAAAAAAAAACACAATATCCTCTTAAAATAAATGCTTTGACAAAGAAACAAACAAACAACCAAACATACCTTTAAATCAATTGGCCATATATATTTGGCCGAATCAATGCGAAATCCTGCTACACCCATATCAATAAATTTATTTAACATCTCCACAATGTGCTGTTGTACTGCCGAATGTGAATGATCTAAATCAGGATGTCCATTCAACTGACAATTACGTATTTCATGAGCATCCTGTGTATTCTCAGCCATCGCACATGGACGATGAAAGTCCTGTTGTGTATACGTTACATTAGAATAATTCATGTTGGAAATGTTGACTTGTGATTCCAACAAAGTGTTGACAATAAAATCTTTATTAGTCATTTCACTGTCCGTCAGTAAGTGTAAAGGAGCAGCCATATGATTTAAAACAACATCAGCGTATATACGAACACCATTATCATTGCAGATGCGACTCATAGACCAAAATTCGGATTCATCACCAGAGCGTGAAGCTAAACGATAGGAGATTACCTCATAACGTTCCCACCAAGGATGATTTAATTCTGATGTTTGCACAACGGTATGTTCTAAAACTGGTGACAGCTGAAATTTCACACAATTTTATTTAGTGTTTCTTTTTTTTCATCATCATCATCATCATCAAGTTTATTTTCATACTTGCACTCCTGCATATCCTTGAGGTCCTAAAAATAGACGACATTCCTCTGCTATATCAAAAAATTTCCATTCAAATAATTGCACAATTACTGAACGATTTCCCGTAAAATGTGGTTGATGATATGAGTTTGTCTGTAAACTGTCATCAACATTATTTACTTTACTTTTATTATACAATTGCCTAGCAAACCCAGGACGTGTTTGCTGTCGAGGAGTTGCAGCATTAACCACCACATTTGCCGTTAGTACACATAGGAAAAAAATGTGGGTAACACATGTTTTAATCCTTTGATTTGTTGCTGGCTGTGACTTTAACCTCATTGTTAGTTAGCGAATGAGTGAATGAATGAATGAATTAATGCCGTTTATTCTATTGTCCAATTGTTTATGAAACTGACCCAATAACAAGACCTCTATATTGCATTAATACCGTTTGTCATTATCCCTAACGCGCCTTAACGTGTTTGATGACTTAATGTCATTTTTCTTGCAACGTACATATATGTCCACTAACGAATGAACATTCATAAAAGTGCATGTCATGACTTGGTTACATGCAATCAGATCTAATAGCAGGATAGTTGGTTTTTTTTGTGAATTTTTTTTTTTTTTATAAATTATAGTGTTAGTTTTTTAATATTGTTTACTCCAGAGCATTATACTGTTTAAAGTTTTTGTTAGCAACACATACGTGGACTTTTTTTGTTTTAAATATAAACTTTTTAATGCAAAATTGTTAACAATATTAAAACTATTACTTTAAGGTGACCAACTGCTATGCAGGAAATTTTTCCAAACTACCAAAGCACCGGGCTTTTTTATCAAATCTGTCTCTGACTTTTTCATGGTGTTGTCATAGCAGGTGAAGCCCTCACGTGAGTATAGTAATTAGTACTTACTCTAAGCATGGAGTAAGTTCAAGGAAATTACAACAGGTTATGGGCCCAGACAATTTGTTCTTCTAACAAGTTAGAGCGGCTAAATTCGGCTATGCCGAATCTTATATACCATGGTTGAGAAAAAACTAAAGTTTATATATGGACATACATATCAGAGAACTGCATTTGCTGATTGCAAAACGTTCATACGCAATCAACACAAGAATAAATATGTTGTTTGCGTTCAATTGCTGAATATACTCCAACACACATATTTGTTGATGATTTTAAATCAATCAAATGACGTGCAAATTGTTTTGTCACTGATTTATAATCATCGGTCGTTGTTAAACCATTGATTTTATTCTGTTCATTCAAGCCAACAATAATTATTTTGATGTAGAATAAATCAGAAAAAACAACAAACAACGTGTATGAGTGTAATCATAATTAAAACAAAATAGTTTCTTATCTATAAAAAGGGGGTGGTTTTGTAGAAACACATTTCATAAATGTTTTATGTATATTAGGGTGGGTCTAAAATACGTTTTTTTAGAATTTTTATTAGGAATACCAAAAATATTGTTCTTTGTGAATTTTTTTTTTTAATTTAGGTCGACATCTCAGGCTCGCCCAATCCGGTTAAAGTTAAATATTGCCTAATTTTCCAAACAAAATATATGAAAAAAAATTTAGACAATATTTAAATTTTTCCGGATTAGGCAAGCCTGAGATATCGACCTAAATTTGTTTTCCAAAAAAATATTTATATTTTACAAAGAAGAATATTTTTATTACTAATAAAAATTTTAAAAAAGCGGATTTAAGTCCCACCCTAATATAAACAATAACATTTATGAAATGTGTTTCTATTTTGTTTTAATTATGAATACACTCATACGCGTTGTTTGTTGTTTTTTTCTGATTTATTCAACGCTGACTTTTTGTTGAGTGATTAAATTTGCAGTAAACAAAATCGACATATGATTCAAACTGATCCGAATAACGCGTTCAGTAACATGATGCTGATTTTATTCCACAGTGAATTTCGTTGAATTATTAAATGTGAACAACAATTTTTGTGTATGATTAAATTAAGAAAAAAGTTGATTTTGCAGTTCTCTGATCTGCACCGATATTTCCGAGTTTTTTTTTAGCAAATTTTGATGTTTTTTTGCCCATTTATGGATTATTTAATTTCGGAGCACAAAATATAAATAAAACCGTTTGTACTTTGTATCAGAGGGTTTATGGATTATTTAATTATTAATTTAAAATTTTATCCGGATCGAATCCGCGCCTTAAAGAAGAAATGGAATTTGTGACATACGCATAGACAACTGAGCCATTGAAGCTCATATGCAATCATCGTTAATAGAAGTAAATAAGCAGTTTTCGTTTAATAGAGATTTGTTTGGTTTTTATTTAAATGACAAATCTTTGTATGGGTTTGTTGTTTGTGTATAAAAGGTGAAGATTTGAAAGAAAAGAATTTCAACAAATGGATGTGTTTATTATGCGTAAAATTCAACATACATACATATAAAACAAAGGGATTTTACCGAAAAAAAATAGAGGTAGTCGTGGTTTTTTGCTAATATTTCAGTCATTTATCAACCGATCTGGCTGATTTTCAATAGCAAACTGAAATGGATCACATGTAACAGAAATATATAACAATTCAACACACAGACGGACAGACGAACATACGGACAACGCTAAATCAACTTCGCTCTTCATAAGGACCCAGAATATAAATACTTTATAGGGTCTAAGATCAATATTGTAGAAATTACAAACGGAATGACAAACTTATATATATCCTTCCACCTGTGGTGAAGGGTATAAAAATAAAACATCCTGGACATTACAAAAAAGAGAGAATGTAGATTTTTCAAGGAAATGCGGACAATTTCCTTGTGGTTTAATGACCATTCACTATTTTTATTTATGAATTACAGAGTAAAAATTTATAAATTTAAAATATTCTCCCAAAGAAAAATAATAGTTATCCCTAAAATTAAAAAGGTATATCAAAATTTTATTTTAAATTTTTACATATTTTATTGAAAGGTATTTTAATACTTCTATTTAAAATCGCCAATTAAAAAAATCTACTTTTTAAACTCTTATAATAGTTGGTCACATTAAAATTAACTCTAGGGAGTTTTTATTAAACGTAATATGCCATTTATTTTAGTAATTGTTGACTATGTGAAAAATGTAGTTATTATTGTAAGCAAATACAGAAAACAACAAAACATAAAATCACGTTTAACAAATTTTTTTTTTTGCCCCAACCCCCAAAAAATATCCCCCTACTTTAGTCATATACACTCAACTTTTATCACGGTTTATATTACAGAACAATGTTTATGTTTAACTTAACGTAATAAATTTTTCAAAAATACAACAACAACAACAAAAATGATTGTAAACTAACAGGAAATTGTAAGCCGTTTCCACTCTGCAACCCACTCTTGCAAAAAACAATCCGAAACTAGCCTCCATTTTTAATAAAACATAAACACAAATTGTATTTAAACTTTTTATATTATCATAACACGCATTGGCTTTAGTATTGTATAAATAACACATTTTTATGTTTAGGTGTGCATATGTGTGTATGTGTGAGTGAGCCTTAAGGTAGATTTTGATATTTTTTTTTTAATATTATTCTAAAGCTTTTGTTTGCTTGTGTTTGTAGCGACACCTAACGATTAATTAACGTAACTTTATGCTTTATCAACATGTAGTTATCGTGTTTTAAATCTTTATATATGCGAGACCACATTATATTACATAAAAATTGCCAGCTAACTAACCAGCACAATCACTTGTTATGCTTATATGTTAAACATGCATATGCATGCTTTATATTTAGGTTTTACCTTTGTTAGATGACATGTTTTGCTGTTGTTTTTAAGCCTGAAGGCTAGCAACAGGCGTCATTTTTTTATTTATTTATTTTTTTTGTTTTGTATTTATATCGTTAGATTTATTTTTAATTTTCGTTAAATACGAATATTATAAATTGGTTAAAATTTATGACCTTTTATGGTTAACAAAAAATTATATTAAATATAATTTAATTGACTAACACAGAGAATGAAAATGTTTAATGTTGCCTCAATTGGTTTAAATGTAGCTATAAAAAATAAACATCTAAACTATTCAGGATTTTAAATGGAAATTTGGGAAAAATAATCACAATAATGGCTTTAAATCGAAGTGCAAATGTTCAGACGTAAATGAGCCTTTAAAACCAGATTTGTTATAAAAATAAAGTTAATACTTCTGCAAAGATATTTAAAAATATTTTAAATATAATTTATGGATGTCTGGGATACTACATTTTGTAAAAAAAAATTGTCCAGCTTTTTTCTGAGTGTATATGGTTTTAAAAATGACCTTTAAAACTAATAAAAAAAAACGATCTTTATTATCGTACCATTATAATCGTCGGTAAGTTTTAGTATTTATTGTTAAATCTTTTTTTATATGTATAAAAAGACTTTTACATTAACATACCCTATAACTATGTATGTATATGCTTAATTACACTTTTTTTTTTTGTTCTAAAAAGTCACATGCATGTGATTGGGGTTGAAAAGTTAAATAAAGGATATTTAAATTTTACGATAAGTCTAAATGGTTAATTATATACAAAACTTTGTTTTTAAACCTGAATTTTGTTCAGATTTTTTTTTTTTTTTTTACTTTAACATCATTATTAAAATGTTGATAATTGTTAAGGGTTTAAAAAAGTTTTTCATATGTTTAATAATGTTTCAAATGTTATACACTCTTTTTATTAACTTGTATTCAATTGACCATATATTTTTTTTTCTTAGAATTTAATATGACAAAAATTTTTGCTAATAAAAGAAACTTTTTTCATTTCAGTTATTCCCTGTATTTATATTGGACTAAAGCTGAAAATTGTTCATGGTAGTCTAAAGGATTTAACAAGTGACTTATTATATAGCAGGAGTTTTGTATACTATGTATAGAAAATAAGTAACTTTTATGTAAATTTAATTTTTTTTTGTGTAAAGTTCACATAAAAAGAGTGGTAAAATTGGGAAAATAATATTCAAAGTACACTTTAAAAAATTTAACAAAATGTTTAAGTAATTTTAAATTAAACTTTAAGTTGTTTCATTAAAAGCTTTTAAAATAGTTAAAGAAAGTGTCAAAATATATTAAGCAAACAATGTTAACTTAATTTAATTTAAACTTTAGTTAATATAAAAAGCTTTAAAGAAGAGCTTTTTCAATATTTTTAAATTAATAACGAAAGTGTATCAAACTAAGTAAGATTATAAATCTTACATAAAGCTGTATGTTTATGTGCGAAAATTTCAAATAAAAGTAAAAAAAAAATAATAATTCATCATATTAAAAAAAGCTTTAATCATAACATTAGTTATTCTTAAAAAAGCTTGTTGAAAAAGCTTTTATGATACTTTAAAACAGTGGCGTCCAAACACTAATACTATAATATTTGCGTTTGTAGTAAAGAGCTTTTTTTCAGGGAAGGAAAATTCAGTACGTTAGTAATTTTCCCTCAACTTGAAAATAACTTTTCAAACACACAACGATCAGTCTATGTTCACTAAAAAAAAATACATTTAATAAAGCGTGGGAACAGTTGTTTTTGTTTATTGAAAACAATGACGGCGATCCCGTATGTTTGTTTTGTGGTTATAATGCTAAACGCAATCACAAACATACCTTTGAAAGGCATTATAATACATGCCAAAGAAGATTTTTGAATAAAAATTTAGATAAGGCCTAATGAGTAGATGAACTGAAATTAAAGTTTGAAAAGAAAAATTTGCCAATCGACCAATTTCAATATGAAAAAAATATCAAAGAAAAGATTGCTTTTGTTGTTGCTCTATACTTAGCAAAGCACAGCAAGCCTTTTGAATATGGCTTTTTTTTAAAGATCTTTCAAAGGAAGTATTAAAGTGTTTTGGCTTAAATAAATTATACACCTTACAACATTTTGAAATTCAAAATTTCCATTCTTGTATTGTGCTCTCATATATGTAAAAGCTCTCGTCGAAGCTCGCTGTAGGCTTGCACATTGTGCATAAGAGTTGAGCGCAACTGATCTAAACTTAATTCAATATAAAATATAAAGCTCATTATGAAAGCTTTTATAAAATTTTAACGTAATATAAAAAAAGCATTAAAAAAATATATACTAACTCCTATTTACTAAATTGAAATTAAAAATCAATAAATATTTATTATCCAAAAAGCTTTCAAAAGAAATTAAAAAAAAAAATTAAAGGAGATTAACGTTTTTTTGAAAAACACTTGGGTCTATAATTTAAAGTTATTTTAAATATCTTTTCATAACAGCTTTAAAGCTCTCTTTTGTAATGTTTGTACGAAATGTTTCATTCAAATAGTATTTTGGAAAAACAATAGTTGTAACAAAAACAAAAATGCAGCTACAGAGTTTTAAAATTATTAAAATATAAAGTAAACACAAAAAATATTTAAAAAAAAATTAAAAAATTTGTAGAATTTGTTTTCGCGCAAGTTTTAAAACCAAAAATGCAGGTACAGAGTTTAAAAATTATTAAAATATAAAGTAAACACAAAAAATAAAAATAAAAAAAATAAGAAAATTTTTAGAATTTGTTTTCGCGCAAGTTTTAAAAACAAATTTATTATTTTTCTATTGAAAAAGTGACAATTAGGGCTTTTTTTCTTGATTACTTATAAAATAAATTAAAAAGGTTTTTGAAAAAGCTTTTAAAAAATTATTTAAAAGTTGTAAAACGTTTGATAAGGACTCAGGTAGGCCAGTATTAAACTTAAATCGAGCTTTCTCAAAGCTCCGAGGGCAGCTGAATTCAATTATAAAAAAAATTACGTCGTTACTATTGATGTTTGTTGAATATGTTATCATGGAAGTAATTCTCAATGACGAAGTAATGAATATGTCATTACCAAGCTTTCGCAAGGATATGTATTATACAAATTGTTAAAGAATATCGTATTTGGAATAACTATTGGATATTATTTTGCGTTAAACTTTAAGTTATACACAAAACTTTTGTGACCTCTTAACATTTCTTTATTTGGTTAGTAAAAATGAAAGTTTTATTTTAATTTTATCAGTGTATTTATATTTCATTGATGTTTTAGCAAAATGACTGCATTTAATTAAGTACATTTTATACATTTGTTAAATTTTATACACATTCACTAACCTAATGTTACATTGTTCTATCATACAAAGGACCTCTATACACATCCTTTTTAGAAAAAAAAAAACTTTTTTTATAATCCTCGTTATTTAAATGATAGTCAAATATATGCAATTTTTTAGAAAAAAAAAAATAAAATAAAACAACTAAAAAACTGCTAACAAAACCAATGAAGTCATTGGTGTAAAAAAACACCACAAATTTTAACACATTGTAGTCATCAACACGGTTGGAAGAGGAGAAATATAGAAGGACTACTATAAAATAGCAATTAAACTATTGTCGGTGGGTTTAAAAAGTTTTATGAAATTTTAAATTCATATTTTTACAAAAATAAAAGCAAATGTGAACAATAGACATTGCAAAGAACTGTAGTTAAATAATTTTAGATTTTTTGCCAACCATATGATTTTTGTTAAACCTTATTAAATCATAGAAAACTCATTTTCATTAATATATATTTTCTAGTTTTATCTCATTTAAAATATTTATTTTATATCCCAGAGTAGTACTCGTAATATATATCAAGTAAATTTCGATTATTTTAAATTACCTTTTATTCTTATCAAGTGATATCAATAGTGTAATATTCACTTTCATTGTCAAGTCATTTGGAAAAAGTAAAGTTGAATTTTTTTTTAGCACCTTTAGGTACATTATTATCAATTATGTAGCTTTTTTTTCTTTTGTACACATTTATATATATTTATTTTTACATCTTTGGGTCATGAATCATAAAAGACAATTGCTATGTCCTCAATTTCCTTTTCTTAACTCGTTATGATTATTTTACATCCTTGGGATCTTTTTAAAAACAAAATTAAGCGGACAAAAATTATTGCAAATACATAGATAAATATTTATTAAACCATTTTATAAAAAAAATTCACAATATCAAGAATACAAAAATTTTTGTTAAATTTAGTTAATTAAAAATAATAATTTCCCTTCTAAAATTAGCAAAAAAATTATGCAAAATACTAGCGGATCAAATTCATTGGTTCATTGGTTTCTCAATCCGCGAATTCGATGCAAAAGAACCTTAAAATGATCACTCACTGACAGCTGTCAATGTTTATGCGTGTATGCGCAACAACGTGTATTACCGCACATGCTCATGGGCGCCTACGTATTTGTTGTTGTTTTTTTTTATATGGACAAAATCACATGTTGACATGAAAAGTTATAACTCACGAACGCGTCGACCGATTTTGTGCAAACTTTAGATAAACCATCTACCCGACCATACGAACTCTAAAAATTTAATCGAATTGGATTTGACCGTTCGTGAGTTATAAACTCACAACACACTTGCAACAATTTTTAATATATAGGGTCCGCCAAATAACTTTTTCTTTTTTGAAAATGCTTTAAAAAAACTACTGAATATTTTCTCAAATTTCTTTTTTTATTTGAAAGTACAATCCTTCCGGTTAATAATGGAAAATAATTTCATTCAAATGGCTGCCTCGGCTGGCCGTTACAGTCAATGGCGATCGTTATCGGGCCATGATGAACGAATTTTTGTTCACAAAAATTGAGAAGGAGGATATTGGCAACAATTTGGTTTCAACAGGACGGCGCTACGTGCCACACAGCCGAAGCTACACTCTATGTTTTGCGCCCTGTTTTTGAAAATCGCATTATCAGCCACCTCGGAGCTGCGATTTGACACCGTTGGACTATTATTTGTGGGGTGCCGTCAAAGATAAGTGTTACGCCGACAAGCCAGAGACAATTGACGCTTTAAAGGACCATATTCGTGAAGCCATTGGTGAAATACAGCTGCACACAATCGATAATGTGCTTAAAAATTGGACAGATCGTGTAGGCTACTGCATGGCCAGCCGAGGCAGCCATTTGAATGAAATTATTTTCAATTATTAACGGGAAGGATTGTACTTTCAAATAAAAAAAGAAATTTGAGAACATATTAAGTAGTTTTTTTTATAGCATTTCCAAAAAAAAATGTTATTTGGCAGACCCTATATATAGATTAAAAGGCTAAAAACATAAAGAAAAATGTTAAATTTTCAATGCTTTTGGATTTTTATTTATTTTTTTTTAACAAAAAAAATGAATAGAAATCGCAGCAATCAGCAATTTACTAAATTTTAGCAGGACAGACTGTTATTTGCATTTAACTTAATTAAACTGAAATATAACTAACATTATGTAGATATAATATTTGTTGCTGCTACTAATGCTCGGCAACATAATTCGCTGATTTTAGCAGGGTAAATGGTAATGTTCAATTATCTAAAATTTAACTCTAATATAATTAAAATTTTGTATATTTAAAAATTTTATTTATTCTATTCTTATTTTAATAATATTTAACAAACAATTTTGAATAATTTTAGAAGTTTTTTCAGTAAGTCATTTTTTGTAGCTTTTTCTGTTATAATTTTAAGTGTAGAATGAAATGTTTAAACAAATCCTACAGTGGTTTTCCCTACTTAGTGAACAGCTTAACGAATAACAATATTAGGCACGTTCGATATACCTATGGAAAAATTTATGCAGACATTTTACAAAAACGAAACTTTTAGACGTTCAAAGGGCAATTCACATGCTGACCTATATTTTCCGGAATTAATGTAACAATTTGTCAAATTTTTGTAAATGGTATTTTAAAAATCAATTTTAAGCCAAATCGTCTTATAAAATGTGTGCATAAATTTTTTTTTCTTTTTTTAAACGATTTATTTTGTAATATTTAGCTGTGTTCCCTTACTTCTTGGGTAAACTTCGGTAAAATGAGAGTAAGCTCAAAATACTCTCGTAAAATGACAAAACTACCCAAAAGTACGGGAACGCAAAAAACCACTTTTCTAGCCCAAAAAATGTCAAAATTCATCAGTGATGCCAAATTTGCCCGCCGTTTACAGTGGCACGAAATTTCGAGATTTTGATATTTTCCTCTTTGAAAAACCACACATAGTTTTTTCTAATAAATATATTTTTCTCATAATTTAATGTCTATGAGCTTTCTTTCATTGTTTTTTCAAAGTAGTGTATATAAAAATCTCGAGATTTCGTGCCAATGTAAAAGAGGGGAGTTACAATTTTCAAAAAAAAAAAAAGCGGTAAGAAAAATTAAAAGTTGCCGATCTGTCCCTTTTTTACAAACGGATAATATTTGCAGTTTTTAGAAAGAAAAAAACCGCTTTTAACAAATCTGCTTTTACTTCCTTAGTTTTATTTTATCAACTGTTCTTCTGACAATTTACCCAATTTACCCAAAGAAAAAGTCTGCGTAATTTTCGGTAAAAAGAGAAACACTAATACACTCTCATAAACGCTCTCATTTACCCAATTTCCAAGTACGGGAACGCTTTTGGGTAAAATTGGGTAAGTTTGGGAACCCGCGGTAACGTAAGGGAACACACATTTTGTGTTTTACATGAAACTACATAATTATCACATATTAAATCTTAACGTTTTTCTTAAATTTGTTCCCCTTACTAAAATTTCCCGTTATAAATTTCCCTATTGTTGGCAACATATCTAAGGCCCAAACCATATATTAACTCGTAATTTCTACTGTTGCCAACTTACCTTAGCAGAGTAACCCCTAATTTAACACGAATATAAATCAAGGTTGGCAACCGAAATTAATAACGGTATTGATAGCGACAATAACATCTAATTTTTATTGATTCGCTATTAATATCGCAAACGGTACATATTTCATTGGTATCGGTATTGATATTACAGTTAGCGAAAAATAAATCCTGCTAAAAAAAAAAGTTGCGTTTTCAAAATAAATTATGTGTTGTACATAAACACAATGTTGCCAACTTAAATTAAAAATTTATAACCGTAATTTTAGTTAGAAATGCAAATTTTTATTAACAAAAGTCTATCAAGTTAAATTAATTTAAATATTTCAATATTTTGTATTTTAAAAAATTACATTTTTAGCATAAAACGTAAAAAAAAACGATTTTGTTTTGTAAAAACCAATTCTGTACAACACGGTAGCGGAACTAGAGAAAATGGTTATCGAATACCGGTATTTTTGAAATCAAGTATTTGGTTACTGGTATCAGCACAGACTACACAAATAGGTTACCAATGACATATGGCACATAAGAATTCTCGAACCGTATGGTTATTTTGATATTGCAGTGATTTGCAAAAAGAGGTAAAAAAATTAACTCCATATAAATTGTATGTGGTACATATTTTTTTTGTATTATATATGTGTATCACTGCAATTTTGACATTTCCTTTCACTTATTTTCTAGTCGCCATTTTGATTCAATCAGCTGTTTTCTATCTGGGTAGTCTATGGGTATCAGTATCGGTTATCATTTTAAACGGCTTTAGAAGCGGAAAAGGGTATTAAAAAGCTACCAGTTGACAACATTGTTATAAAGTAGTACAATAATGGGGTTGTTCTGTAATAATGGGAACAGTTGTCACTTTAAAATAAAGGTTGTAAACGAAAGTTAAATATGAATTGTTAAAATCCTAAACACTACAACAATGATCTAAATTTTCCATGCACAAATGGAAAGTCAATTTTGAACCATTGTGTAAATTGTGTAACTTCTGCAAGTACTACAAAAACAAATTTGGACTTTTTGAATTTTCCGATATCTAGACAATATAAAACCAAACTAAGTTTCAGTTTAGAAAAAAGCAAAATATCAAATTTATCAAAAAAAAAAAAAAGAAAACAATAATTTAATTTTGTCTGTTTTTGCTCAAAAACATGGAAAAAAGTTTATCAGCAGAATCTACTGCAAATGACAGATAAACAAAGGTATATGCAGTTAAAAAGGCGATAAATGCATTTAACATTAAAATAACTAAAAATTTAGTTGCTTTTAACTGTTAAAAAAACAACTGTAGTAAAAAAAAAACGCAAATATAGTAAAAATATTGCTTAAAAATATCACATAGATTTTTACTACAAAACCTTCAAAACAACTGACAATATTGGTAAAAACTACTGTTTTTATAGTACTTTAAATTAACAAAAAAAATATAGTTTTTCTTCTGATTACTACAAAACTCTGTAATTATTTCATCCTACTTAAAATTTATGGTTTAAATTCCAAATAGTAGTTTATTATAATATTAAAAATAACTGCTTAAAACAACTGAAATGCAGTTGTTTTTATAACTGTGATAATAATTGTTTTGTATTTTTTCCCAGGAAAATCAACTGTAATTACAGTAAAAAGCAATAGGTACTGCTAAATTCACAAACTGTCAGTTTTTTTATTGTAAATCAAATTCATATTACCGGCAAGAATTTTTTATAGCCATAATCTTGTTTAAACAAGATTTCGCCTTCACTTTAAATGGATGCATTGAAAGATAAAAAAAGAAACTAGAGAATTTTCCAATCCTATTTAGCTTATATCACATATCTGACATCTAGATAGTTTTTTTCCTTTCTCTAGTTACTCGTACATTTTATCAAATCTTAACTTTACTCCCCAAAATTCTTAACATTTTATGATTTATTTATTTAAATAAAAAAGCTATAAAATTTCTTAGTTTTTTAAATTTTTTTTATTTTTTTTTTTTTATTTTTATTAAGAAATTACATTTACTTTTTTAAAAAATATAATACAAAATAAATTATAAAACTAATATCAGTTTTTTTTTTTTTTTTTAGTTTTATTCAAAAAAAAAATATGATTTTAAAACCAAACAAAAAAATAGAAAATATTCGAAAAATCTAATACGTAAAAACATTAATCATTTAAAATTTAATAAAAATTACTAAAAAATAAATTCATTTGAATTTATTTTTTATGGTAAAAACAAAATGCTTAAAGAAAAAAAAACTATACAAAAAAAAATATTCAAATTTAATTAGCTGCGAAAGTTTGTGGATTTATAAATAATGGACTTTGATTATTTAGGTTTTTTTTTTTTTTTTGTTATAATTTTGTTATTTAAAACTACAAGCGATTTAATTTTATTTGTTTAAATAGGCCACGTGTTTACTATTTGTAGCATTCATTTTTTTCCAATTATTTTTTCACAATATAAATTTAAAAATTTAATTTCGTCAAAAATCACAAAACTGGCACACTGTTAAATTTTTTTTTTTTTTTTTGATTTTTTATATGAAGCTGTTTCTTTTTTGTTTTAATTTTATATTTTAAATAATTGAGTTAGTGTTTTATAATAATGTTAATTGCCAAAGTTAATTAATTTTTGGTCAAACTCAATTTGCCCAATAAATTGGCAGCTTGATTACCGGCCGACTCCTGAGCATGTGTGGCCGTTTCGTGAATGGATTTTTCCAAATTTTCTCTCTTATGATCAACATATTGATTGGCTTCGTTCATTTTCTGATCAACCGCCTGGCTGGTAGTTTTCATTGCTCCATCAATGGCATTTTCGGCTTCTTTCATTTTGGAATCTACCACCTGTTCGGCAGCCTTGACAGATTTGTTAATAGCTTCATTAGCAGCCTTTTTGGTTTGATCAACTGCATTAGCAGCAGCCTAAATTTATACAAATTAAACATTTTTACTAGTAAAAGTCATAAAAAAAAAGAATTTTTTTCTAATTGATTTTGTTACCTTTTGTGAGTTTTCAGCAATATTGGCAGCAGCTTGTTTTGAATTGGCGGCCACTGTATTAACTTGTTGCACAGTATTGTCAATAGCATTCTTGGTATTATCTACAGCAGCGGCAGCTTTGTTGACACCAGCATCAATAGCTTGACCAGCTTTTTGGGCTTCTTGGGCAGCTAAATCAGCGGCTTCTTTAGCTAAAATTATAAAAAAAAAATTAAATGACTTTCAGGTTTCTTTTATTCGTATTGTTAAAAAAATGTTGTTTTGTTTGAAAATTCTGCTTTTTTTTCTAATTTTTTCACGTTTTATTTCAAGTTTTTCATAAAAAAAAAAATTATTTTCCGAGGAATTTATTTTTCCCGCGGAAATTAAATTCCGCCAAATAAAATTTATATAATTTTTCTCTATATATTAATTTTGCGAAAAAAAAATTACTGAATAAAATCGCTGAAAACAAATCCCAATTTTTTTACCAATTTAGCTCAGTTTTTATAGCAAATTGTTTTTTTTTATAATTTTTAAGATTATTAGATTTACTCTGCGGTTTTTGTGTACCCGACCTAGGGCTTGGCTTAGGTGGTTTTTCCTCCCCGAAATGTCCTAAGCCGGCTTCTCTGAGCAGTCTTTGACTGGAAAACGGGTGCAATGCACAAAAAACCTTTTTGTCAAAATACCTTCCGCCAATTTTTTTTTGGGGAATTATATTCCAAAATATCGGTCACAACCCCTAAAATTGAAATATGGAAAACTACTTAAAAAATGTTTCCGTAATTTTTTTTTTCCAATTAATATCACAACTTTTTCAAAACCCTTTATACGAAAAACAAATTTCGCGGACAATTGTTTCCGCCAAAAATATTATTCAATAATTTTACGAAATGTTTGAGGTTATGTTAATTCATATTCGCCCAAAACCAGTTTTGAACCCGTCAACCGATTTGTCTCCCAAATTTGGTAGAGAAAAATAACAAACATTTTCACTAACTAGGGAATCCTACCAATTCTTTCGATTTTGTCAAAAATGTTGTGTACACAAAAGCAACAAAAAAAATCTTGGTAAAACTGAAGTTTCTATTTTTGTACTTTTTTTATTTTTTTTTTTTTTTGATCCTTCTATGATTATTTCTTTTCATCTCTCTTCACAACACTTACCAGTACTGGCTGCCAAATTTTCAGCTTCACTCTTGGTTTGTTGCACTGATTCTCCTACTTTCTTGGCTTGTTCTTCGGCCATTTTTTGTGCATTATCGGCTTTCTCTTTAGCCAATTTTTCAGCTTCATCCTTCTTCTTGCTGAAGAGATTGGCGGTCTTATCGCCCAAACTTTTTAGGGAGGCTAAAAATAAAATAAATAATTTAAAATAAGTAAATATTCTCAACTATTTATAAAGAAATGCATGCTTACATATTAATTAAAAAATAACTATTTTTAACTATTCTATAAACACAAGACAATCTAGGTCGAAAAAAAAAATTATTTAAAAATTTTCTCAATCAGAAGTGCCGTGCCGATTTTTACTAAATTTTTACTATTGTAATTTAAAACAAAACTATTACTAAATATTTAACAAATATATATACACAGAAAAAATACATCTCTAATTTTACAAAAATTGTTTCGAATGAATTTGAAAAATTTTTAAGTTCAACAAAATTTTTACAAAATTTTTCAAATTAAAAGAAAAATGGTTAATTTTAGCAGATTTTATTTTAAAACGAAATCAGTAGCTTATAGACGTATTTTTTTAAGTGGTGTGTGGAATTTTAAATTCTAATACAATTTTATTATTTTTAAGCTTTTCATAGGTTTACTATTTTTTACTAATTTTACTATTATGTACAAATTTTAAATTTTTTTTAATTTTAAATTACACAAGAATTTTATCAAGTTAAATAATCGAAATTATATAAATTTTTAATAACTTAATCTTTTGTAGGATTAACTTAAATTGTCAATATAATTTGTATACATTTTTTAATTTCTTTTCCCACCATAATATTTTTTTTTTATAACAAAAAAACTTAATTATAGATTTTTTGTTTAACTAAAAATACTTTTTATTGGGTTCAAATTTATATACACAAGATTTTTTTTTAATAATTTCTTTACCCGAAAACATTTTATTTGTTTATTTTAATCTTTAAAAGTCACACAACCGTTTTCTCCAAATGCCAATTTCAAACTAGTAATTTGAGATTTACTATTTTAGAAATTTAGTAGCGTCACTAAATACAAAGCTACATACAATAAAAAAAAACTCAAATTTTCACTAGCACAAAAACTATTAATGCATAAAATCAAGCTATGTATACCTTACAATGAAGTTCAAAAAAAAATGTATACATTGAAGCTTTATAGAAATAATGACAACAAAAAAAAAAAAAACCACGACTAATTAGCAATATTATATAGAAAAAAAAAGCAAAACTAAATATTAGAGGAAATACATAAAATATGAGATAATTTTTGTATTGAAAGGAAAATTATTTTAAAACAAAAATAAAAACGAGTTTGAAATAATTACTTTTTTCGAAACATTCATATTTCGCAAGATTCGCTATAACTTTGAAATGTATCCATAGATTTTTTTGAAATATGATATATATTCTTCATGCAGAAAGAGGCTTTGAAATAGGTGTTTATTAGATAGCTATTAGTTTAGGAAGTCTGTTTAAATTGGCAATGATTTGTTAGCTCTTTTCACCAAAAAGTTGTTGGATAGCTAACTTAGAAAATATCTACATTATTTACACATTCTATGATCAAAATACACTAAAAAAAAAAATAACTAGAATTTAGAAAAATTAACTTATTTAGAGGAAAAATTTAAATGAAAACGGCGACAAAGACACTTTTTACCAATATTTAACAAAATTTTCCCTGCAATTAAGAAACAAATTTTATTTAAAATTTGGTCAAAATTTATTACAAAAAAGCGCAAATTTGAAATTTTTTACCCTTTGCTAACAAAATTTTAAAATATATTTTAAGCTACTTTAAGTTCAATATTTAAGACTGTTAAGATTAGAGAAGGGCACGTGAGAGATTTTTGACTCTCGCTCACACACGATCACGAACCAAAAATTACAATCATGCACGATAGCTTTTTTAAATGGTTACTTTAATTTCTTTTATTTAACAATATTTTCTTAGGGAAACTAACTGGTTTGTTTTTAATTGATTGTTTTTTTGGAATAGAATATTAAAAATAATTTAAACGTTTTCCAACAAAAAAAATCCTATACCAAATTTTATTATTTTTTAAAAATTAGAAAACTTTTACTTGAAGAAAAGAATATTTTATTAAAATTATTAAAATTTATCTGAACTAAGTTGCATGAAAATTTTTCTTAGAAATAGTTCATCAGTTCCTAAAATCAAGTAAATTTTTATTATTACATAGAAAAAAAATTTATTACTTTTTGTTTTTAATTGTCTGAACTAATTTTTAGAAAACAATTCTTCAAAATTAGAAAGTGGCATACTTAGAAACTGAATTTGAAAATGACTTTCTAAAATTTAGTTAATTTTACTACTGTCGAACAAAAAATGAACACACATTAAGTTAAATACTTTCTCGATTTAAGTTAGACACATTTTTTGAACTAAATGGGATTAAATTATGTCCTATTTTTTTTAACTAAACTTAATTTTATTACATTTCAGTATGTTTTTTCTTAAAATTAATAAATTTTTATTTAACTGACTTTTTTTTTCCTAAAATCAAGAAATATTACTTAGGAAAAATATGAACTATTTCTGAGTATATAAACTATTTTGTTTTTCCTCAAACTTAGGAATTTTTATTCTTTTTATGAATATTTTTCTAAGTTTTAATTAAATTTTACTTAAATTGAGGACAATTTAAAAACTATTTTGAAGGAAATTTTTAATTACATTTTAGTTCATGTCTTTTTTTTTTTTTTTTGAGTGTAGTGAAGTGCACAATTTTGCTGTAAATGAGTGTTACTAAACTTCCTCTTCTACCAATTTTTAAGGCAATAAATTTAAGAAATGTTCTAGACTTTGTATAAATACCACTCATAATTTTTAAAATGATTTTGAACATGTGTTTTTGGAATTTAAATTGTAATTCCCATAAATTCTTCCATACTGCGTACATTCTATTATTTTTTATTAATGATACTCATAATCAATTTATTTAATTCATTTATAAAATCTAAAAATAGTATAATTTTAAATAAAGATTACTTAAATCAGTATAAGAGGCAAAGGAAATATTTTTATAATTTGTAGACATAAATACTTAATATTTATTTTAAGCATAGAGCAAAAAATACCTAAAGAGTATCAATAATGCTCTTGCACCAAATTGAACATAAGCAAGTTTCAGATTCACTAAAATCCACATACAAATAAAGCACCAAAAAAAGACTGTAATGACAACTAAAAGATTTGCTGCTATTACGAGAAATTTTGCTAATTTGAGGCCATCGGTATTTTTTGATAATTTTAGCAACATATGTCTGCTGACGTGTAGTACAATGAAATTTGTAGAACAAATTAGCTGCCCCTACTAAATTTTAGTAAACTTTTTGTAAAGTGGAATTTAAAATGTGTTTGCTTAAATCAACAAAAAAAATTTACTAAACATTAAAATTTTTTTTCTTTTATTTATTTTTTTCAAATAATATTTTAGACAAAATTAAAAAAAAAATTGTAAAAATATAAACGAATTTATCAGTTTGTTTTAATTTGATCATTTCTCTTTTGAAAAAAAAATTAGTACATTTTTTTTACTTTAAAGTCAAAAAAACCTTTTAGTGCTATTATAAGTGGATGCCCTATTTTTATACATGAGTCGGTATCTTCTCTTCCGATCCCTTTTTTAATCTATTTAGCATTTTAAGGCAATTTAAGTTAGTAGGTGTAAGTTTTAATAAGAAAAACATTTCCTTCAATATCCACATTTTTAAAATTACTAAATATTTTTGCTAATTTTAGCAAATCGGTTTTCAAAAATTTGTCAAATTATTTCTGAAATTATCAACAAAAATTTGTAAATATTCTGTAAAAATTCTGTAATTTGTAAAATGTAAATAGCAAAAATATTTGCTAAATAATAATTTTTTTACTAAAAATCAGTACAAAAATAATAAAGTGGGATTCAAAACCGTTTACAAATTTTTCTACTAACATTTTTTCTGAGTGTAATTGTTTGGATTGTAGAGAACAAACAATGTTGCCGTGAGAGGGAGTTTTCTACTATATATTTTAAATACTCTTTGTTCTAAACAATTGTTTTATAGCATGCAACCATAACAACGAAATTTTTGATGTATTTTAAGAAAAAAAATATTTTTACTAATTGTAAAAAACTTTTAAATGCGGATAATAATGAATGAAATCATTTTTAAAAACAAAAGTTGAAATAATTTACTATAATGACACGAAAAAAAAAATACAAATGACAACAATTTTTCTACATGAATTCATATATAAATATAGCAATGTTGAAAGATTTTTATAAATTTATTATTTTTTAAAAATTATTTACAATAAATAACAATTAAACATTAAATATTTCAATTGTTAAAATTTGTATATCATATTCGTTTAATAGCTTTAGTAGGGTGTATACTAAATGTGTTTCTATACTTTTATAATAACCAAAAATATATTTATGACGCAGTAATTTTTTATAATATAATATAGCAAAAAATCAACAACAACAACAACAACAAACCAATTCTTTTTAGCCATAACAATTCAACAATAAAACTCAATTCATTTGGTAACAACTAATCTGCAAAAAAAACCGGCTTTCAAAACTTTAACAGCAACATGAACACTCATATAATAACAACTTTGCAAAAGTGTTGAGTATAAAAACTTTATTCTAAAGCCAGGTTGATGATGAAGTTCTTTTTTCCAATCTGGTTTTTTTTTATAAGCAACCAAGGCGTGAAAGGTGTTTGTTTTAGATGGATGAAAAAAAAAGAAACACACAAAAAATATAGAATAAAGTTTAAACTTGTACTTAAAACAAGTTTATTGTTTACTCCCATAAATTTTGAGTGTGATTTTAGAAGTTTTTATACAAAAAAAAATAAATAAAACTTTGTATAAAAATTAGAACTGATACAAAATTTTATAGGAATATTATAATTAATCTATGATCAAAGTGAAAAAAATAGGTTTTGTCAATATTTATATAAAAAATGTGCTAGTTTTTTGTTAGCCACTGTGCAGTGGGACCTATTAAAAATATTTGGGAAATCATTAAGTCATTTATTTTCGTTTGATCGGATTGTTTTAAAACTTTATATCATGAGTCCACGTAATTTCAAGCTTAAGTTTTGATTAGACACTCCACTGACCCATCGGAGGCTGAAGCATTAAACCCCAAAATAGGACACTGAATTTTCCATTTTAACAATTTTTTTCTCCGAGTGCCCAACCGGATAAATGCTATCCTAATACGATAGCATTTCCCCAAGTTTATCATCGCTTTTAATGTGGACACGACAACAATAACTGTAAAATATAATATTTTTGAAAATTCGTGGGATTAATTTTATTGCTTTTTATTTTCATATAAAGAATAGCAAAGCACAACTTTGCCAGAAATTTCATTATGATATTCCATTACAAAATAAAAGTTTAAATTTTTCGCAAAAAATTACAGAAATTTTTTTAACAGATAATCGGAAAATTTTATTCGATTCGGTTGAAAATCCGCTCATAATATTTGGAAAGAGCATTTCATTTAGATTTGCTCAATTTGTAAGAAATCGGTTAATATTTAGATATTATTTAAAAAAAAAAAAAAAAAATGGCAAGCACGTGGCCAGGCTGTTGGAAAAAAGCTTCCAATTCAAGCACAGTGTTTTTTCGCTATCACTACTTAATATTTTCTTTTAAAATTTAAATGGATTTTAATATATTTTTTTTAAGTGTGCTATTTTTTGCCCTCCACTGTAGGTCTTATAATTTAAGTTTTACAATATTATTTCTCTTCTTCTTCTTATTAACACTCACAGAATTTTTTTAAATTGTAAAAAGTTTCCAAAATACTGAGCTATTGTTATAGTCATTACTGTTAGTAAGTTGCTATTATTATTCTATGAGCAGGTAATACTTAATCTGACCAACCATACTGATTTTTAATCAAAAACCCGATTTTTCATATTTTATATTTTCGCAACACATTTCTTAAAAACAATAATAAATAGTTTTAAAATGTCAGTCTTGTAATTAAATTTTAGAATTTTTTAAGCTTTTTAATAAAAATAAAATTAAGTAACCGATTGAAAATTTCATTTTCAATAAAATTTCTCTATGCCGTTATAAAAAAATTTATTAAAAATAGACTTTATATTGGAGGTCTAAGAATTTTCTATAACAAAAATATTTAAATATGTAACATTTCTTTTATAAAAACTGTAGTTTTTCAGAATTTCATTTCAGAAGTGAGGTATTTTACCTTAAAAAAATACAAATTTGTTTAAATTCAAGTCGTCTTTAAACAATTTTTATTATCCCGCTTTTTGCACCAACGAATCCTAATTCTGATCAAAATCAGTTGGTCACATTACTTTTACTACTTCATACTACCACATTGATGATGTCATGTTCATTAATTCAAGGGCAACATTTTTTTTTTTATTCATTCTAGACATATTTTTGTATCATATTTTATTGTGTGTGCGCCAAAACATGTAGTTTTACAAGTTTTTCTTTCGATTATATATTAAAAAAAAAAATTGGAATAAATTGTCTGATTTAAGGATAACATTTTTTGTACTTCGTTGAGTAAAAGTTAATATTTTATATAATACAAAAAAAAAATAAAACGAATTTTTGACGCAGTAGCAATCAGTTTTTATTATATGAATTATATTTTTTAAGGAAACCAATAATTGTGACAAAAGTACAGAATTGTTTTTGAAATTAATATTTTAAAATAATTTAACCTTTAGCTGCTCAAATTTTAAAATTAATTCAAAAAAAGGACCGATTCTAAATAATATCACTTAGCATTTTCCTTGGTAATAATAAATCAATATACCGAATTTCGAATAACTACAAATATAGTTAAAAACAACTACAAATATAATTTAAGATTTCTTACATTTTACTTTCGAATTTAGCATTTTTCATTTAATTTGTCAACTTTTAATTCTTATATTTAAAAAATAAAGTAAACGAGAATTTCAAAGCAATAAAACGGTAACAAAACAAAAATAAATAATTATTCAAGATTATTTCTCAACTTTTAATCCTTACACTCAGAAAAAAAAGTTAGTAAAAAAATTTGTAAACGTTTTTCAATCCCACTTTACTATTTTTGTACTGATTTTTAGTAAAAAAAAATTATTATTTAGCAAATCTTTTTGCTATTTATATTTTACAAATTACAGAATATTTACAAATTTTTGTTGCTAATTTCAGAAATCATTTTACAAATTTTTGAAAATCGATTTGCTAAAATTACCAAAAAAAAAAATTACTAATTTTAAAACGTGGATATTGAAGGAAATGTTATTTCTAATTAAAACTTACAACTACAAACTTAATGTGCCTTAAAATGTTACGTAGATTAAAAAAAGGGATCGGAAGTGAATATACCGACTCCTATCTAAAAATAGGACATCCACTTAAAATAGCACTAAAAAAAATTTTAAGCTCTAAAAATCAGTCCTAAAAACAATTAAAATTTGACCTTAAAAGTAAAAAATATTTACTAAAATATTTTTCAAAACTGAAATTACGAAATTAAAACAAATTGAAAAATTCGTTTTTTTTAAATTTTTAAATTTTTAAGATTTTGATTTTTTTTTTTTTAATTTTGTCTAAAATATTTTTTGAAAAAAAAAATATAATTAAATGAAAAAAATGTTGATGCTCGATGAAAAAAATAAATTTAAAATCAATAATATTTAGTAAATATTTTTCTGATTTTAGCAAACAGATTTTAAATTCCACTTAACAAAAAGTTGACTAAAATTTAGTAGCGGCAGGTAATTTTTTCTACAAATATCATTGTACTACCCGTCAGCAGCCATGTGTTGCTAAGATTAGCAAAAAATACCGCTGAGTGCTAATTAGAAAAATTTCCCGTAATAACAGCAAAATTTTCAGTTGACATTACAAACTTTTTTTGGTGAGTATATTTTCAAAAATTTTAGAGGATTCCATATAATTATTTTACACAGAGAAAACAGATTCATTGCGACAACCGAATTTCTTGCAAACTGAATAGTTTTATTGCAGCAACCAAATTATTCGGTTGTCGCAACCAAATGTATTTCTAATCCAATTAAAATTTATGGTTTTAACTGAAATTCTGCTGTATTAACCGTTTTACGGTCGCCACAAACAAATATATCGATGGCTCAAACCAAATCATTCGGTTGGCAGGAAATTCGGTTGTCACGATGAATCTGTTTGTTTTGTGTACAAAAAAGTAAACGAGAATTGTAAAGCAATAAAAATATGCAGCAAAAAATCAAGCAACAAAAATCAATAATTATTCAAGGTAACCAACCTAATCTAAAAAAATTGTTTCTAATTAAAACACTAAAAAGTTTTAATAGTAAGTAAAACAACTGCAATTGCCATGATGAAACCGGTCATGTAGTAACTGAAAAACTTTTCAGAATGCAGGGTAGGTAAAAATAATAATTAAAAAAAAAAAAATTAAAAATAATTAACCGTACGGAAAGACCTTGATAACGAACACGAATTTAGACTAAAGTCTTTTCTTTGAAAATAAATTATAACTTTGGTTACCGAACTTACAGAATAACGGTAATAGAAATATCCCCTAAACCCGAAAACGAGTAAATAGATTTTATTTAAAAAAGTTCGGCTGTTGCTTTTTTTTTCTAAGCTACTAAAAATTAAATTTTATTGCACGGTGTTAAAAGGCACTCACCCTGTATTCATATATTACAAAATTTTTATGTAGGTTTTTTTCTTATGAATCATCATCTAAATGTTATTGTAATTTTTTCAAATTAAAAAAAAAAGAAAATGCTTAAGTTCAAAAGGTTATATGTAGTGTTTCATAAATTGATCATAATCTTAAGTAGCCGACACCCAACCTAATTTTGTAAATACACCCCAAATAATATGTCAGTTAAACTACAAAATAAACAGACATTTGAAAGATGCCCTTCACTCAAGTATAAATTACAACAAAAACGAAAACAATTATATACATTTTTTTTTATTATAAATTGCTTTTTCCCCACTTTAAATACCAAAAATCTTAAACATTTTTGTATAAAATGCCCCCTGTTTTGATATGTAATCACAGTGGTGTTATTTGGATGGTAGATTGAATGTTAATAAATCCTTGCGTGTTTATAAGTAATTTAGTTTTTACTTTTTTTTGAAATTCAAGTTCTTGTTTTATTTTTTTATTTTGCCACAACAACCAACATTGTCTAAGGTCATTAAATTTAGTTTATTTACACGAAATTTAAACAAATGACTGTTTTCTTTTCATCAATTTTTAATTATAAAAAAAATCGTTATCGTTTTATTTCGCTTTAGGTTAGTTTGTCTTTAAACTTTTCCTTTAAGTGTCCGTAAAAAAAAAAATAAAACTTCTCACATGCATAAATTTTCTTATAAATATTTAATTAAATCAACTTCATCATCACACTTTTGTGTTTGTATGATGTCATTAAATATTTGAAATTCTCACCCAGAAATATTTGTAATAAAACAGAACCCTAAATAAGGTATTTAAAATATTAAATGTATTTGAACGACATTATGGGAAAATAGTTCACGTACTTAATAATTTAGTATGCAACACCACATCAAATGTTTCTTAAGCAACCACGAGTCATGTTAAAGAGGGAATTCTTTTATTATATAATACAGAGTTCAAGGTTGTATGGAAAATTTTTCAATTTCATTAAAGATGAAAATGAAATGAAGTAAAAATATAAAATTAAATTTAACTTTTTTTTAAAAATGATACTTTTTTAATTATACTTTATTGAGTTTAGGTACTTATTTTATTTCATGCATTATCTATCCCTAATTTAGAAATTTTGTTGTTATTTTATTTAGTAATTTATCTTATAAAGCTTTTATAAAACTCTTAAAAATCATTGTGAATTTTACTAAACATTTTTATAAAGAAAATAAAGTATATTTTAAGAAATTCCATGGATAAATTTTAAAGTTATAGACATTTAATTTTAAAAAAATACATGCGAGCTCTAATTTGTGTCCCTTTTTTTGGGACAGGTGCAGTGTTGCCACGGTAAAAAATTTTTTGTAACAAAAATTTAAAAAAAAAAGTTACCAAATGAGAAAAAATATAACCAAAATTTAAAGTTTTATGTTTTTATTTAAATATATTAAAGTATTATTTTTTTTTTAATTTGTACTGAAAATATTATTTTATAGCAAATATTCATTAAAAAAATTAAATTACATGCTTTCATTGTCGCATTCAAATGATAAATCTTCGGATTGACTATTTGAAGTCTTTTTCAATAAAAACCCAAAACAACCCAACGTTTACGTACCGTTTTCAGTACGTTATAAACGGAATCCAACTCCGGTTAAGTACCGTTTTCTGGATCTGTAAACGTACCAGAAAACGGATTTTAAGGAACATTCAAACTTATTAGAATTTGTGCCTTTGTGTGGTGTAAAAACTGGAGTTGAGTCCGTTGAAAGCCAGTCATATAAGGACCGGTTACGGACAGTTGTGTCGTGTAAAAACAGTCTTGAGTTCTTGGTCCTAAATTTTTTTTAGATTTCTTAAAACAAAAAAATAAAATAAACAAAACAAAAAAGACATTCGAAGAAAGCAATTACGATACATTACCACGTTTTAATTTTGGTATTTTATAAATATTTACAAAATAAAAAGTACTTTTTGATTAGACGCATAAAAGTACTTTAAGTCACTAGTTCTGCACCAGAGAACTGCAAAATAAACTTTTTTTCTTGATTTAATCATACACAAAAATTCTTGTTCACATTTAATAATTCAACTAAATTCACTGTAGAATTAAATCAGCATCATGTTACTGAACGCGTTATTCGGATCAGTTTGAATCATATGTCGATTATGTTTACTGCAAATTTAATCACTCAACGAAAAGTCAGCGTTGAATAAATCAGAAAAAAAACAACAAACAACGCATATGAGTGTTTTCATAATTAAAACGAAATAGAAACACATTTTATAAATGATAATGTTTACATTAGGGTGGGACTTAAATCCGCTTTATTAGAATTTTTATTAGTAATAAAAATATTCTTCTTTGTGACATATAAATATTTTTTTGGAAAAAAATTTAGGTCGATATCTCAGGCTTGCCTAATCCGGAAAAATTTAAATATTTTTTCATCTATTTTGATTGGAAAATTAGGCAATATTTAACTTTAACCGTATTGGGCGAGCCTGAGATGTCGACCTAAATTAAAAAAAAAAAAAATTTCACAAAGAACAATATTTTTGGTATTCCTAATAAAAATTCTAAAAAACGTATTTTAGACCCACCCTAATATATGTACATATTACATTTATGAAATGTGTTTTTACAAAACCACCCCCTTTTTATAGATAACAAACTATTTTGTTTTAATTATGATTACACTCATACACGTTGTTTGTTGTTTTTTCTGATTTATTCTACATCAAAATAATTATTGTTGGCTCAAATGAACAGAATAAAATCAATGGTTAAACAACGACCGATGATTATAAATCAGTGACAAAACAATTTGCACGTCGTTTGATTGATTTAAAATCATCAACAAATATGTGTGTTGGAGTATATTTAGCGTTTGAACGCAATCACATATTTATTCTTGTGTTGATTGCGTATGAACGTTTTGCAATCAGCAAATGCAGTTCTTTGTTCTGCACCTTAGTTTGAATTCATGTAATTTTAAATTTAACAGAAAGGACAGATGTAAAAAGGAACATCGGTGATTTTAAGCTTTATTTTTTTTTTGATTCTTAAAAAGTCCTATAATCTTAAAAAAACTTTTTCTTTTTCTATTTTTTTTTTTTACTTCGTTTTGACTTTAAAGAAAAAAATCCTTAATCCTGCTATTAAAACAATTACCAATTTTTAAAATAATTTACAAAAATTGATGAAACAATTTTTAAATTTTTTTCAAATCTTATTTTAAAATCTATTCATCTATTTTTAGAATAAAACTATTAATTCCATTGGTTGAAAAAATAGCTTGTAACTATAATAAAATCTCTTATCGTTTAATTAATTGAACTTAAACTTGACCTTTATTTAAACTTTAAGTCTCAACAAAATATAGTTTCAATATGAATGTATAACAATTTAGCTAGATATTTTTGCAACAAATGAATTTTAAATTAATCATCTCAACAAATTAAAAGTCTCTTCAGGCCAATTTAAGAATGAAATTGAATGTAAAAAAATTGTTTTTTGAAGAATACTCTTAGAAGAAAATTATTTCAATTAAAACATTCTTTACTATTAATTGTAATTTATTTTATTATTACATTACATTTATTTATTTATTTTTTTACTACCACATTTATATAAAAAGATTTATATAAAATAACAAAAAATGTAATATATTTATTAAAAAAAACTGCGCAACGAATTAGAATTTAATGCTTGGTTAATTTTTTAAAACGAGGTAGATTTTTTTGCTATGAATTATAAACAAGTTTTGAATTTCTAAATGAAAAATGTAGGTCTACTCAAAACAAATTACTATTTTATTTTAATAATACTTAATATTTGTAATAATTAGGGAAGGCCTACATTTTCAATTGATATAAATTGTTCAAAAAAATTGTATTTTAAATAATTAAATATTTAACTAATTTAGTTTTAAATTCTCAGGTTTAAATATTAAAAATTATTGTATCATAATTTAATGATACCTATACATATGCAAATTGATGTTACGTTGGGCGCCATTAAAATGGCTTTATTATAATAAACCCGATTTTGACAAAAAAAATCTTTAATTTTCTTATCAAATTAATAAAAAATTAAAATTAAACCATATTATATTATTAAAATAAACAAATGGTCATAACTTTTACAAAATTTCTTTCATATATTTTTCTATTAAGAAATTATCAATACATTATGACATTTTAATTATGCTTCTTTTAAATTTTGTAGAAAACATAAATTTGTTTAAATAATTCTGACACTTCTGTTTAGTTAATAGAAATTTTTCAAAAATAAACACTTGCTTATAATTTATTATAAATATTTTTATTTTAAAAGATTATGACATAATAAAATGAAATTCAAAATAAAATAAAACAAAACCATATTTAAATCTAAAATACACATCATACCCCTTTTATCTCTCCAAAAACCACAATAAGTTAATTAAAAACAATGTATCATACTTTGAAGAATTTTTCATATATATTATTTTTTCTCAATATGCATCTCAGATTGTTTAAAGACAACATTTGACAGTTATTTCTATATTTGTTACAAACAATATATAAAAAAATATATATTTTGTAAATATCTTAAAGATACTGCGCATTTCTTATATTCAAATTGATGTGTTTGTTTGTACCTACTTTATAATTTAAATATAAAATGAATAAAAATCCGTTAATAGAATGGGTTTAAAAGTTACAACGCATTTGAAAAATTTCAAATCTTATAAAAAGTTACAACGCTTTATATTTATCATGATGATATAAAAGAGTTGGAGATAATTTTAATAACAATTTATTTTTCTTTGTTTAACCATTTTAACTGCCCTTTTACCATCATGATCAATGGCTCAACAGTGCAGTTTAAAAAGGTTCGGTTACCATCTCGCTAATGTAAGAAAACTGGAAAAATTTATAAAATTTCGCTAAATTTAAAAACAGTTTTTTAACCCCTCTCGCTACAAATTTGGCAAATTTACCTGACTTTAAAGCAAATTTCCCTTCTCTCTGAATTTTAAATATAACAAAATTAATTAATAAGGAACGAATAATACCCAGCAAAAACATGGTAATGACATATCATTAATTTATGCATTACTTCGTAATGAGTACTCCTTACATTCAGCATTATTTTCAAAATAAAAATAATTTATTACCTATAATATGTTACTTATTTTATTATTTTGAATTGAATAATAATAAGTTTACTGTAATGGCTTACCTTTTTTTATTATTTTAATATAAATAATTAATTTATTAGAGTGTATTTTATTAATTTATGATTAATAAAACAAATTATCATGTAAGTGAACAGGAAAGAGCCTACAAATTAGTAGTGTCGAATTACATCTTATACAATTAATTTTGGTATTCCCATCACGAATATGACAAAAACTTTAAAACATCTTGGGGCAAAAATAGAGTTTTAACTGTAGTTCCGAAATATCCTTTATATAAATTTTTTTTAAATTTTAACCCTTTGACTGTCCCCAAACAAAAATTTTTTTTTATACCGTACGTCCACGTCCATAAAGGAGTTGAAGATAATAAGACAAATTGTGTATCACATATGATGCGCAAGCGTATCAATCATGACGCCTGTGCATCATATGTGATACATTGGACAGTCAAAGGGTTAAAGAGATTGAAAATTATGGATACCAAATTTGGAATTAGGAGAAAATATTTAAAAATCAAATTAAAAAAAAAATTACTTGAATTTCAATGCGAATAAAAATTTTTCAAAACTGAGAAAAAACTTCCTCTTTTTGATCTCTGACATCCATGGGATACATATGTCTCAAATTGTATCAGTATCCTGTAATAAATGAAGTAAACCAATTCCAAATATACCGATGTTTCTAAAAGTTAAAGGAATGGACTATGTCGTACCAAAATTTTGATCCCCAATAGGATTCGAAAAAAGTGTTCCAAAAATTATACAAAAATATATATATTTTTTATGAATTTGTGGTTATCCTAATGGATCTGAGACCATATTGATTCAAATAGTTAGTATTGAGTGAAAGCAACAACTATCATCTGTCGATACAAATCGGTTAAAAAATGGGCCAAATACAACAAAAACTAAAAACAAATACAACAAAAACTACCATAGGCCGTCAAAGGGTTAATTTATATATTTCCTTTTAGAGGAAAAGCGGATTAGAAATTGGGATTCACAAAACTGCATCGCATTACCTTGTCGTTTACTCAAAGTTAAATTATAATTGGTTACCAGGAATTAAAAAATAATGTGTTACTCAATTTCTTACAGAAAAATATAATAATAATTGTTTATAAGTAACCAGTTATTAATATGCATACGTGTAACCCATTATTTTTTAGCTAAATAAATTCTAAACTAAATACAAATTTACAAAAGGGTTTACAATTCCTTTGAAAAATATTTTTAAAATTCAGTTCGCACCTAAACTTAGTATTAGAAATAAGGGAAGAATAAGAAAAACATAAAAAAATATTTTTTAGCGGATTTTAAAATATTGAAGTGATAGTGCTGAAAATTTGAGTGATGACTTTTTCATTAAAGCGTAACAGCAGGAACAGTGAAGCCATGAAGACAACTTTTCGACATTTCCAGCTGGGAAGGCTTTGGAAAACTTTCATAAAATCTAAAAAATTAAAAACAAAAGTTATGTGTCTATTCATACAACAAAGTCTGTGACTCTAGTTGTGATAATATAATGCTTGCTGTTGCAAAAATTATAACAAATTTTATTTATTCGAAATTTTGTTTAAAAAAAAATTTACAAAAATATAATTTAAATATAATATAATTTTTAAAATTTTATTGTTGTTTTGTATAAAAAGTTGTGACTCGTCACAAGTAGTAATAGACACGTTATTAATTAAAAATCAAATATTTACATCCATATATTAGTTTAAGACGCAGTAGCTAAATTAACTGTACACTGAAAGAATTACCTGCACAATATTATTTTACTTAAAATCAATGAAATTTTATGTACTTTTTCAAACAATAATAAACTTCCATTAAAAACTAGTTTCATAAACCTTATGAAACTTTTTCATTAAAGCAAAGAAAATGTACAGTTACTTTGTGAAAAAAAAACTTTACTGAAAATTTGAATTAAAACTCGTCCAAAGAAAATTATCTTTGTGTATTGAGAAGATATACATTTAAATTTTGTATGTATCTATAAGATTCAATATGGAATATTTATGTATGTAGTATATATCTGCTATAATGTTATTTGAATTACTATAAAAAAATTAAACATGTGCATGCATCCCCATACGATGCTTTTAAAATATAAATATTTACAATTTTAAGAACGAACAAATAACAATTTTATGTAAACACTTGTTGAAAGGAATTTATAAAACAATATTGTAACATTTCATTCTAATAATGAACGATGAAAAAAATCTTATAAATGAATCAAATATAAAAAAAAATCTGTATCTTATAGATGGATGGAATAAAAGTAAAAGGCCCTAACTCGATAGTTGTATTTCTTAAGAAATGAAAGAACACACTATATATTTTCTTTGAATGTACTTTTTTTTGTTAATGTTGCCTTGAGTGCTTAAATATTCCATTTAAAAAAATTTTATATCCAAAGTTTTTTCAATTTCATTGAGTTTTTTCCCTTATCTATCAGAATTGAAAAAAAAAATCGATTTAGAGCTTTTCCACATTAAACGATCGAGATACTTTTAGAATATTCTAAAATAAATAAAATCTTAAAGATATTTCTATGGTATTTTTATAAGATGTATGTATGTATGTATCTATAAGTAGGTATATTTTAAGTAGATACACATACAAATACATATTTGAATCTTTATTAATTATACCATTTCCGTTATGGGGGGATAGTCTTTTCATTTGTAGTACATCATCGTTAAAAATGCATCTTAAATATATAAAAGTATCTCTTAGTTTATTGTGCTGCTTTTAAATAAAGAATTGTTTAGTTTATTCATATTCTTTAATTTACATGTTCCTTTATTTTGTAGATCTTTTAATCTAATTTATATGCTGGCAAGTGTAAGTAGCTATTATGCAGCCAGTTTAATTTACTTTATTATTCAATTATATTCATTGTTTTTTATTCTGCGGAACTTTTTTGTTCAGGCCTTTAATTTTATTTCATCTCCCCCTCTCAAAACAAAAAAAAAACAGCAGTTGATTTCTTTTTTTCTGGGACAAAAGTGCATTAAACTCAAAAAATTTAAAAAACTACACACTCTCAATTCGAAAAAAAAAGCGTTGGTATACAACAATTTTTGTTAAGTTATACATCTGGCTAAAATATATATATATATATATAAATATATCTTGTAATTATTTACGAGATCGCATTTTTCAATTATGGTTATGAATAAAGTTAATTTTTATAAATACTGGTATATGGGTCATAACACAGGAGATTGTAAATCACTTGCAGCTGTGGTATATTTTTTGTAAAACTTTATGTAATATTTTTTATATAGCTTATATACCTTTAATTGTATACAATAAATACTTTCGCTTTCATTTAAATTTTTTTTCAAATTTGAAGAAAACTACTATTGAGCCAAAACACACGAGAACAATTGTGCTGCCATAACATACCAGCTTTTAAGAAAGAGGGGCGAAGAGCATGTGGTTTTGGTGGCGTAAAGTTTTAACCAGCTTCTATCCCGCATTAGCAGCACAAATGCCAATACATGCACATTTTTAAAAAACGCCAAACGTTAAATGAATGCAAAAAACACAAATACACACAAAGCTATGTATACGATATACGTTTAATGACAGATGAATATCATCCTCGTGTGTTACGAAAAGAACAAAAATTGTGCGCTTAAATATTAGTCTCGTGTGTTTTGGCTCATTGACATATTCTGTCAACACCTACAACAACCAGAATTGAGAGTCATTAAAAACCTGTGACAAAAAAAAACAGTGATTGTGAATTTTTAAATTTTGTAAATTATTAAATTTATTCACAATTTCTCGGTCATAGTAAATTAATAATGTATTTTACCTGAGACTCGGGTGAAATACCTCTTACTAAGCATCAGTTATTCAAATTAATTTAAAACAACTACTTTTGTTTCATTACACATTTTTACAGAAAACGATGTTGTGAATTAAAATGAATAATTTTGCAAAAATATGTTAAAAATTTCCACTTAAAAATAATGAAATTTTAAAAATAGAAATAAACAAAAATATTGAATATAGGATTAATTATTTTTAATAATCAACAAATTCCAAAATACTCTCTTCTAACCGGCTATTCTGTTCATTTGTATTATGCATGGGGCTAATGCATTGATTAGACTAATGAATTAATGATTTCATTACCATTGCATTGATAACAATTGTAAATTTTATTAACATTGCTTGAATTAATGGTAATGATTAAATGATCTGATTTCATTGATTAATGACAATACTTTTGAATTTCATTACCATTAATAATGCACCAATTAATAGAAAAGATTAGCATTAATAACCAGCATTTTATTTGTTAATATTTATTTATGTGGGTTAATATCTATATATTTTATATTATTATTTTCTGTATAAAGCTTATTTGATCATATTTAAATCGTAAAAATGTTTTTGTAAACAAATAATTCTTCAATTAATTATAATTAGTTTTTTATGCTTTTGTGCTATTTCATTACCCTTAGTAATAAAATTTTTTACATTTGTAATAATGTCAACTAATGGTACTGAAATTTCAATAGTATTGAAAAATTCCCAAGTATGATTTCTATTAAGAAATATTTTACGTGTAGTCTTAAAAATTTGACTTACCCTCTATATATAAAAAACTTTTGGTCGTGTTCATTCATTCTTATTTTCTTTCTTTTTAAAAAAGGTTATTTTAAACAAAAACCTTACACACACCTCTGCTCTTTTTTATCTTTTACACTAACAACACAATGATGAAAAAAAAATTATTGGAGCCCCTGAGAGAGCATCCATTGCAAATTGCTTTTTTGCAAATTTAATTTCCTATTTTATTCACTATTTAACACATAATTATGATAAAACTTTTATTGAATTTATAAAATATAAAACTTATAGAATATTTTGATGCAAAATTAATGGCTGAAATCCTTACACTTTTCTAATTATTTATAAAAAATAAAATATGTAAATAAAACGCGACCAAATATAAAAATTGGGCGAAAAAAACTAAACTAAATAATGTTGCCAGATGGTACGAATGCAGTATTTGACAATTTATAACTAAACACATCAAATGAAGTTGCCGACAGCAGCAAACCCAATTGTCCCGTATATTTTGTATGACGAGTAAAATAGTGCTAACAGGCAGGTAAATTGTTGCCAAGGAACAGATATGGTTCCGTTTTATTTGGTAGAGCTATCAGCATTAATTCTTGCTACCTGCAACTTGACAGAAGTTTGCTTGTCATATAAAATATGTGGAAAAAAAATAGTTTTGCTCCAGGCAGAATTTGTATGCAAAATTTGCTGTATATGCCAAACATTGGTGTTAGCAGCAAAACAATGTTTATTAAGTCGATGTTGGATATCTTAGATATAGAGAAACGGGTTTTGGAATGAGAAAAATGATATGCATAATATATTTAATCCATTCCTAAATAAATTTTTCCAAAAATGGTCAGTAGGTCAAACTAATAATAAAGCATATATGACACTTGCTAGTTTCAGTATTAACAATCCTTACTAGAACACAGGTCAAGACGACTAATGTGAAAAATAATGAGTTCAACCATATAAAAAAATAGCAATTTGTCAAATTATTAACGATAATGCAGTGTCCTTGATATGATTTGCACTGATTGCAAAAAAAAGAACTAGGAACTAGCATATAGGCTTAAGCTTTAAATATATCCTGATGCTTTGACCACATAGTACTTAAGTGGAGGGTGCTGCCAAGTTAATGTGTCCTTCCACTTATTAGTTTACATATAAAATATATTGAGAAAAACTGTCGTGTATTAACACATTGCAACAGGTTACTATTTTGATTTCTCTTCTTGGTGACTCTGTTGGACAAAATATTACCATATACATATACCGAAATAACTAAGTACCGTTATCGAAATAGGATTATGTCATCACCACAATTCTTTACTTACCAGCAGAGGGCGCAAGAGTCTTATTAAAACTGAGCAACTATTTAGTATTATCTAAAACATTTTTTTTGCTCAAAATTTTTCAAATCGTTTAAATTGAAACAAAATATATAGAAACTACAAACAAATTAATGGTCAATGTTTATTTTTAAATATGTTGATGATTTTTTTTTTTTTTTTTGTTTCCCCTCTACACTTATTTCTCGCTATATTTAGAGGTAGTTTTGTATATATAGAGAGTGATATATTTAAAGTTCAATGAATTTTTTTTATTTAAAAAGAAATGAAAGACTTTCTTTTTCCATTTTTTTTTGTGTTCAAACAAAATTAGGGTTTGTAAAAAATATTCTAAATATTTAAAGCCACTTCCGTTAATTTAAAGATTATTGCATTATGTCCAAATTAAAATAAAATTTTTTGACATTTGCAAAATCTATAAAAAGAATTTTACTTTAATCTGCTCAAATTTTTGTAGATTTACTAATTTGAACTGAAAACTTGTCAATTTAAACAAATTGTATTCAAAGGGGTTAAATTAAAATTTTACTATTTATTTATTTATTTTTTTTGTAATGTGAAAATTTCTTGTCAATCCGCCAAATATTCTCGACGTTTGATTTGAAATTTTAAACCTGTTTTTCTCAATTTTTTTTTAATTTAATTGTAAATCTTAAATGCTTACACATTAGAGAAATAGTTTTTTATGGATTGATACATTTTGTTGAACATAATTGGCAATAATTTTGGAATTTATTTATAGATTTTCTTAAAATTTTAAATGTTTTCTTTATAAACCCAGCAAAAATAAATGGAAGTGATTCTTAGGGAATTAATTTTTCATTGATTCTAAAGTATCGTTTAGTTCTGATTTTTCTCTTCTAAGGAAGTTCTTTTTCACAACTTATAAAAATGTGATTTTTAATGATATTAAACACTTTTCAAATCTATGACGCTACAAAAAGTAAAAAATTTATTGTAGTAAAAGTTGCAAGCATTTCGAATAGAGATAAATAAGGCCCGATTGCTGAATTTCCCGTTAAAATTTAAAGAACAGTAAAACTCAAACTTTGTATAGGAAACAACAACAAATGTGTCAGTTAAATTCCCAGGTAGAAGCTAACGGGAGATTGTGAAACTGAGGCTAAGGCTCGATTACTGATGTCCTGTAGAAATCTAAATTACAAATTCAAAATTTATTTGGGAAGAACAAAAGATTTAATTTTTCACTAAACCATAAGAAGGGCTTTAGATGCAATGAAAAAGGATCATAAAAGAAAACTTCCACCCTATGACACCCCTATGTAAAAATCATTGGTTCCGATCCAAATTTTCACAATACCGGAATCAAAATCACTGCTCCTTTTTCTCTTCTTTTGCTACTTTTTTTTTGCTGGGAAGATATAGACTCTTAATAAAGGACGCTTACTTTAACCATGATTTCTTTTTTTATTTTTATTTGTAATAATCATATAATTATGAATTATATCCTAACCGAACACCAGCAACAAAGGCTATTGGCTCGTTGTAGCGTGGTGGGAATCGAACCCACTACCCCCGCACTTATAAGCTAGCACACTACCATTTAGCCTACCGGGCGCTCTGATTTCTATTTTTGACGATTTTATTACATTTTGAAAATCTTAATTTGATAAACAAAATAATTATTTTTTATATATTTATACTTAAAAAAAACTGATACAATTAAATAAATTTTTATAATTGGGTTGTTCTTGCATTATAAATAAAATAGTGAATTTAAAAATAGTAAAAATGCATGCGACTTTCGAGTTAGCTGTAAATTTGAATAGCTGTAAACTTGATTTTCATAAAAAAAGGCTTAACTAAAATTGACTTAAGTGACTTAAGCTTTATTTTGTTATGAAATAAAATTTAAGATGTACAAATTTTTAATTTTAAAAAATTTTTAAAGTTTTTTTACCGATATGTAGCTTAAGTCCTTTAAGTTAATTATGGTTGTACCTTAAGAATGTATTTATTAAACCTATTACAAATCTATTAAGCTATAAAAAGCTTTAATATTTTAAGCAACAGGAATTGAACTAGGCTGAGGAGTTCCAATGGCTTAAATAGGCACCTACATATTTTTAATGCAATTCAATGGAAACGAGTGCAAATACAGTATACAAAATTAATAGTTTTTCTTTTTTAATTCTATGAAAGTTTGGTGCAAAAGAAATGCAATAACACTAAGCTACAATGTGTAGTGAAATTTTTAAGTATACATTTACATGAAAAAAATTTTATTATCCCAACTGAATTTGTTTCCCACTTATCAGTTGCTATTGGCAAATTAGTTAAGAAGAATCAAAATCGGTTGATGTAATGAAATTATTTCTGTATATGTAATTTAGAAAATAGAATTGAAATAAAAGAAAATTAGATAGTTGTAAAGATATACTTACATTTAGAACTGTCTGCGTGTTTTTTAAATAAGAAATTTATTAGCAAAGAGTTAAAAAGGAAAGTTAAATATATAAATTTTTAATTTTCTTAAAAAAAATTTATAGAAAAAACAATGTTTATGGCGTTGTTTTGCAAAGTGTATTAAAAAAATTTTGTGAAGATTTTTGCTAAATCAAATACTAAAATGACGTGATTTAACTAATGGTTTATAAAGAAATTAACAGCAAAAAAAATTTTTTGTTAAATATATTTTATACAATTTTATTGGTTTTATTTTCGTGGCTAATAAATCGAATAGGAAATTTTGTTTAATACAAAATATAACAAAGAAACATAAATATTTTGTAATATTGTTTACAGTTTAGAATATTCTTTAAAATTTTGACTCGCCATTTCCTCTTAAGTATTCTCTAATTCTTTTTCTATTTTTTTTTTTTTTTTTGAATGTTGCCCAAAAGCTTTTTTCATTTAAATATTTATTTCTAAGCACGTTTTTTCCTCCAATTCCATATATCCAAATATTTAATGTTCTTTCTGTTTATTTTAGTTTTTAGCTAAATTAAGTTAGTGGCCACTTTACGTGCTGACATTTCTAGTGTTTTTTTTTTCTAAATTTGAACACTATAAATAATACAATGCATAAATTTTATTTAATAAAACTAAGTGTAAAATTATAAATTTTTATATAAACAACAACAAATATTTTTTCCGTTATTTGAAAAATTAGATAGATTGAAAAAAAAAATCACAGCAGGAAATTAAAAACTACTGTAAAATAATTTCAAATAATTATGTATCATATGTATGAATCAAAAAATATATGAAAAAAGAAATGTATTTAAATTAATGATTATTAAAAAATTATAATAAAACTTAATGAAAAATATGTAAGTTATTAAAAAAATTACTATTGTTTATTTAAAATATCGTGGAATTTGGAAAAAAAATCTACGATGTTAAAACAATTGAAGGAAAAAATTTGGACTATTGGTTTTTATTGCCCTAAAGATGTGCCATGTTTACAACTAAGATAAAAAAACTTTCTTATAAGCTAAAATGACTTTAGAAATTGCAAAATCGATATTTTCTTATTAATATTTAGCTTGAGAATAATATATATACACTCACCCAAAAAAGTCTGTAATGGCAATTGAAAATTTAGCTATTATTATGGAAAATTTTGCTAATTTGAGCCCAGCGGTATTTTTTGCTAATCTTAGCAACACATGTCTGCTGACGTGTAGTACAATGACATTAGTAAAAACATTAGTAGCCGCTACTAAATTTTAGTAAACTTTTTGAAAAGCGGAATTTAAATCCGGTTTGCTAAAATCAGCAAAAAAGTTTACTAAATATTATGAGTAAAATTTTTTTTTTTATTTATTTTTTTAAAAAAAATATTTTATACAAAGTAATACAAAATTTTATTTTATACAAAATTAATTTCTGTCCTGAAAAATTTTTTAGTCAAAATTCTTTTTTTACTTTTTAGGTGAAATTTTAATTGTTTTTAGGACTGATTTTTGGAACTAAAAAAACTTTTTAGTGCTATTTTAAGTGGATGTCCTATTTTCAGACATGAGTCGGTATATTCACTTCCGATCCCTTTTTTTATCTATGTAACATTTTAAGACAATTTAAGTTTGTAGGTGTAAGTTTTAATTAGAGATAATATTTCCTACAATATCCACTTTTTTAAAATTAGTAATTTTTTTGCTAATTTTTTCAAATCGGTTTTCAAATATTTGTAAAATGATTTCTAAAATTAGCAACAAAAATTTGTAAATATTTTTTAAAAACTCTGTAATTTGTAAAATGTAAATAGCAAAAAGATTTGCTAAATAATAATTTGTTTACTAAAAATCAGTACAAAAATAGTAAAGTGGGATTAAAAACCGTTTACAAATTTTTCTACAAACTTTTTTTTCTGAGTGTATCCTTTATCCTCAAAATATGAGACATATTGTAGCACTTTGAGACCCAATCCCCTTTCAGCGCTTTAGCCCAATATTGGCTTGTAACTGAAATTTATTATCTCTACAATATGTCCTTTCTGGATAATGAGCCAAATCGTCCTATGCTGTAGGGGAGCCCGAAAACACTTTTGATATTAACTCTACCCTAAAGTTGGACACTTTAAAACTCCATTCAATGAAGTCTATTGTTTTTTGAAATATTTAAGATTATATCTCAGACATCTTGATCTCAATCTACTTTGTCAAGTAACACAATTTAAATTGTTTTTTTTTTTTTTTTTGTTCAAATCCTCCTTATTTCAAGTCATAATTAAAACAAAAAAAAAAACTATAATCTTGTATTAAAACCAATTAAAACTGAACAAATTCCTTAAGAATTAATAATTTTTATTAAGCTAAAACCAAAAAGGGTGTGTTCGCACAATAGAGAATAAAAACAATTACAACAACAACAACAATGACAGAAAAATAACCCAGCAAACAATTATAATAGATATTTAGATGTGGCTCAGAAAAGTGGTATTTGAAAACATGTAAAGCCTAAATCAGATAAAAGCAGAAGATAAAATTAAAAATTAGAAAATGTTAAACCAAAACTTTTTAAAAATAGTAAACTAAGTTTGACAAAACTGCCAATATCCATTTGCATTGTGTGTTTCTGGATTGGGCTTAAGGGTGTGCCATGTTCGACATTAAAGGGGTAAAAACAGATGCCAAAATTTCCTCATTAAATTTTAACAATCACGAATTTTTTTATATTCTTAGATATTCGTGGTTTTGGGAACTTTAACTAACTTTTACCAAAGTTTTTTAAGGTATTTTTAAAAAACTTGGTAATTCGTTGCAAAACATGTTTTTTCCAATTTCAAAAACTTAGTGGCAAAGAAAAAAGTACCAAACTATGAGCTATTTACCCCACAAGCATTGAAAAGGCACTAAAAAATTAAATCAACCTTAGATTTACATTCTCCATTACATACCCGATTTTCTTTGCAAGTACGTTTTCTTCAAGAAGTTACGTTTTTTAATTCATTCTAGGGTTTTTTGTTTACTTCTTGTATGAATTTTTTGACATTTTGTTTTCTAGTGTATCTCTTAGGTTTACAGAAATATTAAAAATTATTTGCTACAAGGTTTTCTTCCTTGCTTTTTCATTCAAAATCGTAATCTTAATTAAAATCTCGTAATGTAAATAATAAAAAATAAACGAGAAAGGGGAAAACAATTAAAGGAAATAAAAATGCGATTTTTTTTAAATTAATTATAGAGAAACAGCTGATTTGTTGAAATAAACAAAATTAAAGTTTAAATGGGCATTTCTAAATAGTTTTCCTTAAAATTGTTTGCTGGGTTAAATCATCTATCCACACACATAATATGGTTTATAGTAAAGTACATCGTTTGTAAGAAATACAAAATTTGAGGGGGTGAGTGTATAATTAAATGAAGTGGGAAGGGGAGATACATGCATACATACTACACAAAAACAACAACCATAATACACTTAAAATTCCATTAAATTTAAAAAAATATATATATTCAGATACATGATATAAAATACGATAAACATGAAAACAGAGATGGATGCTTCCATATGTTAAACCACAAATACCGCAGAAGAAAAAATGGAAACCAAAAAAACAAAAAAAAAACATTGAGGAAAAAAAAACTTGAAAACCTGAAACAATTTGCTTACATATGTTTAAGAATTCGAAATTATATAGAAACTGTAAAAAAAGACCTCCACTTAAGAAATTATGAAAATAACGGACAAAAAATTCAAACAGCAAATAAATCAAAAAGTTAAAGTTAAGTTTTGTATAAAACAGACATAATAAATTTAAAATTTATATTAAAATATTCTATGAAAGGGTTTAAGATATTTTGGGGGATATGGTGGTTCACACAAAAATATTCTGACATGATGACATAATATTTTATGCCATTGAGGGAAGAAGGAAATCCTTGGAAGTGGAAGTAATAAGGTTGTACATTTTCAATCCATTATTGTGTTTGCTTTTTGTGTTGTTTATAAAAAAGTGGTATGAAAGGACTGTGACTAACCAACCAACCAACTGATGATGACTAATATCAAAAGGCGAAAAATTGAAAATCAATAAATTATAATGAAATTTTTTACAATATAAATAATTCTTAAAACAATGAAATAATTATAAATAAACAGAGTTTATTAATTTAAATTAATTAAAATTAAAAAAAAAATACAAATTATATATTGTATTCAAATTACCTGTGAAAGAGCTGAACATTTTGTTTTAATTTATGTGTTTTTTTTAACAAAAGATTATCAAATTTATTTTTATAATTTTCTTGTTGAAATTAATAAATTTCTTATTTTTAATTCCACGTTTTTTTTTATTTATTCAAAAATATGTTTATTTTTCAAATAAATTTTTAAGTTTTAATTTTTTTTTTTTTTATATTCAAAATTTTTATTTAAAAAATCCACGCACAACCGTTCACCGCGTAAACACGTATAACATTGAAATCTTCATCAAAAGTTGAACTGTTGTGGTCTAATTGGTACATATGCACTCGAGTAAACAACCAACATAGTTTTTGAGTGAGTTTTTTGTTGAAGAAAATGGACAAAACAGGGATGATAAATTCAGTTTTTAAAATAGTACTAACCGCTTTACAAAATAGTATTTTGTCGACCTTCATAGTACCAAAAAAAAATTGTTTACTTACTTTTTTATTGGGAAGTGTGGTATTGTAAGAAATTTCAATTTTTGGCTATGTTTTAGCATATTTTGAAAATTTAAAAAATGTTTAAAACAGCTTAATTGGCACCAGATTTAGCATTTTTTCTTAAATATTTTTATATTTTATATGCTGTTTTAACAAGTAAAACATTTTTATGGTTTCGGGTAAAATATTGAGCATTTCCCACTTTCCTCCAAATTTTCCCAAATTACCCCTAAAATTTGCTGTTTCAAAGAACCACCAAAAATCCTATAAGAATAAAATCAAAATTTTTGCTAATATGGCAGAAAGTTAGAACATCAACCACTATCTCGAAAATAATTTAAAAAACATCGTAGTAGCTTTTTTTTGGGCCTGATCACAACTATTCTAAATTTCTCCTACAAATTAACAAATTCTATAGAATTCACTTGAAGGGATTTAATCAATTTGTCTCATTTGTTTTATTCCGTCATTAAATTATTTTGACAAATTTTGAATTTCTATCGATTTGTTATTAATTCAATTTTACTTTATTTGATTAATGAATTTTGGGTTTTTTACCCGATTTTGTTTATTCGATTTTAAAATGTGCAAAATTAGCAATTTTAGTACTGATTTCTTAAATATTTTAATAATTTATTTCACTGAGTTTTCAACATTTAATAATTTAAATATTTCAAACTAATTTTTTACTAAAAACAAAAGTTTAAAAATTTAAAAAAAACAGAAAAATTTCGAAATAGTACCAAATGAGTCATAGGAGTACCATATTATAATTTTAATGTTTCATTAGTGCCATTCAAAATTTCTACAGTACCAACTTTATCATCCCTGGGACAAAATGTAGTCATCAATGAGTAGATTTTGCTTTCGCTCTCAAACACTTGTTGACTGCTTTGAGGATTTTTGTTAATAAGAGAAAATAAGAGTGAACTATTTGACAACCCAGCAAGCATAGTAAAATTGAATTGATTATTTAACAGGCAATAATTATCGCATCAAAGGAGTGATTAAAAAACCAGGAAATTTTTTGATTGTTTTTTGCAACTTTTCGTTCAAATTCTTTTCAATATTTTGACGGTAATTTTTTTAGTTTTTTTTTTTATATAATTTCACTATTTTGTTAGGAGTTCGAAGAAATAGCAAATAGAATTGTTTAAAAAAAATTTAAAAAATTATTTCAAAATATGTAGCAATTGTAAGTCATATTTTTTTACTATTTTAAGTCACGGACATTTGTTATATTTGTTATGTCTATGATAAATGAAATTACTACTTTGACTTGGAACCACACCCTAATAACATTAAAATATATGCTGGGTTATATTCTCTTTGACATAGCACTCGAGAGAAATTATTTTCACTCAATTTCTTCATATTAAAAAAAATATATATATTTTAATAACAACAATGATGAATGAAACTAACAACAAAAATAAACTTTATTTAAATATTAAAACGTGATGAAAAAATTTATTATAAACACCACAGTACCATGAGTCATGTAAAGAATTATTTGACCGGTATAGACAAATGTTTAAAATTCTATATTTTCAATTTTACAAACAAAAGTAATTTTAAATAAAATAAAAAATTGCGCAGTTTCCAAATTAGGAAAAAAAAAACTAGTTTTCAGAGTATTTAACACAAAAATTTAAAATGGCTACATGACTACAAACAAAAATTTCAACAGTTTCCTGCATACCACTCGAAAATTAAAGCAAAAAAAAAAATAAATACAAAGAGGGAAATTTAAAACAACTTAACGAACAATTGTCTAAAAACAACAACAAAATATATAGACTTGACCTAAATTGCTTTTAAAGGAGTTTATAGGAAATTGTTATTTTAAAATTTAATGACATTTTTTTTTTTTTTTTGCTTTTTAATGAATACAAGTAATTTGTTGTTAAAAATATTTTAAAATGTTCAAACCGTTATAACAAAGAAAACCTCCTTAATGTATGCTTTTTTATTTTATAAAAAATTATATTTCTATTTTATTACGAATTTGTTTAATTTTTAAAGCGACACAATTATTGTTTGTTTTTAAATTAATTTTAAATTAATACATAAATAGTAGATTGCAAAAAGAAGTGAAAGCAAACTTTAATCATTATTTTTTCCAATAAGTCTCAAAGTATGCTTTAATTTTTCTTTAAAGAGTCGAGAATTTTGGTAAAATCGTACTTTTGCCACCAAAAGTATCTGTCCAACAAATTTGGTATTTGTCATCAACTTTATATTGTTGAAAGTGAAGTCGCATATTATTTTTGGAACTATCTACATATGAATAATTTAAACAATTCAAAAATCTATTTTTAAATTTCTTCAATTAAAAGTTTTGCTGAATAAAAAAGTGAAAATCAATTACTTCTGTAATTGATTCAATAAACCATGACTGTTATTCAATAAAATTTTTAATAGAAGGAGTTTAAGAAATATTTTTTTTTTTGTGGGTGTAAGTCTTCATTTCATTTCGCAATCTACCCGAAGTTTTTGTATGGTTTAAATTAGAAAAAATAAAATTCTCAATTTTTAAAATTATGTAAACACAAAATGTAAATAATAATATCTAGTTTTCAAATTCTCTTAAAATCGTTCTTCTTTTAGAAGCTGTAGTTTACTTAACACAATAGTCTTTTCTTTGCTGCCTTATAACTGCCTCCAATTTTAAGCATCTTTCTCTTAAACCGCCATTTTCTTTTTGCAAAATATCTATAGTAGCATCTTTTTTCTCTATAGCTTGTTGAACTCTAAAATTGAATTAATTATGTAAAATAATTTTTTAATATTTTTAAATTAATTTTTTGATATGTTCAATGTCCACAGTAGGGCATTGTGGCGTATGAAAATATTTCTTGTGTTCCAAAAAAATTATATTACCTTTTATGGATTTTTTGTATTTCTATATCTCTTTCTTGTTTCAAAGATTGAACTTCAGACTGGATTTCCGTACGAAGATTTTCTCTTAATTGATCACGTTCCGTGAGAAATTCGGTGCTCATCTGAGAGAAAAAAAAATGTTATTATGCAGAGAGACAAATTTGAGTTTCTTGAACACAAACTATTTTAACGGTCAAGTTATTTAACAATACATAATCAGAAATAAACTATCGATGGATTTAAAATAGATGGACTTAAAATTGATCGTTTTTAAAATTTAAATCGTAAATATTTTGTATTAGTTTTAATTTAAAAAAAAATAAAGATATCTGAATAATATCCGGAGCGATTAAAAATAATTTTAAACCTCTTGGTATTTTCTATGCGCCTCTTGAATTTCGATTTTACACCAAATCGATCAAAATTAAAATCGGGTAATTTCCATCACATACTGCATTACATATGTAGGATTACTCATATTTTTATAAAGCTACAATCTACACTCAGAGGAAAAATTCATAAATTTTCGTCTATGAACACTTCATAAATATGATAAAGCTGTTTCTTAAAAATATTACTGGTTCGGAATTTAACTCGGACCTGGCCCAATATCATTATCGAATTTATGTATATTTGGCCTTATCTCGAAATATGGTTCATTTTCATTATCTGATGACATTTTTCTATGAAAATATAAAGAAGATTAAAATATTTTTCAAAAATTATTATTAAAAGTTTCGTCATATTAATGAAAATGTTGTAAATATGACAACTTTTGTCCAATGCAGCTATTTTTAAAATATAATGAAACTTTTTCTTCTGAGTGTAGAAGAAAAAAAAATAACAGATACTTTGATTCGCAGTACATCCAGATCAGATAAGAATTGCCAGCATTTTACCGTTGTTTTAGTATTGGAAGGAAGTGTGTATTCTAATATCTGGAAAACACTCACTTTTTTACTATGATCCAATTCAATTTGTAGTTGTTTAATTTCAGCTTGGAAATTTCTAACTTGTGCATCAGATTCAGCCAGCTTATTTCTAGTCTCAGCATATTTCTCTCGTACCGACTTTTCAACACTCTCTAGCTCTTGCAAGTCTTTGTCATATTTCTCTCGTAATCGGCTAGAAAAAAAACAAACCATCCAAATATAAAAGTACTCTGTTCAATTATCAAAGAAAAAATTAACCGGATTTTGGAAGTGCTGTAGGACTTAAAAACTTTTTATCTAAAAATTTAGAAAATGCCAAACTGTTTGTTTTTTAAAAACTATCCAAACAAAAACTCTTAAATAAGTGCTAAAAAAAGACAACATCATAACCCCATTAGAAGAAAAAATTATCTACTAACTTGATATAACAAGTCTTATGCTCTACTAATTCTAACATAATTGCAAACTCTACCTTACTTCAACGAATTTTCTTAAGCGTTAAAGTAAATAGTAGCTACTTATTTTTCAGTGCTTCCAAAACTATGTTAGTTTTTTTTTTTTGTTATTTCCAATTCTTAAATACCCTATTTTATTTTCATATTCTTCATTATTTTTAACAGCTTCCGCATCCATTCTCTGTACAATGGCATCAATTTGTCTATCCCGTTCGCTGCGATAATGCTGCCGTATAGCATTTTCTTTTTCCACATGCTGAACCTTACAATTATTTTCGTATTCTTGTTTCCATATCTCAAAATCAGCTTCATATTGTTTTTCCATGGTGTTTAAGCGATTAAGAAATTTTTCTTCTTGCTTACACATTTTGTCTTGCAATTCGGAAATGGCTTGTTCTAGTTCCATTTCTTTTTCCCGTTGCCATTCTGCACGTTTAGTTTGTAATTCCGAATCTTTGGATTTTAATTCACTTTGTAAACGTTCTTTTTCATTTTGATAATCTTCGTTTAATTTTTGTTTTTGCTCATCAAATGATTTTCGTTCTTCTTCCAATTGGCGTTCGAATCTGTTTGAAATGAAATTTAGCTTTAAGAAATGTCTCTTTTTTTATACCCAAGATCTCACCTTTCTCTTATAGCATTTCTCTCTTTACTTATAATAGATTCCCGGTCTTGAGCACATGATTCTCTTATGCTATTTTCAATTTGTTCATGCTTCTGTCGGGCTTCTTCTAAAGCATCTAACAATTGCTGTTGATGGACTCTTTTGAGTTCTGTTAACTCTTGTTGATGATTACAATTCATTTTATTAATCTCAGCCTCCAAACCCTTGACAGTAAGTTCCTAAAATATTTTTCACAGATCTTGAAAAGTTTGACCTATACGATATTTATTATTTTGCACTTACCTTAATTTTTTTTGTATTTTCCCTAACCCATCTTTCTCTTCTAATTTTCTCTCCAGCCATAGTATTTTCCTTAACCCTAGATATTTCTGTTTCCAATTTATGTTCCCAGGCTTGATTTTGACTCTCTAAACGCCTGGTAAGAGCTGCCACTTTTTCACACAGTGAACCCTTATCCTTAAGCAACTGTTCTATAAAACCTTGATGCCGTTTAACTATGGCTTCATAATGTTTCTTTTGTTCTTTCATACGATTTGCAGCATTTGCTTTTTCTGATCTTATACTCTTTTGTTTCTCTGTACGTATTTTCATGACATGCTCTTTAGAGAGCTGAACAGCATTAGCCAATTCATTGGCTCTCAAACTGAGACCTATAACTCGTCTGGCTAGTTGATGATTAGGCAGCATTAATAAATCTGATAATCTGTAATGAGCATTTTAAAAATCGGAATATGTTTAGAAATATAAGATTTTGAAACTTACTTGGGCACATCTTCTGCTATATCTGGTTCCACCACAAATTCCACTTCTGTACGATTGGTATCTGGCATGGAACGTCTTGTTTCCATCAATGTTTTCTCACAACTATCTTCTACATTGTCCAAATAACTTAATATATCTCTATACTTATCCGGAGATGTTACCGATTTTGAAGACTCGGGCCGAGAATGAGGTGTACCTACACTAGGTGTGCTGCTCAATTTTAAGTCAATTTCTGAGTTGACACGTTCTGCAAAATTATCTGTTTAAATAAATTTTTAAATGTTATTCTAAAATATAGGGTGCTTTCTATTAAATATGTTTACTTACCCTTTTTCTTATCCTCTTCAATTTCCTTGATCACCGATACAATCTCATCATATGTCGAATCATCCTGTGACTGATCCATAGATTTAACAGAATTTTTATCTTCGTCTTCATTTTCCTCAGGGTCTAAAGCAGCCATAGCTTCTAAAGTTTCTTGGGTAAACTTTTCAAATGAATCTTCCAACGAGACATGCTTAGTTAGTGAAGATTTCCTCATGCCTTGAGTTTCTTCCTGCATCGAAATCCAGGTATCAATTTTATCAATATTAAATTCATGAAGATTAGAATCTTCTCTTAAATTACCAAAACTTTTAGCTTTCTTAATATTATTTTGCGTTAAAGGAGCTATAGAAGATATTTTGGATTTTGGCTTAGATAGGGAGTTGTTAATGGTGGAAGATGAAGATAAAGATGAGGTTTGCTGTTTAACTTCAGGACTTTTATTATTTTCTTTTTTCTTAATAATGGAAGATGTAGAGGCGGCTACTTTTAAATAATTATTAATGACCGTATCACTCGAAGTCTTTTGTGAGGCATTCTCCAATTTATTTTCCATTTTTAGAAAATCCTTTTTGGCTACTTCAGATTTGTAGCTATTGAGAGAGTTGTTTTCGGTTAAATTATTTTGTTTTTCTAAAGGATCCAGATTTTGGGCCGGATTGGAATATTTGGAGAGATAGGAAGGCAGTTCAAAATTGTTTAAATTAGAGGATGATTTAGGTTTACCCTCATCAAGTAGATTTTTTACCACCGAATTTTCCAATTGTTCTCCCACAACATTTTTATAATCGCGTATAACCTGTGACTCTTCTGGTTCCTGCATATCCATATTAATTTTATTAGTTTTAGTAGCTGTTACAGATTCTGCCGTGGACTCCATTGCTGAACTTATGGTTTTAGTCTTATTAAAAGGATCTGTTAAGTATTTACAAGTAGGTGATGAACAATAGCATTTATGACTTGGAGAATCTTGTATGGATCCTGATGATGAAGATCTGGTACTACAAGAACAATTTTCTGATGGGCATTTGGGATATTCAAACGTTTCAGCTAATATCTCTTCCCCATTGGCTGATGAACCAAAATGTACTGATTTTTTTAAACTTAAAGAAGATAATTCTTTTTGTAAAGCTGCTGTTGGAGGTTGGGGTTGTGGTTTTGGTTTGAAAGAATAATCTATAGGGTTAACCGGTCCCGGAGCTGATATATCTTCCGTTTTTGTATTATAAGTATTTAAATTTTCATAATCACTAGAATCATTATCACTATGTAGCTGTGATGATGGTTTAGAGAATGAAACTCTTCCTGGAAGATCTGGTTTGGCTGAACCAGTACGAAAGGTATAATATTCTTCTTTGTTTGACTTGTCTTTGCCGTTGTGTAACATAGAGACACTGGCCGATGAAGTTCTTCTTGTGGGATTTCTAAGAGTGCTCATATATTTATCGTTATTTATCAGTTTATTTAACGAATTATAACTACCACTTTTACGAGAAGAACTTAAATCTGAGGCATCACCATCACTATTACCATTCGAATCTTTACATAACCACGATCTTTTAATGGGTTCATCTAAAAGTAATTTAAAAAGATTTGATGACGAAACAGATTGAAATTTTTTCTGTTGTTTTTTTGTTAAATTTAAATTTGAAAAATCCGATTCTTGTGTGGTAGAAGAACCACAAGGACTAATGAAATTTCTTCCAAATTTAGGATCTGCTGACTGTGGTCGTAAATACAATGAAGACTGGCAACGTCTTTCGAAGAAATTTGCAGATCTGGGTCTTGAATTACACCTTAAGGAAGGTTTTAGCAGATTTGTTTGTGAGGAATATTTCCGTTTAGGTTTTTGTCTGGTAACCAAATTTATCTAGAAATTTACAAATATACTTTTAAAATACTTTTAAATAATGCGTGTCTCTTGCTACTCACCTGAGAACCCTTTAAACTTAAATCCATACTAATATAGTAACTGCTTTAAATATATTCATTTGCTTTTGTTGGTTTGCTTCATATTTTGCGATGAATAATTTATTTTATTTTAAAGCTTTCTCTAATTTCTTTTTGAAACAAGTTTTTCTTGTCCTACTTTGTAATATAAATTGATATGTCACAAATAGCCTTCTACTTTAAACGTCCATTCACTAGGACTTGCGTTGATGTTTTGTTTTGGCCATATGCCATAATATAGTGGCGTCTCTCTAGTATTACTAGTATCGATTAAATGACTCTTTCGCGTTTTGAGTTTCGTGTATGGTCAAGCAAGGTGCATTTAGTTTTGTTATTTTTAAAAGATGTTTTTAGAAACTACCCTGTTAAGAGTTTGCTAGTATGTCTTTGGGCTGCAGTTTATATTTTGGCCAATTTTATGTTAGTTAAATATATCCCAGTACTAGGGAAAGAGGTGGTAGTTTGACGATTTGTTATTGTTTACGTTGCTATGTTTTTTTTTTTTCACCGACAGGTGTTTTTATTAAAAATTATGAATGAAATTTTTTATAAAAAAAAAAGAAATTGAGAGTTAAACTTATAAGAGAGTAAGAGATTAATAACAACAACACAGTAACCATACAACTCTTATGCTGTTTTTTCAGTTTTGATACAAATATTTTTTTTTTTTAAGCTTATAAGTGATTCCAAATTTTGTCAAGTTTCACTAAATTTATTGAAAAATAGATTTTTTGTTTTTCAAATTAAAATTTTAATTCAAAAATAATTTAAAATTACTTTAATTTTTCTCTAGGTTGTTTTAAGCGTCCCGATCTTTTTAGCGTCCCACTATCCCGTTAAGGGGTTAAGAAGTATGGTCAAAAATTACCTATTTTTTAGTTTTTGGAATGAAATGACAAGTTTTCTAAAGTCGCATCTGTCGTACAACTATCTTTATCACTTAAAAAAATATTTTTCACATTTGTCTAAGAAAATGTTGGTTTAAACTTAAATTTTCATATATTTATGTCATTTTTATTTAATCTAGAGGGAGGGTGCCTGGGCTTTGTAAATAATCGTAATCGTTCGGCTTTTAGGCGACTTTTCTCAAAGAACTATTTTACTTCGGTATTTAAAAAAATTTCAAATATGTGGCACCTCTGAGTGCGAAAACATCCCGGCAAAACTTTGGTAATGGGTGCGATATTCTCATGCGTTACCTTGTAATGATAGCTCGTTACCTTTTTCATTATTTGCAAGCATAAAGTAATAAGTTACTCATTATTGAATACGTAATCTATGATTTATAAATGTAAAGTAATAATTGAAATGTTTTTGAAAATCTATTTTTAGATACATTACTTTGTGTTTTTTGTAAGCAAAGGGGTATGTTTGTTTTAACAACACTAGCGAAAAAACGAAGCGCAACAATTCATTTAAGTTTAAAGCAATAAAATACTATATGCTTCGATAGCTCAGTGGGAAGAGTTCATGGCTGGCAACCAGAGTTCCCTGGTTCTATTCCAGTGATCGGCACTCATAGCACCCAGGGGCCGAACACAATCGGCAATTTACACGTACACTACAGCTAAGAGCACAAAAAATACAATAAATTTATTCAGTAGTACGCTTACTTTCAACAGAGCAGGTATATGCCGCTTTGTCAAAGAAATAAAGTACACTCCAAAAATTTGTTTTTTTTTTTTATTATAGGTATTTTTTTATTTTTTAGGTATTTATTTTGTTTTTCGTTTACATTTTAACTTAAAAATGTGGGAAGTTTTTTTTATTTTCTTGAAATATATTAAATGAGGCACAGTACCTTGTATGCAATCAAAAAATTATTATTATGAATTGTTTTTATTTTTTATAAAAGAGAAAACAAAAACATGAACTATTTTAATTCAATGAATAGGGATATTCTCTTATCGATTAATTCATTTATTAATTTATTCATTCGTTCATTTGTCTAGAAAGATAAAATAATTTCTTACGGTGTAAAACACCAATACATTCATATTCTATCTTTTTGCCGACCACTGTTCTATTCCCATCATGACCACATTATTTTTAATAACATTCGTAATAAGTTTTTTAATGAAAAGTCCTCTTTTCTAAAAATCTATTTTTAGACACATTTCTTTTTTTGTAACCATATAAGTAATCCCTTACATTATCACCTCTAAAGTAATGGGTATATGCATTAAAGTATGTAAAGTAAAGATGTAAAGTAATCCATGAGCCCCTATGGCTACACATTACTTTACCCATTATTTGGTAATGTGTGGTTTTGCTGGAATAGTCAGGATGGATATCAACATTTTTTTAGTGTTCGCACTAAAATAGTTCTCATTTTAGTTAGTTTTTAAAGCCTTTTTCATTTATTCTTGGAAATTTTTGCAATTATAACATTTTGCAATTTCACTATCGATTTTTAATACTTTATATTATTTTGCAATAAAAAGCTTTCAAGGTTTTTCTATTCAAAAATTCTTTTATAACATCATTATCTATTCAATCATAATACTTACTTATTTTGTTTGAAATTATCAATTGTCATGTTTATGGTGCAAAAGCACATTGTGCTAAATAATTATTGTCTCGTGATTTTATGAGCTCTAAGGTACTTGTCTTTGATATTTATCAATTTAACCCATTAATGTCTCAAATGCAAAACTGGCGAAATGAATTCAGTCAAAATATACTTATATGAAAAGGATAAAGTGCAATCAAAATTGAGAAGATTTGTAAAATATTCTTGTAAATTGCCAGAGAAGAAAATGTGAAAAACAATTTTTCCGAACGAACCTTTTCGAAATTAATTAAAGAATTTAAATTATTAAATTAAGTTGACTGTTAGAAAATTATTTTATTTAAATTATGCTTAAAATCGAAATATATATGAACACACATGATCATACATGGGATTGCATATGATCATGCATAAGCATGTATAATCATATGTGTGCATAAATAGTTCATCATATATTTCTATATACCTTCGGATCCGAAATTTATATATGAGCATATACGTATCATATGCGATTGAATGCCTTCATATTCGGTTCCACAAATTTCGTGTCCGAAGATATAGGGTCCGCCAAATAACTTTTTTTTTGAAAATGCTATAAAAAAAACAACTGAATATTTTCTCAAATTTCTTTTTTTATTTGAAAGTACAATCCTTCCGGTTAATAATAGAAAATAATTTCATTCAAATGGCTGCCTCGGCTGGCCATGCAGTAGCCTACACGATCGGTCCAATTTTTAAGCACATTATCGATTGTGTGCAGCTGTATTTCACCAATGGCTTCACGAATATTGTTCTTTAAAGCGTCAATTGTCTCTGGCTTGTCGGCGTAACACTTATCTTTGACGGCACCCCACAAATAATAGTCAAACGGTGTCAAATCGCAGCTTCGAGGTGGCCAAACGACATTAGCTCTGCGGCTGATAATGCGATCTACAAAAACAGGGCGCAAAACTTCGAGTGTAGCTTCGGCTGTGTGGCACGTAGCGCCGTCCTATTGAAACCAAATGTTGCTAATATCCTCCTCTTCAATTTTTGTGAACAAAAATTCGTTCAACATGGCCCGATATCGATCGCCATTCACTGTAACGGCCACCCATTGCTCATTTTCGAAGAAAAATGGCCCAATTATGCCTCTGGACCAAAACCCGCACCAAACAGTGACTCGTTTTGGGTGCATCGGCTTTTCTATGTATGCGTGCGGGTTTTCTGTGCCCCAAATGCGACAATTTTGCTTGTTTACATACCCGCCAAGATCAAAATGAGCTTCATCTGAAAAGATGACATTCTGCAACATTACCATGATTTTAAAAGTAATGTCACAATATCTTCCAGCGTTGTTCAAGCCTATACACAACCATATTCGTTCAGCGGAGGGATAAAACTAATTATCTGTCAAATCAGACATAAGCTAAGTGTTACCATTCACGAAATAAGCACTAGTTGAAAAAAAAAACGTTAGATGAGGGACCCTATATACATATAGCCATATATGAGATCATGTATGGTAATATATTGAACTAGGCATGGACATATATAATCATGCATGCTCTCATGTATGTTTATCTATATTTCGATTTACACATGGGAGAAATTTGCCAAGATTAAGGTGTTCTCATGCAAGGACAGTGGGCGTTAATGGGTTAATAAATTTTAAAATTGTATTAGAAGTTAATAATGTATTTTCTTTGATTATCTAGGAGAAATAGACATAATTATCAAATTTTAATTTAAAAAAAAACATCCCTATACAAGATATTGATCGGTCATTTTAAAAATGTATAATTTTTTGCAAAATTATAAACAATTTCAGTTATTCTTTTACTCTTCGAAAACAAAAAAACACTTACTTTTAATACTATCATAGTTATTTTAACTTGACATTGACAGTGATATGATATTTGTTTGTTTGGCTGACTACATGATTGAATTGTTGTAGAATTTTGGTTATGACTTGTTATCACAAGCAAAAAATTTTTCAATTCATTCCTTTTGACTGTGTATTCTTGCTAATCTTGATTTGTTTTTTTTTTTTAACTATACTGCATATTTACTATTTTGTTGTTGCTGTTTTTAAATTGTTTTTCTATTTTTTTAACATTTTTTTTGGTATATTATATTTCGAGGTTAAGTATGTTGCTATAAAATGTTTGATTGATTACCGTCTGCAATCTTACGGTAAATATATAGTTTTTTTTTTTTTTGCTATTCTTCAAATCACTCGTGGTGTTAACTAGCTGAAATATTTATATGGGTGCGGTTTTACAATTAACCTTTTTTTGTGTTGGGTTTATTCAAATCTAGATATGATAGGGTTTTGTTGGTTTAAAGATAAATTAAAAAAATTATAAATTATAAGAATTAACAGTTTCATTAAGAAATAAAATATCAAGTGACAGATAAATATGGCAGTTTATTATATACATTACAATCTATTGGGCTTAATAAACCTAGATTCATAGAATTCAAAAAATGTTCCCTTGATTTTTTTGCACTTGATGCTAATACGAAAAAAAAATTGAGGTTAAGTTACACAAGAATGCCAACTTGACTTTTTGAATACTCCAAATTTTACTATTTTCTATAATCACTTTTTTACAAAAGGCACTGGATTTGCTATTTTTTAAGTGCTTTTTCGGTAAATCATTTATTTCAAATCAATTTTTACTAATTTGAACGCGATTAAGTTGCAGTGCGTATTAAAAAATCTAAAAGTTACAATAAATTATTTCCTACTCTTTATTTTTTTGATTTTCTTTGATTTTAGTTTAGATAATTTCCAATCCTACGAAAAGTATCTACTTCTTTCTCTCTCTCTCTCTATCTCTCCCAATTTCTCATACTTTTTAAACTCTCTTCCATAAACTAAGTTATCTCTTTAATTTTTTTTCATTTTGCTTTTAATATTTAAATCATTTTTTTTATTGTTTTAAATTATCGTTTAAATTTAAAAATTTGGCAACAGTTTAAACTTAAAAACTAAACAAAAAAAGAAATACATAATAAAACAAAGGGATTAAATATGTACTCAAAAGCCTTTAAGAATATTCACCATTTTCAAGGATATATTCAAGTGATGGATTATTTTAAATCTTAGATATTAAAATTATTACTAAAATGCCAGTTTAATATATTATTTTGCCTACAATAAATATTTAGCATGCTCTTTAAGATACCTAAGACTTATTGCCTAAGCGGTTTCGGTTACCAATACCGGCTTGACTTCAATATCTTTATCATCGGCTTTGATTTCAAATTTCAATTTGGTTAATTCTTTCAAATCTTGATCAACTTCGGAAGTTTCAACATCCTTCATAACTTTAACGGTATCGGGATATTTGTTGACATCACTACCTAATTCTTGTGAAAAAGAGACTACAGTTTTGGGTTCAAAATTAACACCCTTTTCACCACTAGGATCGGGTGAAGGTAAACTGGGACCATTTAAGCCATTAGTATGAGAAATGGTTATTTCATTATCAGCAGCATGACCATTGGTATGGCCATTTTGTAAAGTTTCTTCAACAACACCATTTGTTTTAGATTCTTCCACCTGTTCTTCAATAAGAGGGGCTGATGTGGCCATGACTTTGACATGGCCATGTTGAGGCTCTTCTTCTACCAAGGCTGAAGTTACAACAGCTGCTACAATGGGAGTTTCTTCTACGGGATTTTCTAGTACCACAGCTGAGGTAGCAACAGCAGCTACTACAGCAGTTTCTTCTACTGATTTTTCAACTACTGGTTTAGTGTCTTCTACATGTTCTAATGTAGCTACCGCTGTTGGCTGTATAGTTTGTTCAGATTCATGAGAATCTTCTACTTCGATTTTATCATCATCTTCTCCTGCTACAGCCTTATTGACTTCTTCAATGGCTTTAGCTACTTCCTCTTCTTCATCTTGACCATTTAATGTAACCGGAACAGCGAGAACAATCTCTTCACTCTGGACTTCTGATTGTTTTAGCTCTTGTTGTATCTCTTCAATTTTCTCTTCTAGCTTTTGCTTAGCTTCAGATTGCTCTTGTAATTTTGCTTCTTCAATTTTATGTTGTTCAGGTGTTGTTGCTGGTAGTGGTGGTGGTATTTCCAAACTTGGCACTACAGCAGGTCTAGGCATAGTCTCTACGAAAGATTGACGATTTGGATTGGTGGGAGATATCATTACTTGGGTGAAATAGCCACTGCGCCTACTTTCAAAATCTAAAATATTTTGATTAGCCAAACGTTCTTGTATGCGTCTTTGTCGGCGTATAAATTCAGGAACATTTTCATCTTCATCCTCCCTCGGCTCAACTTCGACTACCTTAGCTCTTCTCAACACCACTTTGGAGGCTTCATTGTCATTGTCATTACCATTTCCATTTTGTTGCAAAGTTTGCTTAGTGGCAACACTTATACTAGAAGGTTTAAATACACCATTGAAGGTTGTACTCTTGACCACGAATTCATTGTTATTATTATTGTTGTTGTTGTTGGTTGGCGGTGACATAGGATTTGCATTACCATTTTGTTGTATCTTTGGTGATCGTTGTATGGTAAAATTTGGTTTACCATGACTAATCAGCAATTTTGTTGCTGGAGATGGTGTCTTATCACCATTAAAGGGTAAACCAGAACGTAATTGCATCTTTGGTTTATTAACATCAGCCATATTGTTGTTATAATAATAGTTACGTTGTTGTTGTAGGGGCAACACTGCAAAAAAAAAAGATTGAGAAACCAGTTTTAATTAAGAAATCCAAACCATGATAATTTTTAATTATCAATATCTTGACATTTAATTTTTATCATAGTTAATTAACAAATAATATTTAACAAAAAATAAATCTATTGTTATTATCAAAAAAATATATATAAGAAGTTTATAAAAACAATTATGTTTCCTTTAGAATAATTCCAAAAATGATGTCATTTTAATTAAATTATAAATTTGCGAGTAAAAATCTTTGAATCAAAGTTATGTAAAATTTGTTTCTAATTTCTTAATCTAATCTAAATTATATGTAATTCTAAATTAAATATATTCTAAATCTAACAACTACTACCTTTAACCCCCTTTTTAACCCATTTAGGAGGCATCTCCTTACACTCAGAAAAAAAGTTAGTAGAAAAATTTGTAAACGGTTTTAAATCCCACTTTACTAATTTTGTACTGAGTTTTAGTAAAAAAATTATTATTTAGCAAATCTTTTTGCTATTTACATTTTACAAATTAAAGAGTTTTTACAGAATATTTACAAATTTTTGTTGCTAATTTCAGAAATCATTTTACAAATTTTTAAAAACCGATTTGCTAAAATTAGCAAAAAAAATTTACTAATTTTAAAAACTTAAATTGCCTTAAAATGTTACATAGATTAAAGGATCGGATGTGAATACACCCACTCATGTCTGAAAAAGGACATCCACTTAAAATAGCACTAAAAATTTTTTTAGTTCTAAAAATCAGCCCTAAAAACAATTAAAATTTAACCTTAAAAGTAAAAAAAAAATAACTAAAATATTTTTAAAACAGAATTTATCAAATAAAAACAAAATGATTAATTCGTTTATGTTTTAACAATTTTTAAGATTTTAAATCCTTTGATTTTGTTTTTAATTTTGTATAAAATATTTAAAAAAAAATTGATGATTTAAAATTTTGTACTAATATTTAGTCATTTTTTTTTTGCTGATTTTAGCAAACAGATTTTAAATTCCACTTTACGAAAAGTATACTAAAATTTAGTAGCGGCTACTAATTTTTCTACTAATTTCAATGTACTACACGTCAGCAGACATGTGTTGCTAAAATTTGCAAAAAATACCGCTGGGCTCAAATTAGAAAAATTTCCCGTAATAACAGCAAAATTTTTAGTTGCCATTACAGACTTTTTTTGGTGAGTGTAGCTATATAGGCTTTTTCCACTAGCCTTCATCTTACATCTTTCATCAATTTGCAAAGATGTTAACATCTTCCCATAAGAATTATACAGGCCAAAAATTCTACATCTTTCTACATCTACAAAATATGATCCTTTCTGATTTCGTTCCATCCTACATCTTTCGTTACTTTAAGTGTCATCACTAAAAAAATTACAAAAAAATCGATTTTCTTTGTGCCATCACTAGGAAACTGACATTGCAGAAAATAAACAAAAAAAATTTATTCAACAAAAGAAAATGAGTGGCACATGTAAGAATTTCATACTTATGTCTAACAAAAATTCTTCTTCATCATCATCTTCTTCCAGAAGATATTAATATTTCAATTTACTGGATTAAAATTCGGGTTTGTTCTTGCAAAGCAACAACTACTCCAATGATTAATGCTTTCACTTAAACCATTTTTTATTTTTAACAAAAATGATGCGTCTTTTTCATTTATTTTTTTTTTACAGCTGAATAAATAATAGATGAAAGATGTTGCCACTGTAAACACATGTTTCACGTTTTTAACATCTTCTATGCATTTCACAAAGATGTTGTTCAGTGTAAAAAACCAATTAGTGCAGAGTAAAGAAAAAAAGTTGTAATACTGAATAATAAATAAATCCATCTCCTTCATAAAAAAGACGAAAGGAAATTAAGATAATTTAGAAAGGAGATTAGGTATTTTAGGGAGATTTTGCTTTTCGCGGTTCTCTCTATATATTAGCAATCTTGGTTTAACAAAAAACTCCATAATAAACTCAAAATACAAGAGGTTTAGAAAATAACTTAGACGGACAATAATTACGGTCTGGCTTATGATTTCTACAGACCCACAAATAGCAATTAATCATCAAGTAGACATCCTTAAAATACTTTAATGTATTTCTAAATTGTTATTTAAACTCGAATTATTTAAACTTCAGGAAGTTTATTAACACCATTATTGCGAAAATAAAACAAAAACCATTAAAATGCTTATTAAACAGTAAAAAAAAAAATATTTACCAACATTTCCCCTAAAGGTGTGTTATATTTATTTAACAATAATTTACATTTGCATAAAACACTTAAGTTAATTTTAAATTAATTAACAAATAAAACAAATATTTAATCACAATATAGAGCAATTTAGACTATAATTTTCCAACCTACATTAGAATCAACGAACGAGTCAGTCATGGTTAATAACATAACATTATAACTTACGTTATCGCTTATGTAAACCACCTCACGTCTAACACAGGCAGAAAACTTCAAGTGGGTATTTAAAAAAATAAATATGAAAAATGTTATAACTTATTGTTAGGTTTAAAAAAAATAAAAAAACTTGGTCATATTATCTATAGAAGTTATATTTGTTAAGACTACCACGTGTTAAATACTTAATTGTTCATTTACGTATTAATAGAAGATTTCAAAAAATGAATTTCATTAATTAGTCTAATGCAAAGATAAGTTAGGTTAAACTGTTGTTTCATTGTAATTATTTTTAAATGACCAACAAAGGTTTTAAATATCAATTAACAATGATTGTGAAAAAGACACGTTCGAAAAAAAAAGAAAAATTTTTGTTTTAAATTGGTAAAAAAAAACAAATAAAACACCACTTTGATAGACAAGTTTGTTACATATGTCTGTCTGTATGTATTACAAAGTGTAGTCAAGGCATTTGTGGACATGTTGTTTCACTATCATTTTACAAAAATCAAATATGCGTTTTTATTGCCAACATTTTAACAAATTATTTACAATTAACTTAATTTATATTGATTTGAAGGTTAAATGTGCAATAAATACTGAAAATTTGAAGGAGATTTTTTTTTTTGTGTAACTGTGGGAAACATAAAATTTTAAGATGTAGGGAAGAATATGTCTGTTGACTCAGAATAGATTTGAAAAAAACACATTTCAGTAGAATTAGTCACAAAACATTGTAGTTAGAAAACAATAATTCTATTTCTCCAGTTAGACCGCCGTTGTACTAAAATTTTGTCCCAAATCCCAACTTCAAAGATCGAAGGGTTCGCTCTCAAGTAGTTTTCGAGTTAAAGCTTAAAATTGTTTTTTGTTTTTGTTTTGCAAACTAGTGTAATTATTTAAACTGTTATTTGAATATAATTAATTTTTTTTTCAACATTTCATTAACAGTATTTACACTACAGTTATCCATTACTATTGTTAAGGTCATTATTATCAAAATATTTATTTTAGTGAAGATCTCTAACATCGTTATACAATTTATTTAATTACTCAACAACAACAAGTCTATGGAGAATTAAAAAAAAATATTTATATAAACTGCTTATTCGTCACACGAGCAGTTGTATATTATTGATGTACAGTGAAACCATGGAATATCGGACAACTTAATTTTAAAGACAGTTTAAAAGAATTTAAGTCAAAAAGAACTGAATTTATATCTCAACCGATAATGGTCATGAATTTTGCAATTTTAAATGTCCCCAATTGGAAGATTTCTCAGATATGAATGCTTATTACTAATAACTATTTAATAAATAGTAGAATTTGAGTCCATTGCATATAAAGGGTGGTTAAATTTTAAGGGCCGATGTTGATTTTGAATAAAACACAAATTATTTAGGAAATTATTGTAATTTCTTTTTATTATTATAATATGGTATGGTTCAATTATGTATGGAACAAAATATCGGCCAAATGGCCTTCGCGACCTCGGCGGCACACCTCCATCCGATGGTCCAAATTTTCGATGACACTGAGGCATAATTGAGGTTCTATACCTTAAATGTGCCGAATTATCTCATTCTTTAGCTCTTGAATTGTTGCTGGCTTATCGACGTACACCTTTTCTTTCAAATAACCCTAAAGAAAGAAGTCCAACGCTGTCAAATCACATGATCTTGGCGGCCAATTGACATCGCCACCACGTGAGATAACACGGCCATTGAATTTGTCGCGCAAAAGAGCCATTGTTTCGTTAGCTGTGTAGCAAGGGACACCGTCCTGTTGAAACAACATATCGTGCACATTCATATTTTCCAATTCGGGCCATAAAATGTTCGTTATCGTCTCACGATAGCGAACACCATTCACAGTAACTGCCTGACCGGCCTCATTTTGGAAAAAATACGGCCCGATGATGCCGACAGCCCATAAACCCCACCAAACAGTGACTCTTTGTGGGTGCATTGGTTTTTCGACAATCACTCTTGGATTATCATTTTCCCAAATGCGGCAATTCTGCTTATTGACGAATCCAATGAGGTGAAAATGTGCCTCATCACTGAAGATGATTTTCTTCGAAAATTGATCATCCACTGTTGCCATTTCTTGCCACCATTCTGACCATTGACGACATTTGGAATGGTCAAGAGGCTTTAGTTCTTGAGTCAATTGCACCTTGTAAGGATGTAAATGCAAGTCTTTATGCATAATGTTCATCAACTACGAGCGTGAGAGATGCAATTGTTGGGCACGACGACGAGTTGAGGTGGATGGCTCTTCAGCCACACTTTCGCGAACAGCAGCAATATTTTCTGCAGTACGAGCTGTACGAGCATGTACTGCTGTTTTCATATATCCTACAGACCCGGTTTGCTCAAATTTTTGCACGATTTTTCCGATTGTACGCACATTGGACGATTAAATTGACCGAAAAAATCACGAAGTGCACGATATGCATTTGGATTTGAACGCCCATTTTTAGAATAAGCCTGAATAACTTTAACGCGTTGCTCTATTGTGTATCTTTCTATGGTTCAAATTGAGTTAGTCTGAAATTGAGAAATGTCGAATGAAATGCAGAAAAAAACTTGACGTTTAGGTGTAGTTCACATTCAACATCGGCCCTTAAAATTTAACCACCCTTTATATATATATATTTCAGAGACTCATTATATTTATTCGGCAAGATAATTTTTGTATGTAAAACTGCATATTCGCTGCGTGAAATAATACACAAAATTTGAGTACCACCTTACCCGCTGCATTACAAAAATATAAAATGTAATTAGTTACCAAAAAAACAGTTATTGTGTGTTTAAAACTACTTAAAAAATAAAGGCTTACAATTTTGTAAGTAATCAGGCTTACTTATATACTTAATAGTAATTAAAAAATAATAAGTTATCAATGACACACTATTTTTTGTAATTATATAAGTAGTCGAGCATAAGCTTATAAACACGACTGCGTCTAAAATTAGCCAGTACTGGCGCTGAATTAGTAGTACTATAAATTATTAGTTTCATTATATAACCACTTATTTGGTAATGAAAGCTTTTGCTGGCCTAAGGGCTGTTTTAATGGCGCATACGTAATAAATTTAAACGCAAAACACCTTTTCCTTAAACAAATATTTTAATATATTTTAATATTCTAATATAAATAACAACAAAATATGACTCAGATATTTAAATTTAAAAATGAAAAAGTTTTACACCCAGAAAGCTCAATACAATAAGGTAAACTACAATTTAAATTTTAAACTATTGTAGTTAACTTACTGACATACTAACTTATATTCCATTCTCAAGCATACAGATAATATTTATTGCTAGAGGTATGTAGAGAAAAAATTATATAGTAAACTTGAAGGTCATATAAATATAACTGGGCAACATACACAAATTAACTCCATCCACACTCTACCTCCCCTAAAGAAATACAACAAATTCAACCATTGAAATCGTTGGCTGAAATCCAAAAAGGTGTAACTAAATATTGTAGTTATAAAGCATAAATATCACTCAGAAAAATAAGTGAGTACAAGAATTAATAATTAAAAAAAAAAAAATCATGGTCAAATTAAAACTTGTTATTTTTCTTGGTAATACCATTTCGGCAAAACTATTATATTTAACGACAAGTTCTGCAATTACTTAATATCCGTTATTTGAGTAAAAATTATTAGTAGTTATTTTTAACTGCAATTGCAGTTATTCTACTTAGAGATATGTTAAACAACTATTTCGGCAGTTATTTTATAATTTAACTACAGCTTTTTTAGAACAATATTTTAAATATGCTGTTGCTTGAACACATTCTGATTTTTATTGTATTTAATTTAATTGCTTTATAATTCTCGTATTCTTTTTTGCAAAATAGTTTTTTTATAAAGTTTTTTGCAAATGTAAAAAATATTTCAATTTTAAATCGCCAAATAAATTAAAAAAGCTTAATTAAAAAAGACAATGATGAAAAATTAGACTGCCCTTGAAAATGTTGTTTTTTTTAGAAAAATAAAACATAAACATAATTTTTTGAGTGTACTATTTAATAGATTTGTAAACGTAGTAAAAAGTTAATTTAAAGGGTTAACATATAAAATATAAGTAAATATAAGTAAATATTGTAAAAAATAAAATTAAAAAAAGCAAACAATTATTAATTTAAAATAAAAACAGGAAAAAAGTAAAATCGGTTTATTTGTGTACAAGTTTTTTAAGAAATTTAATTGTTTTTAATTCTTTATTATTTTATTTTTCAATCTTTGGTTTATCAAGGTTATAATTATACATATTGTTTAAATTTTGTATGCAAACATTGCCAAGAAATTAAAAAAAAAAGTATTAAATTCTTAAATAAACATTCAAATATTATGATATAAAATTTTACTAACGCAAGAGCAAATTGGATACATTTTAACTTGAAAGTTTACTTTAGTCAATATAATTATTTTTTGATAAACGTCATAAAATAAATGAAGAAACCCCTAAAACTTCATGATACTTGTATGATAAAATTAAACTACATGCGTCATTTAAAAATAATTTGTTTAAATATTATTAACAATAAAGAAAATAATTAACAAAATAATACAAATACTTAAAAGGAAATGATTAAGGTGTAAACAATTTTAAAATTTCTACAATTTTGATGTATTAACCGAACTAACACCATTGCAAATATAACTTTTAATTTAAAATTAATAAAATTGAAATTAATTAAAAATTTTCCATTTCAAACCGACAAACAAGTTATACACTCAAAATTAAATAAATAGAAAAAATATTTTCTTTATAATAATAAATTAATGAAATTTACTTCAATGTGAGTCACAAAACATTTCATTAATGGGGTTATTCCGTAACTATATGAAAAGTTGTCACGTTGAAATATACAACTCTACCATATTTAGGATAGAGTCACATAATGTTAAATTTTACTAAAGTTATATACAAAACTTTTCCTAAAAATAATTTTGATATAAAGGACTCAACCTGTGCTTAATATATGAATGTTACATATTTTAAAGTGACAAAAGTTCACGTAGTTACAGAATAACCCCATAAATTAATAAATTTGTACATAATATTTGAAAAGTCAATCAAATATGTTCATTAAAGTTTACAATATTTAGGAGCCCAAATATTTTTATATTTTAAGTCTGTGAAAAATTAAAGTTTTTTTTTTTTTTAATTACACTAGTATACAACATTTTTGCTCAGATTTATAATAAAAGTTTTTGAAAGCATTTTGGCCTCCTAAATACAAATCTGAAGTCAAAAAATCACTGTCAAATCAATCTTCCGAAAAGTAATTTTTTTTATTTAAAAACCATTGGTTGATAATTTTGACCTAATTTTCAGATAAACGTTTTTTAACGTACAAACAATTTTGACACTGATTTATGTATATGTGGGAGTGACTTGCAAAAATATAATTCTAATAAGTGCAAATTTTTTCAGAAAATTTTAAAGCTTTAGGAACAGTAACAAATAGGGGAATTGTTTAGATCCTTACGGGGTCCCTAAAACATCCATTAAAAAAAATTAAAAATTTTATATTATATTTTTCCTGGAGTCCGGGTTTTGTAGAGCAAAATATTTTAGAAATAATTTAGTAGAATTCCGTGCAAAAATATTGTCGAATAGTGTAATTAGTTTTGATTAAAAATTTTCCAAAATCTCCTAATTTTATTTGTAAAAATTCTTAAAATATTGAAGTATTCTTAGAGCAATATTAAAATGGAATTAAAAAACTATACTCTCAGAAGCGAAAAAAATATTATACACCCCAAAAGAGTTTGGTCAGAATATACATATTTAAAATTTAACAAGCGCATTTGTTAAATGTGAAGTTTTATATAAAATAAACTAATAAATTTTTATTATTTTTCGTAATTTATTTAAATTTTTTCATACATTAATAATATCCCAGCAAAATAAGAGCTGACGAAGAAGTAGTTAAACACTACATATACTGAACCCGAAGTTGTGAAAATTTCGGTGAATCATTAATGATTTTTGACATTGGCGTGTCATTGGAAGGAAGTAGCGTGTTTCGATGCTATGAAAAATCGATGATCAGATGGACTTTTTCATTAGTTTACGGAAGTTGTTAACTATGGGGGCTACAAAATAAAATTATGGAGTGGCTTTGGAATGATTATTCCGACCAGGACAAAGTGGATATTACTATAATTATAAATTGTTATAAAAAAAATATTAAAATTAAAAAATTTAAATACTTTCAATGGAATTGTTACAAAAAATTTTATTCTTATGACTTCATAAGTAGGGGTTAATATCAACATTTTGAAAGTTGTTTAAAATGACTTCTTACAAATCAAAAAATTTGCACTATGTATTATCTTCTTTGGAGGTTCTGAAAAAGAGATTCGTAAAGAATAACATCCATTTTATTTTGCTGGGAATCCATGCATATATATACAAAATATATGTTAGAGCAACAAAAAGTTTTGTATAATAAACCAAAATTGATGTATCAAAGTCTAACGAAAATTCCCTTTTTTTTTTTGATAATTAAACTTCTGATTAAATTTATTTTTCAATAATAAATATTTCATTTTAATCTTATCTGTAGAAAGTTTAAATTTCATAAATCTTTTTTGCAAACAATTCTTATTATTTTTTTTAATAAAGTTTTAGTTATGGAAAAACCGTTAAAAAAATAAACCAAAAAAAAGTAATAGAAATAAGTTTATAACACTAGCTTACATCCATTTTGGGCAATAAATGCAAATAAAATACAGACACGCAGAGAAAAAACATGGTTGTAATATGATCACTGCTACTATATTGTGCTTGCTGCAATCGGGTATGGTTGTCACAACCAAGTTATTGGTTTTCTAACCATCAACATGGTTGCTACCATCATTATTTAGTAAATATTTTACTATTTTATGATTGGCACCTTCTATTTTATATCATGATTGGCTGTAACCATACTGTGGTAACAAAAAGGCTAACTATGAAAAAAATATGATAATAATGCAACGATAAAATGTTGGCAACAATCAATAAATAATTATACAAAGAAAAGTTCTTAAAGTCTGTGTTTTTTTTTTCCTAACAATTTTTCTTCAAAAAGTCCTTAATATTAATTTTTTTATACAAAAAACATTTCTAAAGGAAATATTCTTAAATTTAAAAAGCTTTTTCATAGTTTCTAAGAACTCCAGGAGTCATAATATAATTATGAGGGGATAACATTTTGAGCATACTATAATTACGTGCAATCATATTATGATAAATTCATAATATAACTGAATCATAATATAACTGAAGGGACTATATTATGGTAAAAATATGGTTATTTTATTATCATAATATGATAACCATAATATAGTACGATTATGGTTGGTACAACCATAAACCCAAAAATATATGATGCTCTTCGAATATAGGTCAATCATGCTTTTTCTTTCCGTGGAGTTTGGTAATTTTTTTTCACTTTAGCGATAACTTTCTTTTTTAAAACCAAATTTTAACAACTTTGTGTTTGTTAGGACAATACAATACATACAATATTTAGCATATCCCTGGTAAACATGTAAGTGGCATTGAAATTTTATGAATCACGGCGAATCTATACTAATTAACTTAATGTAAGTTTTTTTTTTTTAATTTGATCAGGCTAGATATCATAATTTAATGTAAACACAAATTTTTTTATAAAATGGAAAAAAATTGTGAGGATCAGCGCTAAATGTTTGCCAAGGGTATTTCTATAAATAGATGAAAAAAGCTCATTTGTACGGGTAATCATTCACCAATTGATAAAATGAAATTTCGCATAGTCATTTTCCTTAGAGTGTGTGATATATAAGCCTATTCAAAATCATAAGTTATTTGTGAGTTGGGTCGCTCGGTTCGAAAGTGTGCACTCCGTCTAGCGCTGATTCTCACAATATTTTACATTTAATAAAAAAACTAAATTTGTGTTTACTATTCGTTAGTAACATTAAATTATGATCTCAAGCCCGATAAAATTAAAAAAAAAAAAAACTTAAATTCGCCATGATTCATAAAATTTCATAAAACAGATCGAATTATATTTACAAAATTTAATTTAAGTTATCTACTCTCATATTTTCATTCTCACTCTCTATTCAATGTTGCCATATTTTCGAAACTTAATCCTATTAATTTTGTAGCGTAGAAAATCTATGAATTTATTCAAAAATTATGGCTAAAAATAATCGCAAATACATAATTTTTTTTGTTGTAAACTAGTGTAATAGAAACGATAAGTTTGTTTTAAATTATAAAATATAAGCGGAAGAACTACAATTTTAATCATGTGATTAATGTATTGAAGAGATTAAAATTGTGAATGAAAAAAAACAGCACCTTGAGAATCAAATTGAAAAAGAAAGTGACATTTTTTTAGGGCTTTCAATAGGAGCAAGATGATGTAGGTGATGAGGGTTCATATACATTTTTTTTGTAAGTTAAACAGTTATAAATATAAAATTTTATTATGTAAATAAACACGATTATTTATGTATTTTAATAAGTATTTAGTTATTCAAACAAATGTTTATAAACTACATATTATACGATTTGAATACATAAATGTATATGCATGTTTAAAATCATCATCACCTCCACCACCACCACCACCAACTACAACAACACTAACATGATTAATATAATTTTCCAAATCTCAGATTTCCAGTTTATATATTTTATTATGTTTTAAAGTTGGATATTAATCAACCACAAAAACTGGGTGAAAGATCTTTTTGAAATATAATATTATCACTTTAAATACTTTTACTTTTATTTCATCTTCTTTTGCGTTTGTTTTTAATTGTTTTTTTTTCTTTCCTCAATGCTTGTTGTTGTAAATTTGTTTAATAATTAAAATATTTGTATATTTTTTTGTTTCAAATTTAATTTACAAATTTATTTAATTATAACAACGCTTAAGTCAACATTGAATGCTTATCACAAGTTGTTAAACAAAATGTTTTTTTTCTTTTTTTTTTTGCGTGATTTTCTTATATTTTATTGACATTTTTGAGTATTTATTTTAATATATATAACTTATCGAAATATGTATGAGTCTAGGATCCCATTAAGTGTATACACATGTTATGGATCCTGATAACACCAAAAGTCGATGTAGTGATATTTGTAAATGTGCTGAAATTGTCATCATGTCCCAAATACGTGGGCAAAACTGCTGACTTTAGCAAGAAGAATTTAAATTTAGGACACGACATGGGATACGGCATCCTACAAAATATAAAGGGTGGTTAAATTTTAAGGGCCGATGTTGAATGTGAACACACCTAAACGTCAAGTTTTTCTGCATTTCATTCGACATTTCTCAATTTCAGACTAACTCAATTTGAACTATGGAAAGATACACAATCGAGCAACGCGTTAAAGTTATTCAGGCTTATTATGAAAATGGGCGCTCAAATCAAAATGCATTTCGTGCACTTTGTGATTTTTTTGGTCAGCATAATCGACCAAATGTGTCCACAATCGGGATAATTGTGCACATATTTGCTCGCCAAGTTCGTTCTGCGGAAAACATTGCTGTTGTCAACCTCGATTCGCCGTCGGTGTTCGCTATCGCGAGATCATAACGGAATTCTTGAAGCCAAAAATTAAGGATATGGATGTGCACGATATGTGGCGTCAACAGGACGGTGCCACTTGCCACACAGCTAACGCAACAATGACTCTTTTGCGCGACAAATTCAATGGCCGTGTTAACTCACGTGGTGGCGATGTCAATTGGCCGCCAAGATCATGTCATTTGACACCGTTGGACTTCTTTCTTATGGGTTATTTGAAAGAAAAGGTGTACGTCGATAAGCCAGCAACAATTCAAGAGCTTAAGGATGAGATTATTCGGCACATTAACGGCATAAAACCTCAATTTTGCCTAGGCGTCATCGAAAATTTGGACCATCGGATGGAGGTGTGCCGCCGAGGTCGCGAAGGCCATTTGGCCGATATTTTGTTCCATACATAATTGAACCATACCATTTTATCATAATAAAATGAAATAACAATAATTTCCTAAATAATTTGTGTTTTATTCAAAATCAACACCGGCGCTTAAAATTAAACCACCCTTTATTTGCATATTCATTCAAAATGTCATATTTTTTTGTACGACTTGATGTCTGATATCGTATGCCGTGTCCGAAAATGTAAATTTACCTCTTAAATTCCAAATACAAATCAAATAAGTTTATTTTGTTTCGAAATCATCTATGTATCCTTCCTTATTTATCCTTATTTTTTCTTTGAATAATCTATATACAAATACTGATTAAATTTCAGACTAAGCTCCAAAATTTTATACAGCCAAAAAAAAATAAATTTATAAATATTTTAAAAAAATTTTAAAAATAAAATTTTAACAAATATTTTATTTTAAAATTTTATAGTAAACTCACCTTAATTTTTGTTTTTTTTTTAATTGAAATCAAATTTCAATATTGATATCTCTAAAATACTCCACAAACTCACAAGATTTTTAACTAGTGTTTAAATGAAAAAAAAAACACAATTTTTAATTAAAAACAACTTTTAAAAACACGTTTTCTTAGAATTTTTTCTCAAAATATTATTATTATTTCACATTCACGTATAAATAATTAACAAAAAGTATTTTATTTTGTAACCGTTAATAACATTTACAAAGTCAAAGTCACGGTCGTATAAAATAAAAAAATAAAGAATTGTTCTACTTAACTAGATTTTGTCTGAACAATATTACTTATTAAGTTGTAAGAAAAAAAATCATTAACAACTAATAATGTTTGCCAAAAACAAGGTGTGAATTAGTTGTAGATCACAAATTAAGGTAAAGATTCTAATAAAACACACAAATATATTTTGGGGAATTTTTAGTTTAATATTTAACGTTATCTTTTATAACTTCTCTTTTATTAATTCTTCTATAAGATGTAGAACTAACCCTCAAATAATAATGTGCTACAAAACACAGCAGAAACGTAACTGAAATATATATTGTATTGACGAAATTGTTGTTAACAAACTAGCGACAGCCATACTAAATGAAAATTATAAAAAAAAACAGCTAAAGTATGGTAGATATGGTAGAGAGCTACAATAAATAGGTCAACAACGAACAGGGCTTTGATTTGAGGCAACTTAGGGATTTTAAAAGGAGTTTGACTAGACACTCAAAAGGAAGGTACTTTTGGGTGGTACACTCAAATTTTCATACTGAATTTTATGAACTTTATTTTGGCAAATATATTTTGGAGGGTTTAGAAGAAGGGTGTACACAAACTTTTGAAAGTTGTTTTATTTTGAATTGAATGAAAAAACTTTGAAATTTTTCTTTTAACCCTCTTTTAAAAAAATTAAATAAAATGAGAATAAAATTCATAAATGTATGAAACGAACGAAAATTTTCAGCTATAAATTTTATTTTCATGATCATTTTAAAAGTAGAGAAGATTCAGAAAAATCAGTTTTACACTTACCAAAAAAAGTCTGTAATGGCAACTGAAAATGTTGCTGTTATTACGGAAAATTTTGCTAATTTGAGCCCAGCGGTTATTTTTGCTAATCTTAGCAAAACATTTCTGCTGACATGACATATAATAAAATTAGTAGAAAAATTATTAGCCGCTACTAAATTTTAGTATACTTTTTATAAAGTGGAATTTAAAATCGGTTTGCTAAAATCAGCAAAAAAAATACTAAATATTAGTACAAAATTTTTAATTTATTTTTTTTTTTTTATCGAGCATCAAATTTTTTTTATTTTATTTAATTTTTTCCAAAAATATTTTATACAAAATTAAAAACAAAATCAAAGGCTTAAAAATTGTAAAAACATAAACGAATTAATCATTTTTTTTTTTATAAATTTCTGTTTTAAAAAATATTTGAGTAATTTTTTTACTTTTAAGGTCAAATTTTAATTGGTTTTAGGGCTGATTTTTAGAACTAAAAAAAAAACTTTTTTATGCTATTTTAAGTGGATGTTCTATTTTCAGACATGAGTCGGTATATTCACTTTCGATCCATTTTTTAATCTATGCAACATTTTAAGGCTATTTAAGTTTTTAAATTTAGTACATTTTTTTTTGCTAATTTTAGCAAATCGGTTTTAAAAAATTTGTAAAATGATTTCTAAAATTAGCAACAAAAATTTGTAAATATTCTGTAAAAACTCTGTAATTTGTAAAATGTAAATAGCAAAAAGATTTGCTAAATAATAATTTTTTTACTAAGAATCAGTACAAAAATAGTAAAGTGGGATTGAAAACCGTTTACAAATTTTTCTACAAACTTTTTTTCTGAGTGTATTTTCTAAATCTGCCAGTCAAAAATACCTAAAATTGAGTCTAAAATATTGTTTTCATAAATTCAGAGTAAATTGTTGTACACGTTGAAAAATTCCCAGATTTATAAGCTGTTTACATACATCGCACCTACGTACACTCAGAATAAAAAGTTAGTAAAAATATTTGTAAACGTTTTTCCATCGCACTTTTGTACTGATTTTTAGCAAAAAAAATATTATTTAGCAAATCTTTTCGCTAATTACATTTTACAAATTACAGAATATTTACAAATTTTTGTTGCTAATTTCAGAAATCGTTTTAAAAAATTTTGAAAGCGTATTTGCTAAAATTAGCAAAAAAAAAATACTAATTTTAAAAAGTGGATATTAAAAGAAATAATATTTCTAATAATTAAAACTTAAACTTAAAACTTAAAATGTTACTTAGGGTGAAAAAAGGGATCGAAAATAAAATAGCACTAAAAAGTTTTTTTTTATTTCTAAAAATCAGCCTTAAAAACAATTAAGATTTAACTTAAAAGTAAAACAAATTAAATAAAATATTTTTCAAAACAGAAATTACCATATTAAAACAAAATGATAAATTATTTTATGTTTTTACAATTTTTAAGCCTTTAATTTTTTTTTTAATTTTGTCTAAAATATTTTTTGAAAAAAATAAATAATATAAAAAAATTTTGATGCTCGAAAAAAAATAAATTTGGAATTTTGTACTAAAATTATTAATATTTAGTAAATTTTTTTTGCTAATGTTTTCTACTAATTTCATTTTACTACACGTCAGCAGTCATGTGCTGCTAATATTAGCAAAAAAATACCGCTGGGCTCAAATTTGCGAAATTCCTTGTAATAACAGCAAAATTTTCAGTTGCCTTACAAACTTTTTTTGGTGAGTATATAGAAGAGTTTTATTGACACATTTTGGATTTATACCTAACCCTATTCCCTTGAGAATGCCATTTCTCTGTATTTTTTTTAAGAAAAATTAATTTTAAAAAGAAGTAGATACAAATGAACAACAGGTGTGTTCTTAATACATGATTTAAATAGATATGGACCAATTGCGAGCAATTTCCCAATTCATAAATGTGATAAAATTTTCAGCAAAAAGTTTATCCTGTTTTTAGTTATTTTTTTTCAAATTTCGTTTTGTTTACGATAAATTTTATTATTATTATTTTTCTGCTTTTTTTACAAACATATTATTTTGAGTGTATAAAAATGGTCATTATAATTGAAATTCTGTAAAGAAATTCTATTAATTTTAACTGTATAATCTTTAAAAAAAATCTAGCAGATGTCAAATAAAAGAAAATGCAAATATTTCAATTTCAATATTTACTGGCCCTTGTCAATAATCACACTTCAATTCTACAAATTTTCTAACAACATTGCCTAACGTAGGGGGTACATTTTGCTAAAGAATAAATATCACACAATTGCAAGAAATTATAAAACGCTAAATATACACTCAGACATATTAAGCTTTTTTTTTTTGCAGCTTTTACTGATATTGATTTGATAACTTTTTTTAGCAGTTTATTATTATTATTATTTTGTTTTTATACTCTCCACTCCACTCTGCAAGACAGATACATCAGTTTGTCATTCCATTTGTAACTTATTGAAAAATAAAATAAACTCCCGATATTCGTCTGTGTAAATCACAGTCAAAAACATAATAAAAATGTTAATTTTTTTTTCTCAAAATATATTAACAAATAGTTCGGTGCTAAATGAATGGAGTTAACAACTCCAAAAACTATAAGTAAATATTTGAGCAGACTTATAAGGTATTTATTTTATACAACACTTAGGTGATGTGTTGCATAATTTTCACGCAAATTGTTTTTCCTTAACCCAAGTGATGAACAAAGAAAATGGGGGGATACATTTTCTTAATGTTTTATTTGTATCTCAAAATGAATTTTACTTAAATAAAACTTATTTTTTAACATCTTAAAATTATGAAGGGTATAAAATATTCCACAAAGCAGAATACAACTTATTTTCTTATTATTTTTCGGTCTTATTATAATAAAAACTCACATCCATATGTACGAATATGTAGTAGACCTTTATTTGTCAGTGTTTTTTTTTTTTTTTTCTATAAACAATTTCATATTGTTGTTATTGTCTTTTAGCCTTTTTTATTTTTTGATAACAATTGGTATTGAAAAAATGAAACGTTTTAATCATAACTTAATAATAATTTTTCTGTGGGTCTTACTGGGTGAGCGTATTTAACTATACACATATTAATAGTTTATAAATATGGCATGTAAAAAAACTTTAATACAAAACAAACTTGTAAATAAATAGATAAAAAAAACGTTATTGGTATCTAAGGAGTCAAAAACCCCACCCCAATACAAAAAAAAATCAATTTCAAAAAATCATAATAATTGGCGAAATGCCATAATATTTATTTGCTATAATTTTGGAATTTATTTAAATACTCAAATGAAAGTTATTTAATCAAATTTAGGAATATTCCATTTTCAAAGAAAAACTAAAAAATTGTTAAAATTCTTTATATTTTTTATAAATACTCGTGCAATACTCATAGTATTTACACTCACCAAAAAAAGTCTGTAATGGCAACTGAAAATTTAGCTGTTCTTACGGGAAATTTTGCTAATTTGAGCCCAGCGGTATTTTTTGCTAATCTTAGCAACACATGTCTGCTGACGTGTAGTACAATGACATTGGTAGAAAAATTAGTAGCAGCTACTAAATTTTAGTAAACTTTTTGTAAAGCGGAATTTAAAACCGGTTTGCTAAAATCAGCAAAAAAGTTTACTAAATATTATGAGTAAAATTTTAAATTAATTTTTTTTATCGAGCATCAAATTTTTTTTAAAAAAAAAAAATATTTTATACAAAGTAATACAAAATTTTATTTTATACAAAATTAATTTCTGTCTTGAAAAATATTTTAGTCAATATTCTTTTTTTACTTTTTAGGTCAAATTTTAATTGTTTTTAGGACTGATTTTTGGAACAAAAAAAACTTTTTAGTGCTATTTTGAGTGGATGTCCTATTTTCAGACATGAGTCGGTATATTCACTTCCGATCACTTTTTTAATCTATGTAAAATTTAAAGGCAATTTAAGTTTGTAGGTGTAAGTTTTAATTAGAGACAATATTTCCTACAATATCCACTTTTTTTAAAATTAGTAATTTTTTTTGCTAATTTTAGCAAATCGGTTTTCAAAAATTTGTAAAATGATTTCTGAAATTAGCAACAAAAATTTGTAAATATTCTGTAAAAACTCTGTAATTTGTAAAATGTAAATAGCAAAAAGATTTGCTAAATAATAATTTGTTTACTAAAAATTAGAACACAAAGTGGGATTGAAAACCGTTTACAAATTTTTCTACTAACTTTTTTTTCTGAGTATACATACATAAACACCTTTAAGTAGTTGGAGTGTGTAAATATTTAATAAATATGAGTAAAAAATTTCAATATGTTATTATTTTTTTAATTTTTATCAACAGAGCACTTGCACTTCTTTTTATTATTTTTTCCTTCCAAATTTTAAATTATAACAATTCTAAAAATATACAAAAAGTTTTAATATTTTACTTGTTTTCATTATTGTTAAAAAGATTAAAACAATTATTAAAATATTTTAAAAACTATGCTTAACGAACACTAACGACTCGTTTAGCGATATTGAAAAAAAAATATCCTGATTTTTAGTCTTCAAGATAGCGAAAAAAATATCATTCAGTATTTGAGTACGTAATTCCATGTAGTTCTAAAATTATAGCATTTTCAGCTCAAAAACTTACATTGTAAAGTGTTTTTATACCCTACACCACTAAGTGATTGGGGTATAATGAGTTTGTGCTTATGTTTGTGACTACTAAAAATATTAGACTAAGATCCAATTTATAGTATACCAATAAACTCGGAAAAACATTCTGATTCAATTGAACTATGTCAGTCCGCCCGTCCAGCAGTTTCCTAATTCCCAAAAATCGTCTAATTCATATAGTTAATTTCTGTTTTGTGATATATCTCCCAGGGTTTCAACTACTTACCAGCCTATTTACTCGCTTCATTACTTTTATTCGCGATGTCCCAAAAGTAATGAGTGGTAATTACCTTCTCACTTACAAAAAGGCAATGTAATGGGTGGTCATTACCCTCTTGTTTATAGCCTTTTTCCACTGAGCTACATCTTTCATCAATTTGCAAAGATGTTAACATCTTCCCATAAGAATTATACAGGCCAAAAATTCTACATCTTTCTACATCTACAAAAGATGATCTTTTCTCATTTTGTTTCATCTTACATCTTTCGTTATTTTAAATGTCATCACTAAAAAAATTACAAAAAAATCGATTTTCTTTGTGCCATCACTAACAAACTGACATTGCAGAAAATAAAAAAAAAAAATATTCAACAAGGGAAATTGACCGGCACATGTAAGAATTTCATACTTATGTCTAACAAAAATTCTTCTTCATCATCATCATCTTCTTCCAGAATGGCCTTTAATATTTCAATTAACTGCACTAAAATTCGGGTTTGTTTTTGCAAAGCAACAACTACTCCAATGATTAATGCTTTCTCTAAATCCATTTTTTATTTTTAACAAAACATATGCGTCATTTTCTTTATATTTTTTGACAGCTGAATAAATGGCAGATGAAAGATGTTGCCAATGTAAACACTTGTTTCACATTTTCAACATCTTCCACGCGTTTCACAAAGATGTTATTCAGTGTAAAAAGCCTATTACGAACAGTCAAAAAATAATGAGTGCCAATTACTTTTTGGACATCGCGAACAAAAGTAATTAAGCGAATAAATAGCCTGGTAAGTAGTTGATACCATGATTTTGCTGGTCTTTTCTAGTTAATTTTGAAAAGCTGAACAAGTTTGAAAAGTTTTTAAAATATTAGTTTTTCTCGGTTTCTGATAAAAATGGAGATGTTGATCGTTACTTTAAGAATTTTTTTTAATGCTATAAAAAAATGTTGACGTTACTTATTAGATCTATTAACATAATCATAATCAGCACAACATTTTCACAAAAGCCATATAATTCAAAAAAATTTGTTAACACATTTCAAAAACCTTTGACAAAAAATCGAGTACTGGGAAACTACTGGGCACCCATGAAATTGTAATTATAAAAATAATTTCTGATAGAACACTTATTTGAGACGCCTTTGCAGCATTTTCAAAAAGCGCTTTGCCAGTATTTATTTTACAATAATTTCAATGGGTTATAAAAAAGGAATCGAATTTTTATAAAACCTGTTAAAAATCTTGTTAAAAAGGTTTGTTCAATATTTTTTTTCAAATAGAATACCATATTTTTTTTTTTTTTTTTGTTTGTGTAAAAAATTTTTTAAGCGCATCCAACAGTAAGCCAATAATTATCATTTATTTAGATTTTTGGCATTCAAATATTATACGTCTTATGTCCGATAACCCAACGTTCTGCTAAAATTTTAAATTAAAATTGTATATGGGAAACAATAACAAATGTGTCATTGTACTAATGGGAGTTTATTACAAATTAACTTTTTTATTTTATTTTGGATAATGTATTTTTAAGCCAACTAATTTTTGGGTTTGCCATCGTTTTGCCGACACTAAAAATTTTATTTTTCGCAGTCCTTTTCCGAGCCTGCCATATTTTCAAATGGTGTTATCACCTGCTAAAGTTCCTTCCCATAAAACATTTTTTTCACCTAAAAACTTTCTTTATCCCAAAAAATAATTTTCACTAAAAAATGTGGATATCCTCCCAAAAAATGTATGTACATTAATTTTATTATTCCGCCTGTAACATTCGCCAACATATTTTCTGCGAAACATTTTATTTTGTTTGCCAATTTTTTTTTTTGCGAAATTTTTTTAATGCAAAATATTTTAAAATTTTATGAAATCTTAAAAATTTGGTAAATCTAGTTTTAAAGGGGTTTCTTATTTTTTCTTTAAATAACTTAAAACCATGACTTCAATAACTTTTTCTTAAAAAAAACCTTAAATATTCCGAAATCTGGAAAAGAAAACGTCGTAAAATGATACCTTTAAGACATCTGCTTTGTTAACTCTTTCCGGGGCACTATAAGATATCAGTGAAAATTAAACAAAATTTTAATTTGCTTTCACTCATTATCAAATTTTATTGAAAAATATGTATTAAAAAAATTTTTATTTTTGTGGGATTCTGAGCAAGGCCATAGTATTAAATATATACCACCGCGCGTAAAATTAATGATTTATTTATGAAAATAACTAAAGCATGATTTAGTTTTGCTTGGACAAAGAGGCACATTAAAAGTCGAGGTCGATTATTGTAGTAGGTCCCTGTTTCGACTCAGAAAATTATGTTATCTGACCTATAGAATTTTGCTTACTTTTGGCACTTCCCGACGTTCATCTTTGTACTTAAATAAATCCCATATATATTTCTTTTTCGCACTTGAAATATTTTTTTTTATAAAATATAAGCTTTAAATTACATGTTAAATTGGTATTTGTACCATACCAATGCGGACAGAATTTATAAAAAATATTTAGAATAGTGGTATGACTGTTATACCACCGGCCCGCAAAGAGTTAAAAAGATTTATCAGGGAAACTTTCAAATTTATAGAAATTAGATATAAAAGACCCTGATGAAGTTACATCAAAAATGCAGAGCTTAACAAAAACTCCTTCCTGTTGACACAATATGCATAATACTCGTATTTGAATTTCAAATTTTAATTTTATACCCATTTATCAATATTAACAATAAAATATAATTTAACACAAAACTGACCACTTTCTTTTTTTTTTATTATGTATATGTTTTTTTTTTCAAATGTTTAATCTTTTGTTATAATAATAGTAATATTTATTGTATATTTGTTGCTAATTAAAATACACAAAAATAACTAAATAAATATTTTGTAATTGTCGTTATTTTCTGTTTAAATAAATTCTTACTTTATTTGCATAATAAATTAATTTCAACTGAACAATAAATTGTTTTGTTATCTTGTGGACTACTATTGGGTTGTTTTAGGGTTTTTATATAATTCCACTGCGTCGCACGTTTTAAAAACAATATTTTTCATTTACCGATGAAGCTTTGAATTATATGTATATATTTTTTTCTTTTTTCAAAAAATGTTTATATGTTAACGCATGCGCTTTTTAGTTTAGTATATAAAATCTACGTTTTAACACTTCGACGTTTAAAATAAAACTCATATTGACTTAAAACACAGGTTAAGCTTTGAAATGTTTACAAGTACTCGTTTGCTTGTTAGTTCATAGAGGCGACAGACCTTTCAATATTTAAATTTAGCACCTAATATAACTAATATGAGAAGATAATAATAATAATAATAAAGCTTTCAATAAAAAGCTTTTTTTATTTTATCACATATTGATATATCATCCACATAAGCTTAACTTGCACAAGTTATCTCATTCATATGGGAATCACAAGTTTTTTTGTGTTTTTTTTTCTGGGTATATTTATAGATGTGACGTATTGATTAAATAAGTCTCTCTCACTCTCTTACTTTGTCTCAAAGTTTTTAAATACTTGCCTAGACTTAAAACAATCATAGTCATTTATTATTAAAAACGATTGTTGTTGTTATTATTATTATTATGACATTTCTTAAGATTTATTTATTAATAAATGTTTTGAATGCTTGTATATTTTTTATTTTGTGAGTAAAGATACTACATACGATGCATATAAGAAACCTGATTGTTATTTACATTTTGTTTAATATAAGACGGAAGGAATGACTCATTTTGTTTGCTATTTAAATCACCAGTGGGTACAATGTGTCGTATGAAAATGTTTTGCAGGATATTTTAATTTGTTAAAATTATCTTGCCTTGGATAATACGAATTATTACACACCTTTTTAATACTATTATTACCACCAACATTTTTCCAATGGAGTGGAAACACGCCAAAATTGTCCCGGTACCAAAACTAGGAAATGAATATCGTCCAATTGTAATCCTTCCTTATTTTTCTAAAGTTTTTGAACACTTATTGCATAAACAAATATATAAGTATGTTAATGACAATCACCTTCTTACGGATCGTCAATCTGGATTCAGGCCTCAACGGAGTTGTATTACAGCACTATCCGATGTAATAGAAGATATTCGAAGTAACTTGGAAGAGAAAAAATTAACATTTTTGGTATCATTAGACCACTCCAAGGCTATTGATACTGTTCACCATTCAATGTTATGCCTGAAGCTATCCAAATTATTTTACTTCTCTCGATTTTCTGTAAGGTTACTGTCCTCATACCTGTCAAACAGATCCCAATCTGTTACTAGTGGTGGATCTATTTCACGCCCCTTACAAGTAACAAGAGGTGTCCCACAGGGCTCTATTCTTGGACCACTACTATACTCTTTATATGCTAATGATCTTCCACAACAACTTCAGTATTCTAACATACAGATGTATGCTGATGACGTTCAGTTATACCTTAAAAACTCAAGAATTAAATTCTGATCTTGATAAAATTTTCACGTGGGCTTCGGTTAATGGTTTGCGACTCAATCCAAATAAATCAAAATGCATAATAATAAGGAAGAAAAATTTACAAATTGATGATGAAATAAATATTCTTCTTGGAGGAACCAAAATTGATATCGTGGACACGGCTAAAAACTTAGGTGTTACATTTAACAAAATGTTAACATGGTCAGATCATATTAACCAGGCCAGTGGCAGAACATATGGTATGCTTCGGAATCTATGGGTAACTCAACATTTTACGCCTTTAAAAGTAAAAATCCTGTTGGCGAAAATATATCTGTTATCGACACTGTTACATGCGTCGAAAATTTTTACAGCTTGTAACTCTAAGGATATGAGAAAACTTACCACAACCTTCAACAATATCATACGTTACATCTACGGATTAAAAGAATGGACCACGTTACCCAGTATTCATGTCGTATATTTAATATGTCTTTTTTTAACTACCTTAAATTTAAAAACATTATTTTAATTCATAAAATTATAATAAAAAAGCAGCCATCATATCTTTATAATCGTTTACAATTCTCGAGATCCCAAAGAGGCAAAGCAATAACACAACTTCGGCATCGTGATCATGTTTCCGAATGTCAATTTTTCATATTCACCATACGTCTCTAGAACCAACTCCCAAATAATTTGCAAACTACTGTCAACGCAATAAGGTTTAGGAAATTACTTTTCGAATATTTTTCTTAAATGTTTTTTAAACAAATATGTAAAATTTTTTTTTCTTTTACTTTTCTGATTAATTATACTTGTAGTATTTTATATTTTATTTAAGTTTAATTGTTTTTCTAATCAATCTATAACTAGTCTGATTCTAATACTGTAATTTATAAGATATTTTGTCTTGTTGTATTAGAAATCCAATTTAATAATAAATACAAATACAAATACGTCTGGGACTTTAACACAATTGTTGTTATTTTCCAAATAAAAATTTAATTTAACTGTTTGTTTAATTTTAACTAGACAGTCAGTAAATTACAACAAAATTATTTTAAAAATTTTTTATATAAAAAATTAAGTTTTTTCTTCATAATATTAATAACACACTTGAATTTTAAATAATCAGTTATTCCAAATTCACATTTTTTTGCGCTATAATCTTTTATCAAGAAGATAAATACAAATTAAGACATTTCCTTGAAAATTGCATTTGTTTTGAATTATGAAAACCTGACAAAAAAAAAACGTACACTCATTGAAAAATGTCTGTAAAAGTTTTTGTTATAGCTATCAAAAATTCAAAATATTTACATCGGGTTATGCATAATATTGCATATTTTGCTCTAAAGTCTTATTTTAATAATATTTTACTATAAATGCATATTTTTCTAAACAAATTCATATTTTAAGAAATTTGTTCACCTTACAAATTTTTTTCACCACTAAAAATTTTTTATTCACAAAAAATTTTTTTTTCCAAACATAAAATTTGTTTTTACATTCAAAAAGGTTTTTCACTTCAACAAATTTGTTTCACCTCCATAATTTAACTTCTAAACTTTTTTACATTATTCGTATCAAAATCAGTGAGAACATTTTTAGGACATTTGGGAAGGGGACTCAAAGATTCGGCAGTGCCGAATTTAAACCTTTTTCAATATGTTTTTAATAATTTATTCGGTTATTTGTTTTAAAAACTGTTCACAACTAATAAAAAAAAAACAATGCTACCAAAGCTAAGAAATATTTAATATATATTTTAACAATCAGCTGAAAAATGTCAAAAAAAATTTGACATTTTGCCACAATATCTTTATTTTTATTTTATTACGGGAGCTTTTCAGCTGTACGAAATTCTTGTAAAAATTTAAACAAAATTAAATATAATGGCTGGTCGTGAAGTTGTAAAAAAGGCTGTACAACAGGCACGTCCGATTCTATCCATTGATCGCGAAGAGGCACGTAAACGTGCTTTGAATTTGTACAAAGCCTGGTATGTATCGTCAAATTCCCTACATTGGTAAGTAAAGCCGTTGTCTTGTTATGTCATCAAAGTGGTATATAGTGAAATATAAACAAAATCTTTATGTTTCTTTGCAGTTATGGACTATGATATACCCATGTCCATTGAACAGTGTCGTGCCAAATTGAGGGAAGAATTTATTAAGCATAGCAAAGTTACTGATGTTAGAGTTATTGATATGTTGGTAATTAAGGTAAGACCCATTTTAAAATAATGTGCAAATTCCTTATGGGAAATCAATAGCTGTGTCAAAAAAGTAGATTCCAAAAAAAATGCTAGCTTCCAAGTATTTTTTTATCAAATTTCCACTCGTACGCTTTTTCTTAAATTTTGAAATAATTTATATTTTTAGGGTCAAATGGAACTTAAAGAAACTGTACAAATTTGGAAACAAAAGGGGCACATTATGCGTTACTGGAAAGAGTCCCAAGAGCCTAAACCAACTGATTTCCTTTCGAAATTTGTGCAAGGCATTAATTAATATTCTTTAATGCAAATAAAACCAATAGCTTAAAATTCAAAAAAAGAAATATATAAAAATCCAAGTGCTAAGTGATATGAGTTGAAAAAAAAAAATAAAGATACAACACTATGATTCAAAAATAATAAGGTAATTTATTTAACTTCATTCATTTATTTCGGTATCAAACAAATCTTCCATAATATCCTGTAAAGTCAAACCAAAATTAACCTTTAGCTCTCCCTCTAGTTCCAATTCATTAATTTCTGATATTTTCAAGTTATTATTTTCCATAGAGAAAGCATCAAAACGGCTAGTATAGCCATGAAATTGTTCAAACATTTCAGCTAATTCTTCATTGGTAATTACCACAGAATGGTGCCTTTGACAGTGTAGCTTAATGCTGTGTACAAATAAATAAAAAGAAAAATAATATATTCATTTACCAAGAGCTAGTGTTAACCATACTTACTGTTTACGAAATACAAATTCTTTAGTACATAATTTACATTTATATGGTCTGCCAGTATGTTTATATTGATGCACCTTAATGGCAAATTTTGAATGAGATACATATTCACACAAGGAACATTTATGATATTTTTTTAAATGCTCTTTATTTTCATGATTCCTCAATAGCGACAAGTGATTAAAACTTTTGCCACATATGTTGCATTGTTTCTGGCCACTTTTACAATGCATTTTCTGTTTGTGTACTTTTAATTCAGCATTATTTATATAATTTTTAGGACATAAATCACATTGATAATAACGTTCATTGTGACGTTTTCTATGTATTTTTAAAAATTCCGAACATTTAAAGGTCTTGCCACATATTTCACATTCATGTTTTATGACTACAAAATGTTCAGTCTGTAAATGTTGTTCATATTTTAAAACTGATGAAAACTGTAAACCACAAAAATTACAATTGACCGGATCACGGGATTCACAAATACGCTTGTGTAACAATAAGCCAGATTTTAAAAGAAATAAATTACCTTAAGTACAAAAAAGAAAATTATTAAATATTTTGTTAATTACGGAAACTTTAAAATAACATCGTACCACATTTCACGCAAGCATATTTTTTGTTATCTGCTGCATTTGTCTTTTGCTGAGTATTATGACACATAGTGTAATGTATTTTACCTGATTTAAGTTCGTTAAATGAACGATAACAGGCTGGACATTTGTAAAATTTTTTTAAAAACAAATCTTTGTCTTCTTCAATGAAATGTTCATCATAAAGATGATCGTCTATAACAGATTGTTGACAACTTTCAAAATCACATTCCATACATTTAAAGGTTAGTTCTAGAAAATGGAAAAACTTAGAAAAGTTAATTTAAATTCAGAATATTTAATCTAATAATATATCTAACCAAAGTGGGGCTTCTCTGTTTGAATGTTAAACGCTGAAATAATTTTTTTAAATTAAGAATATTTATTAAAGATTAATTATATTCAACTTACATTCCTTAGTTTGATATAATTTCAGTTCTACATTAGTTTTTCCATGCTCTTTTTTATAATGTTTCAATAAACTTTCTGAGAAACAGGAGTAAAAATTACACATTTTACATTTAAATGGTAAAATTTCTAAAAAAAATAAAGAAGATACTAAAAATTTAACCTTTAAAATTCTGAAAAACTGAGATATTTTTTTGCTAAAGAAAAATTTTGTAGGAAAAGTTTTATTTTGGCTTTTTTTGTATAGAAAAATTCTAAGATTCTAAAACATTTTTTGTAAAGAATTATTATTAGATTCTAAGCATTTTTTTTCTTCAAAAAATACCTTAATTCGATTGAAAAATTCTGCGAAATTTTTCTTTACATAAAGTCACTGACAAGAAGACTATCCCAAATTAAAACTACGCTGAAATTCGAATATGTGATAGAGAATACAAAATTGTTAAACAAGTATTTTTTAACAGGCGAATTTCTTGTCTAAGGGGTAAAAGGGAGAGGAAAAAATATCTGTAATTTACAAGACTTAAATTTATTTATGTGTAATACTCTAGAAAAGAAAAATTTTGATATTAATATTGCCTCTGATTGGGATCCAAAGCTTCCACCCATTTGAAATATAAGAAATATAGGTGAAAATAGCGCATCGGAGAAAGTCGGCTTAAATCCAAATGCAACATACAAAATCCTTTAAAATGTATGTGACTAACTAAGCCGTTTTAGTAGCTTTAATTTGATACCCCTTTTTCCGAAACTACTTTAAAATATATATCGATGGCTTAATATAAAAAGGCCCTAACTCGATTTTTTGTTACTTGACAGGAGAAAGGAAAAACTTATAAAATATGTAAAATTTTAAATACAAAAAGTTTTAATGCGATTTTTGGAAATTGCATTAAAACTTTTTTTTATCTAAAATTTTACGGATTTTATTAAGTTTTTTCTTTCTTCTATCAAGTAACAAAAAATCGAGTTAGCGCCTTTTTTTATTAAGCCATCGATATATGAAATTTGCATCCCACCAAACATGAGATTTGGTCAAAAAGAAAATATGTGGCTCCGTTAATTTTATCTCTTCTATCACATACCTATCAAAATTCTTCTACACTTGTAAGCCCAATGCAATTTGCTTAGAAATCTTCTCAGTTTCTCAGATATTTTTTTTATTAAACCAAATTGAGTTTTCCTAAAAATTGTTTGCTATAAAAGCTCTTAGAAAATCTCTTGGAAATCTTTTTAAAAATATCTTACCTTTATGAATTTTATTATGCTCTCCTAAGATTTCCTTACTCTCAAAATTCTTTTGGCAAATTTTACACTCAAAACTGTGGATTTCTTTTGTATTTTTAGCATCTAAAATTATAATTTTATTAAGTATAAAATTATGAAAAGTTTATTAAAAACTAATTGATACCTATGGAAGACATTGTCTTAGATTGTTGTATTTTTAGATCCTTTTTATTGGCCACTGGTGATTTTTGATTTATCATTTTATTAATATGAATTTTAAATTCATTTTCAAAATTAAAATTCTCCTTAGTTTGACTTAGTTCAGGGTTACATAGAGTTTGAGATGTGTCTACATAAGAAGGCTAAAAATGGTCGTTTAAAATGTGTAAAAAATTTTAAGATTTTGTTGAAACATTTTTATTACCGGCTTTTCTGGTTTTTCAATTTCCATTATGTTTAAGTTCGCCATTAATTTTTCTTTTTCATTTTTATAATAACCATCCAGAGCTTGTTCTGATTTCATAGTCATCTTAACAAGATGATAGGCCACTTGTAAAGCTTTACTACATCTTAGACATACAAAGCTGGTGTTGTTCAAATATTTAACAGAATAAGAAGTCAAAACTGTGCTAAAATAATCCAAAAGAGTTTTATTATCATTGTGATTCGACTGTGCAGTCAACGGCACCAAAAGGCTGTCATTAGTTAAACAGCAACGACAATAAATTTCAAACATTTTCTCCGATAATTTTAACTTTTAATTTCAACACGTTGTATATAAAGACATAAAACGAAATGAAAAACTTGTAAAAAGAAACAACTATATTACAACAAATAATATTATGTTGAAAATATAACGGTTCTTTTTTTGGAAGATAAAAACAAAGAAGTGCAAAAAACCTTAAAGATTAATTACTAAAAGGAGCTTGAAATAATTATAAAAAAAAACTAACAAAATTGTATGGATTTTATAAATACAATTTATTATTTATTTTATTGCTATTGTTTAATTTTTTTTAAAGCAAAAGAAAATACATAAAGTTTAGAGAAAAAAAAAAAGATTTTAAATTATATTTAATTTTTACAATAAAATTTTACAATAATTACTTAATTCTTAAGTGGCCTCTTGTGTACTATAATCTTCATTCTGCAGAACCTGCCCTCAAAAAATATATTTATAATTAAATAATAAAAAAATAAGTGATACCGAAATGAAAATATTTTTATAACCAAATATTGATTTTTCTTAAAACATTTTCAACAGGTTTTAGTAAACATTTTAAAACAAAAAAAAAATTAGAAAAAAAATTTTGTAGTGAAAAATATTTGCTGGTAAAAAAATTTTGTAAAGAAAAAATCGAGGCCGATTTTTGGAATGTCAGTTAAACTTAGTATATTTACACAAATTATGTCAGCTTTTACCAAGTTTACTAACAAAAATTTGTCGGAATAACTTTTGTCGTTTTGAATTTTGGTCTTAATTAATATGAAGCCTTAAAGACTCGGCTATATAATATGAAGAAATAAAAAAAAGCAGTATTCTAGTTACAAATTGCGTTAAAGAATGTTTAAAGATAATCTACATCATAATCTACACCCTTGGGATATTATTTTTTAACCCAGATTACAGGTAAAATCCTATTAAATTGAAGCGATATAAAGATTTACAGCCGTATGCATAGACATTTAGTTGGTCCTCATAACAGTCTTATAAAGAAAATTTGTTGTTGTTAATTTGATTTATAAGTGTGTTATATAAATCAACAAAATGTTTATTCATACGGCTGTTATTATATAACCTAAAAAAATGCATAGTATTTTTGAACAGCTTTGTATTTTAACTAATATTAATTACATGGATGTTAAAACAGCTCTTTTAAATTATTTTTGAATGTTTTGAAAAAACATTATTTAACGGGTTTTTAACCAAAAAAAAACCGCTACATTGTTTTTATAGTTACAAATATTAAAAAATATGTTCAAGCAATAATAATCTTAACAAACTTTTAAATATACAGTGAGTGTAAACAATCAAAATTACACAAAAAAAAGCATAAAATCGTAATTTGTGAAATTATATTCAATGTAAACTACCATATTATGTCGGGATTTCGAGGCAGATGTAAACACGCCCTAATCTTTTGTAACCACAAAAATGTCATATTTTAAAAAAGTTAAAAAAAAATTAATTGGAAAATAATTTTCAGGTAAAATTTAAGTTAATTGTGTTTCCCATGAAAAAAACTTCGTTCGAACCTTAAAGACCTCAAATCATAATTTTGAATTGCAAAATAATTTGTACCAAAGACACAATCACAAAATGCCAATTTTTCACAGGGAAATTAATAGTCTTGAATTAAATTTTAGTAAAAACAAATTGTACACAAATTTTCAAAGAGAAGCCCAAACAATTTACTAAGCTTAAAGCCGGCCACTCACGTACAGTTTTAACTGTCAGTTTCAACTGTTAAGTTATAACTGACAGACTTAACCCTTTAACCACTAAGACCGTCTACAGAAGGTCATCACTAAAGTCCAATTATATCCAAAGCAATATTTTTGGTGCAATAATCGCCAACGACATTTTTGTCTGTTTGAGTTTTCCTTTCGAACAGTGCCGGTTTGAACACGCTCAGTTGAATAGTTAGATAGATACGCCCATTTCTGTCAAGATTTTTGTCAAAACAGACACGAAAATTATTTATGATTTTGGTGCAAAATTAAAACTAAAAAAAAACATACTTTGCAACAGCTCAATCGACTCGAATTTTTTTTTGGAAAGTAGCTTCCAGCTGTATTTTGATCATTTGTTGCGTGTTTGATTTGTGAAACAAATATTTTTGTTTGAGTCGAGCTTTTTGTCTTCAGGTTGTCTTTCATTTTTTCCACCTGGCGCTTTCAGGTTAAATTTTTTTGACAAATGGACTTCACATTCGTGCTTTTTAGTCCAAAATGATACTAGAACAAAAATTTCGTAACAAAATACCTCGTATTTCGACTCCAGTGGTTAAAGGGTTAACTGTGAACTGAGATGTACACACACGTGCAGTTCAATACTTCAGTTTTTAACATGGATTCGAACGAGCAGGACGTTTTGGCCGCTCAAAAAAAAAACAGATTTCTTTTCCGCGTCAGGTTCTACATCTTGTAACTTCTTCGCCAGCTAGTTGTAGGCAGCATCTTTTTTGGCGCGATCATGGTACTCCCAAGACTTAACTTGCCATAGGCAAGGGTCAGATCTATATATTGCAATAAAATCAGCTATCAATTTGTGCTGTTTACGCGACATGATACGCACTCTCGCTCGACACAAATTGAACTGAGAACGGTACAGTTGAACCCCCACACACGTTCACTTTAGTAGAATCTGTCAGTTAAAAATATAAAAATTTTAAATTTCTCAGTTAAACTGAACAGTTGAGTTGAACTGTCAGTTATTACCCACATACGTACAGTTTTAACTGAACAGTTAAAACTTTACGTGACAGTTAAAACTTTAAGGAAACATAATTCTTCTGGTGGAATTATTCCGTTTGCCTTATAAAAACCGGGAGTTACTTGTCAAAATGTCATGGTGAACCAAATTTCGAGAAGTAAATATACACATTTTATAACAAAACTATAAAAATACCAATTTAGTTTATTTTAGAGGAAGCCGTGAATACTCTAAAAATATAAAAAACATTTCGACAATATTGTTATAAAAATGTTAAAATTGTGTTTACATTGGTACTTTTTATTCATAATTTTTCAAGTTGTTCAGTTATTTTAATTAAATTAAATTTTATTGTATGTGTTGTTATTATATATATTTCTTGCATTTTTTATGCATAATTAACACAAAATTTTAATTATTTATATTGAAAAATAAGCATTAAAAAGCACTATTAACAGTTTTTACACACAACTAGTTCGCATACATAATTAAAAAGACAGCATTGCCGGGATTGAGTAACTTGGTAACTCTTTAATTAGTAGCTCATTGGAAACCACGGGCATCATCTTTTATATGTATTTTATACAAATTAAAATCTAAATTATACTCCTCCGTCAACGATTATTTTTTTGTTATATAACAACATTAATTTTCATGTTCCAATGAAAATATTAAATACGATAAACCCAACTTTAAAAAGTATTTTTAAATTAATCTTAAATATAAATAAAATAATATTTATTTTAATTTTTTTTTTGTTTCTCATTTTAAATGAGTTATTTGTTTGAAATAATATTTATACTTATATTGCAACTTTCATAATGTACTATTTAAATGATGATTTTATAACACCAGAAGCACCCATTGTCTCTAAATCAGCACGACGCAACATTTTACCATTTCTAATAGCAACCGTAAAATCATGAGGATTTGTATAGCCTAAACTATTGCGAAAAATGTTTGCCATTTCTTCTTCGCTTAAATTTATTTTATGTATCTTTAGACAATGTTTACGTAAACTGCAAAAGATATATAATATTAATTTTGTTAAATTAAATGTTTTCAAATATCTAATTAACACATTAACTTACAGTAATCTCTTTTTAAATAATCTGACACAAAATTGACATTTATATGGTACAATTCCATTATGAGTCCAAATATGACCCTTCAATTGTGCTAATGTTGTAAATTTACTATTACAATTGGGTACGGTACAGACATGACGCTTACCGAAGTGTACAATATCTTTGTGTCTTTTAAGATGATGTATGTAACGAAACGATTTTGGACAAATATCACATTTGTGGGGCCTTTCACCACTATGAACATGTTGATGACTCTCTAATTCAATGCGATTTATAAATGTTTTGGGACACTGCGGACAGCGAAATTTTCTTCCTATATGTCGTTTTAAATGATGTTTTAATAAATACATCGATTTATAATAGCAATGGCAAATTTCACATTCAAATTTATCCTCTGGAAAGGCTTTATTAAATTTACGGCATTCGGTGCTCTTACTGTGTTCGTTAAAGGATTCTAGATTATAACAAGTAAATTTGCAAACTTTGCAAGTAAATAAGGCTAGTTCTTCTTCATCATCCACAACGTCTACATCATCCCCTTCATCATCATCGTCCTCCTCATCCGCTTCTTCATCCTCGTCTAAGACTTTTGACGTAGTTAGAGAAGTTGAGGGCGTAACAATGTTTTTGTTTGTGCTAGCAGCTGTGTTGCTTTTGCCGTTATTGTTTGTGCTGCTAGAGGTATCAGTATAAGTCATAGATGTTGATGAATTGGTGTTGTTGTCCTGAAAGTTAGACATGACAACATTGGGTGCTACGGCATCTTCAATTGAAAGTTCTTTTCTTGTTCGCCGGTATATTGTGGCGGGATCAGTGAATTGTTGTGATTTATTGTGCATATCATAGTATCCGGATGCTGTAATTTAGTATTTTGGAGTAATTTTTCATTAAAAAAAAATAGAAGGAAGAGAGAAAGAAATTTCTCAAATCATTATTTAATTATAGAATTAAATAAAAATCTCAATAATTTATCCATTCAATTTTTACATTTATTATTTTTATAATAAATAATTGCATAAATAGATATAGATCAGTTTTATTTTAAACTTTTTTTCACACCCTCCAAAATATATCAATAATTTTCTTTTTTATGATTGTTATTTGTGTTTACAATTGTATTATTTTGTGGAATTTTAGTTAGATTTTTAGTAGAGGTAGTAGTATTGACCTTGAATACCTTACCGCAACTTGCGTTGGGATCACTTGTTGCTGTATTCATCATATTTGCATGATGATTATCTATTGTTGCTGTTGAAGTGGATGTTAATGAGTTTGCTGTAGTTTTAATAGTATCAAATTGTATTTGATTTTTATTTATAGGCGTTGAACTATGATTGCGTTCTAAATGACGCAATAATTTTGATTTTGTTGTAAAAGAGCGTATACAACGAGGACATTCGAATGGAAGTTCTAAAAAAAAAAAATTTTTTAAATTATTAAAAATCAAAAAAGAATTTTTTTAAAGATATAACTTACTTCTTAATATGTAGGAATCTGTAGAACAGAGAAAATGTAAAAAAACAATATGTATTAATACTTAGGATTTTATTTAAAAAAAATGCCAAATTTTAATCTTACCTTCATTCAGGTTGTGACTAGTATTTAAATGGGATTTTATATCGTTTAAATCGGTAGTTTCATAAGGACATTTTGCACACATTAAGGTTACGACTGTAATTAAATAAATGTATTATTTAAAAAAACATAAATATTTTTAAAGTGTAAATTTAAGAAATAAATAATAAACTTATAAAAAATATATATTTAAAACTTACATTTAGTTTCTTCAATAATTAAATTTTGAATTGGTGTAGTATCTACAAACATTAGAAAAACAAGGAAATATTTATGAAATTGCTATTATTTGCATACAATTTATTTTAGTACCAACCTTTATCACCTTTTGCTTGTATCATTTCTCTTGTAGGTACTTTTTTATGTACCGCTTTATAATGGCGTATTAAACAACGTTTAGTATTATACAAATTTGTGCACATTTCACAACGATAGGGAGCCAGCCCTGATACAAACAAAAAAAAAATCATTAAAATTACACAAATATTCTAGAAAGATGTCCATTGTTCAGTTGAACTCACCTCTGTGAACAAACATATGATTTTCAAATTGATATTGACTCATAAAATTCTTTTGACAATGAGTACAATATGATTCTGTTGGTGCATCAGCATTATGGGGATTATTTTGTTCCTGCAACATTTCCTCAAAGTCATCATCGGATGTCAATAAAACGTTACGAAATTCATGATCGTTATCATCGGAATCATTTTCCACATCAACGTCATCATCAAAGTCTTCAAATAAGGCATCACCATTAAAATCAAAATCCATAATATTTTCTATAGTTTGATCAGTTTCTACAATTTGTGGTATAGCGTCCGAGGGTAGAGTATAGGTTGAACTGGAGGATGGTGTTAATGGTGCCATGGCATTAAGGATGTTGGTGTTTGAATTCAATGATAGTGACAAAGAGTCCATACTTGTATAAGTATTTGTTTGTTCCAACGATGGTTGTTGTTGTTGTTTTTGTTGCTGATGTTGTGTTTGTGTCTGCGTTAGTATTGGTAGTGCTTTTGTTTTTTGAGATTGTGGCTTATTTTGAACTTTAATCAGTTGTTTTTCCTGTTTTAAGGCCGCCTCTTCGGCATTATGCAATTTATAATGTTCATAAAGTTTATTACGCCAATAGAACATTTCATTACATTTACGACAATTCAAACCATTTGGATAATCTGGTGTTGATTGTTCTATTGGCTTTATTTTGACATTCTTTGTTGTTCCAGCTGTTGCCTTTTGTTTAGATATATTCGATGGTTTGCGAACATTTTGCACAGTTGTCGTCTTAAAATGTAATTCATTGATATTAATTTTATGTTTGTTGGAATAATGTCTTTTCAAATCTAACTTAAAATCGGCTTCATATAAACATAAATCGCAGGCATAAACTTGTTTCAACGTTTTTTGTTTATTTTTTGGTTGTAATTGTTTACTGGTTGGATGTAGATTATGTTTACTTTTATAATGTTGATGCAGATCAATTTTAAAGAATGTATAAAATGTACATTGATCACAAAAGAAATGAGGAATTTCTGAAAGTCAAACGAAATTTATTATATTTATATTTGTATATTGTGTGGAAATGCCTTACCATTGTGCGTTAACATATGTTGTTTTAATGGTTCTTGTGTGGTGAAATCTTTGGTACAAATTTTACAAATAATCTTTTTAGGCAGTTCTATAACAGTTGCCGGTTGCATGTCAACAATCGCGGAGATGTCTGAAAATAAAACGCACACAATAATAATAAGTTTTATAGTATGGTTGGTAAAATAAACGCTGCAGTTATGGGTAATGACAATGCTATTAGGTATTATTTCGGATAACGGTATCCACTTATTTCGCTAACGGTATTTTAGTTATTTCGGTAACTGTAGACCATTTGAAAGCGTTTTTAATCGATAACGATATTCTTGCTCAACCTGCCGCATTAAGAATTTTAATGCCCTTAGAATTCCAGAATATTAATTCTCGTTTTTTCTTTTTTATAAACAAATGTTGGGGATACTTAAAACCCTATGAGACAAAACTTAACATTTATAAACTATGTGATACAATTATTTGGCCTGAATGGCTTTTGTATTATAGTTGAATTATAAATAAATAAATAAATAAACAAATTTCAATTACCTTGTTGTTCTTCTGATGTATTAGCTGGGTCTTCAATAATGAAATCATCGACATCCATTTGTATAATATCATTTTGTGTATCTAATATATTAGTATTATCGGTATTTTGGATCTGCACCATATTGTCTAGAACTAAATTACCATTATCTAAATTTAAACCACTTTCATTCCCAGCATTTATATACTCAATAACAACACCTAAAAGAAAAAACAATTAAAAACAAAACATTAAAAAAAAACAAAAAAAATATATATAAAAAAAACAGCTTTTAATGAATCATACCTTTACCCATAACTTCTTCAACACTGCCATCAGCCATAACAATAAACTCATTGCCTATAGTAAGATCGTTGGCAACAGCAGTGAAATCACCTTCAATCGAGTCAAACTGGGATATTGTATTGAAATTTTGTTGATTATCGTCAGTTGCTAAAACGGTATCCTCCTCCAGAGGTTCACCAAAGCAAGATCTTGTATTTGACATCAGTTGATTTTTAAAACTATCCATAAAAGTCAACTGTGGTTGTTGGCTAACTTCAGGTAATACCTGAAAATGTTCATTTTTAATAGCGCCCATCATACTATCATCAGTTTTAATTAAAGCGGGTGGAGATGCGGACGAGGAAATTGAAGTTTTAGTTATTGGTTTCAATTGTTCATTAGACGCTTCCACACCATGCATTTGGTTATAGTGCTCAGCTAAATAACTACGCTTATGGCTTTCGAAGCTACATAATTGACAATTATAAACAATAATATCTAAAATGTAAACAAACATATAAAAAATTACTTTGAAAATTTATTTTAACTTTAAACTTACCTAAATGAAATTTTATATGTTCCTTCAGGGATCTCTTAGTTTCAACCTTAACATTGCAAATTTTACATCGATATCTTTTTGGTTTCTTTATTTCTTCCTCAGAAACCTTTAAACAAGAAAATATGGTTAAAAATCAATACATTAAAAATTATAATCTACTCTTCCCTAACCTCGTTTTCTCGCTGCTGTTGTTTGTAGCGTATCTCTCTCAATTTAATTTTTAACAACTCCTGGGCTTGGTTAGCATTTTTCATGAACCAATAGGCTACCTGCAAGGCTGAAGCACATTCTAAACAAATTCTATCCGGCATCTCTTCTTCAATTTCCTCCAGTTGTATACATGACCTTAAGCAATCCATATAGGATATTTTAGAATCTTCTTGATGTAAATTGTCATTAATTAGCCCGCTTAAACTTAGCATTTCCACATTTGACTGTAGACATGTTCGACACACCGTGGTGTAATCCTGTATGCATTTATTGTCGGCCATATTATCATTGATCTTTTTATTTTTTATGCAGTGTGTAAATTTTAACAAATATTTTTAATTTTCATTGGTTTTACTTATTATTTTTTTAATTTTTTTACTAACTTTGCACAAATATAAAGTTTTTTTTTGTGTTAAGAAAGACGTTGGGAAAGACGTACTCAAAGAAGATTTAGAAAATAATGGCAAATGTCAAAAACAATAAGTTCAATTAGAACAAGAGAAAGAGAGAGATCATTAAAATAGAGTAAAAAGTGATTAAAATGATGCCACCAGTATTACCGCTTCAATTGTAATTTGTTCATAACTGTGTTTGTGTGGCAAGCTTGCAAAGTTAGGATGCAATTGATTGCATGCAACTTTTTTAATTCGCTTTTTAAAATTGCTTCCAAAGTTATGCCTACATGTGCAATTATTTTTGTTGCAATAAAACCGAATGTGGATGAAGCAACAAAAAAAGAATACATATGATTGCGAACCAGAAATAACAAAAACGAAATCCGTGTTTTTTTGTTACGCCTCTTGCTTCTTTGCCCCGTTCCCGTCAAGCAAGAACTGCGTGAAATAGTTGCATGGAAAAAGTCCCCTTGTAAATTGGTTTTAAATTTGACATAAACCAACGTGTTAACACTCAAATAAATCATATATTTTTATAATTTAAAAATAATAACAAAATCGACGTAACTTATTTTACATGGGTGCTATCAGTTTATAGTGAATGTTTCTGTTAATACTCGCACAGAAAATATTGAATTTTTTTAAATATTTATTAAAAAATTTATAAAATTATTCGCGTTCCTGAAGTAATTTTAATACCCTAGTTAAGAGATTTTAAAGTCTGGCAGCTCCGTAAAATTATGCCCAACTAATCGTGGGAAACTCTTTCTTGGCATGAATGTACACAAACAGGTTTAATGTGAAAAACAGTAGCAGAATATTTTTATGCCATGTTTGAAGCAACTTTAAAAGGGATTGAGAAAAAAGTATGCAATCGATGTCATTGTGTAAATTGGCTCTTATTTACAGGCACAACCATGAAAAGCCAAATGACAATCTTTTGCTCCATTTTCAAACGGTCTTGTCTATTAAAAAATTTTCCTCCGCAGTTTCCCAACAATTCACTTATCTGAAATGCTTTCTTATATCGAGTTTGACAGCTTTTTTCGCAAATTTATGATAATCTCTTACCGTGAAATTTGCCTTTAACAATATACAAGCCGTGTTTATGCAGCAAGCTATCAAAGTTGGCTTGTGTTATTCCCATATAAATTTGACATAAGCCAACGTATAGTGCTAATGCATAACGTTACTTATGTCAAATTTGTATGCGAATAACTCAAGCCAAAGTTTGTAATTTACCGCATAAACAGCTATTATATCCCATTATAGAGCATACGAAATGTCGAAGAATTTGACAATTCATATCCCAAAGTCTATTAAAGCCAAATGACACTTTTTTTGCTACTTAATAGACCCGAAAAAAATTCACCGCAATTTAGCAACTTTCCATGAAAAAGAAAAATAATTTTTTATTAAGTTTTTAAGAGTTTTTCGCAAAAGGGATTCAGCTAGGATTTATTTTGGAATTTTTATTTTTCTTTGTATGAATTTTAGGAATTTTTTATTGTAAACCAAACAATCTGGCACAGCTTATTTTCTCTCATTTTTATTGTACTGTTTTCGTATTAAATTTTTTATTTGGATATAAATGGAAAAATATTCTTATTTAAAACTACCCTAAATATGGATTTATTAAAAAAATGTGGACATGTTTATGTAAATCCAGAAGATAACAATTATTTTATAATAGATTGTTTATTCTGTAGTTTTGAATTTTGTGAATGGTCAGAGTACATCAGCCATATACAAGGTGACCATTTACAACAATCGCGAAAATGCAGTAATTCAAATACTGAAATTGAAAGTGTGTACAACGACGAAAAGGATGATCTAAAACATAATAGCCAACAAGAGTTTATGGACGTTAAAAAATCAGATGACTTGACTAAAGTTTTAGAAGATGAACAAAATAATGAGATCGAAATACTTTCAGAGTCTAAAGGTTTGTTAGCTATAGAATTGTTAGAAAATGATTTACAGGGAGAAGATTTATGTTTAGAAAATAATACTTTAGACGAAATAAATAACGACGAAATACTGGAAGAGTATTTAATAGTTAGTATATGAGATTAATATGTACTGTGTGAATTTTTTTTACTATTAATGTATTTATTGAAGGAATACATAGAAGACAATGATGAGAATAATGTGGTCTTGGAAGCTAATATGGACAGCAAAAAAGATATTCAAATTAAGGTACAAAATTTCACGAAAGCAAAACAAAATAGTTGCTCTTCTTTTGTAATTGCACTAAAATAGAAAACCTGCATAAAAATGTACCTAAAATTAAGTCAATTTTTATTTTTTAGCAAAATAAATTTATAAACACTTGCTTTTTTCGCTTGACAACAACAGATTCTCAGATAATGCAAACATTTATCCAATTACTTCGTCATCATCCTTGTCAATGGGATCATAAGCATCCAGATTATACGAACAAAGATGTAAGAACTAAAAGTTCTTTTCAACTTAGCCGGGAACTTAAACAACACTTAAATCTTAACATTACACCACAGGGTACACGTTCAAGTGTTTTAACTCTTAAAAGGTGGTTTGATCAGGAATATTTACGTTTCTTAAGATGTAAGAAGAAAAACTTCAAATTCGTTTGTGTATATACTGAATATTTTGAAAAATTACTGGAATTTTTACCCTACAAACATTTAAAACCAATGATTTGCGATGAATGTTTCAAACACTTCAAGTCCGAACATTTACTATTGGCTCACAGGCATAAGCATCATAATGGTGAGCAGATACCATTTCAATGTCGCTACTGTGGTCGTGGTTTTATACATCAGTCGTTGCATAAAATGCATGAGAATCGTCATATTAAAATCCAACTGTGGCCTTGTGGAATATGTTTATATCAAGCAACATCTAAAGCAGATTATATCAAACATTTGGAAACCACCCATTCCTCTAACCGACCGTATAAGTGTGATATCTGTGGTTTGGTCTATAAGACCATTTCCAATTTGAATGTCCACAAAAAGTGTCACAATTTGCCACGGTTTGAGTGTGAACTTTGTAAAAAGAAATTTTATGAAAAATATCGTTATAAACGTCATTTGTGGTTTCATGAGAAAAAAGATGAAACTACAAAAAAATCTATAGATAATTTCACCTGCCAAATATGTGGTAGACGTTTTACCAGTAATCATACTTTGATGAAACATAAATTGGTACACAAAGAAGAAAACTATGAATTGGATCATCTGACTTCTGCAACGCATAACATTAAAAAATATACAATTGTTATTGATTACTGTGATTATTGTTCTTTACAATTTATAAATAAGGCAGCCTATAGGACTCATATGAAAGTAAAACATAATATAAAAGAATAATTATGTATTTTTAATAATAAGTATTTGAAATACTTCGGCTTTTGGTATTAAGAAATTTTAAAAATGACAACGACAAACAAAATTGGCATCTTGATCATCTAATAAAATATTTCTGTGGACATCTGCAACCAAATCCCATACATGCATTTTATTTTAAATTGTTAAAAAATATTTTGTTTTTGAAAGCGTTAGATTCCACTTCTATTTTAAAAATAATCAGATATTTTAACAAATAAAAAGCATTAATTTTAAATACATAGCATAAAATAGCATAGAAAAGTAAATTTTATTCATTTCTTAAACTTCGTTATGGTTCTGTAACTTTGTATAAATCCTCAATACTATCTACAACATCATCATCATCAATATAATCCACATCTTCAATACTATCAGCAGCATCATTGGTATTATTAACAACATCAGCTCTTGTAAATCGAAATAAATTAGTATTATTTTCTATTTCCTCTTGGGGTAAATCATCAATTTTCAGACTTAAAACTGTCTCGAGATCTTGTTTCTCATCAATGAGTTTAAAAATTTGTATGGGATGCAGTTTATGTTTGTCGCGATAATGACGCTTGAGACTGGGTTTATGTCTTACTTGTATATTACAGATTACACATTCCACCCATTCTACATTAAAGTGTACTTCTTCATTATGATCCTTAAGAAACTTGAGACGATCAAAGTGTATATTACATTTTTTACAACCATATTGTCGAATTATTTTGGAACGTTTTGATTGCGGAGTACTCGTATAACGTGCACCAGAACGTTTGTTTTGTTGTTGCTGAGCATATCTTTTATAATTGTAAGCTTTAGCTCTAAATGTACTTTCGATAGTACCTTCACAAGCTACGTGACACAGACGTAAATGGCGGGGCAAACTAACTTTTCTTAATTTCAGACCGCAAATATTACATGTTACTTTTCTGTCTGTGTGTATGTCGGAATGAGCCTTTAGACGTTGATTATCAAGGAAGGCCTTTCCACAAACTTCGCATATAAAATTTCGTTCATTAAAATGTGATTTCACATGTTGTTCAAGATAAATTTTTTGGTAATATGATTTTTCACATAGATGGCACTTGAATAATTTTTCTCCATGATAAGTTTTATGTCCTGATAATTCACTATTGGTTCTAAAAGCCTTGCCACACACACTACATTCGTGCAATTTGGGCGGGGGCGCCACTGCAGGAGGTTCATGTACACTTAAATGTCTTTTAAGTATATAACGTTGATTAAATGCCTTATTACAGTGTTGACATCTAAAGATTTCCATATAATGTGGCAAAATCTTATGCAATTCACATTCTTCCTTTTCCTTAAACCTTTCCGAACAATGATCGCATTTGTAAGGCAATTTCAAATATTCATGTTTTTCCACAAGATGTTTTCTCATTTCTGAAGCATTTGCAAAACAAATGTCACAGAACACACAGCGCTTCGGGGGTATGTCGTTCTCCAATGTGGGAAGAAATTCTGCACATTTTACAAAGTATTCATTATAAATGTCAACTTTATCACAAGGTAGCATGTACCGATAATAGGTGAGTATACGATTAATGCTGCGACGCATTTGTAAAGGAGATAACTTTAGAGACCACTTTTTATTCATTTTGTTACATAATTCATCTATGCTTGTAGAATAATCTTCATTGTAAGGTTCCTTATGAAATGTCCACAAGGTGGGATGATCTTTAATATTGTCTAATAAATCCATAATAATATCACGTGGAGTGAATTGGAAAACAAGCTAAATTGTAAAAATTTTACAAGTTAATAAAATAGTATAATTTTAAATTCCTCTTATTTTAAATACCTCTGTTACATACAGTTTTAAAGTTCTGTATAAATATTCATCATTTGTCTCATAAGAAGCTCTTTTCAGACATCGTTTTAAAGCAGATTTTTCAAAGTTTTGCTAAAAAAAATAATTTAATTATGGTTCATGAAAAATATCAAATGCAACAACTTTTGTGTTCCTCACCTTTCGTGTTATTGTATTGCTTTCAATATCTTTAATATAAAACAAGCCTGATGTTACTTCCTACAAATAAAAGAAAAGCCGGCTTTTTAAGAGATATTCTTCGCAAAATGAATAACAATGTATTACCTCTGATGGCTTTCGTAAATATAATGTTTCAAATTGTTTGACATTCTGCGCAGATGGTTGATCGAGTTTCTCTGAAAATAGTCGCCCTTCTTTGTCAGATATTATTTGTTTAGCCTTAGTAGAAGAAGCCATATTTTTAGAATCTTGAGAAACTGATGAAGGAGTTGACAAAGGTACAACTTTAGTAGTACCTGTAGTATTATTTATAAAAGTTTTAACACGCATTGGTGTTGATCTTATAGTTACAACACTTGTTGGACTCAGATTTGTACGGGAATTGATAGCGGTTTTGTCCAAACAAGTTCCGTTTGAGTTAGCTGGAAATGATGATGAAGCTGTACTAGTTGTAGCTAAATTATTTTTACTTGTGTTAATGTTTGAATTTACTGGGGATGTCAGTGAAGTTGTAGTAGATGTAGTTTGTATGTCATCCTTGTTATCAAGTGCCAGAGGATCTTTTTCTGTGTATACATAATTTGGATTTAACAAAGTTTCATCTAAAAGTTTGATAAGCTTTGCGGCTTCTTCAACATTTAGTGGTTTATCTTGATTAATTAATTCAAATTCACCAGGTTCAGCTCGAGGTAGTGGTTCGCTCAAAGGTAAAATGTAAGGAATTTCTAGAGGCTCTTTATCTTTTACTGCATTATATACTACAGGATCAGGCAAAGGTGATCCCGAATACTCTGTTGTATAGTCATGATCATCATATGGATAATTTTTAGCTTTAAAAGCTTGTTCACTTTCAAAGTGTTTTACTTTTAAATGATCTGTAAAATCTACATAATTTTCCATGGGAAATGTACTGCTACAATAATAACAACTTAGTCGATATTCATCTAAAAATTCGGAAATTTCTACAGAACCGCATAGACGTGTATTGGTTTGTGTATACATTGAATACGACAAAGAACTGATGGTAGGTACTAGAAAATCATCAGTGTTTTTACTTAAAATAAATGTAATACGAATTGTTTAGTCCAGTTTCAATCTATGTATATGCTAATACTCACTGTAAATCTGGTACCGCATCTGGTTTCAATTTGCTACCACATTTTTGTGTATTTGAAAAATGTCTGCCACAAGCATTCCAGTATTTTGAATCATTGTATTTTATTCCAAAAAAGTCAATCCATTTTTGTCTTCTAGTGGTTTGTGAAAAAAACATATTTATTTAAAATTATTTTTATTATAATCCATAAAAAAAATCCATCCAGGACAAAAATATTGTAGTTTAAACAAAGTTTAACGAAATGTTTCAGAAATTGATAAAACTTTGTCCATGCCGACTTGAATGGTTTTTTTAAATAGCAAAGCAAGTGTTAGACATACCCAAGCTCGGCTACGCATGATAGCTTCAACCCAGCGAAGTCGTTTCCGGAAATGCTTTTTAAGAGTATATCTTATTGAGACGGGTCAACTTGAATGTGGGGTGGCTGACACAAAAAATAAACCACCATTTAACTCGGCGTGTCCATTATAGCCGATGCACAACAAAATTTTATCAATTTTGGAACATACGAAAAAAATATCAAAGCTGCACGATTCCACAAATATACCTTTCTCTATCGGTTTCTTTACTAGGAAATGTATAGAGTGTTTCACCTAGTGTACAACCTATCACACATGACCATTTACCCATCTCCAGGTAGATTTTCAGTGTGTTTGAATACTTTTTTATTTTTACTTTGCGATAGTTTTACACAAGTTGTGTCGTTCTTCAACGAACTAGTTCAATTGAATTAGTAAAAAAAATTAAATTCTATATATAAGAAACTTACTCAGTTTGTGTTTCTTTTTCGGAGAACATCTCTGTTTCATTATGGATTAATGGAGGCTGATCCATTACATACTCCTCTGGAAATGAAACCGGATTGTTGACTAACAACGGCTGGTCCATTGACGAAAATTCAACTGTACTGCTGTTCACTGGCATGACAGTTGCATCGGATATTAATGGTGATTGATTAATTAATAACGGCTGCCCCATTGGGTTTGGTGATGTTAAGGAAATTTCGTTATTTGCTGGCATTCTTTATTATATATAATAATAATGCATAAAATATGTACATGTATTTTCAGCTCTTCTATTGTAGTTAAAGTGTAATAGAATTTACTTACATTGGCACAGCTTTCGGCAACAACGTACAACATTTTTCTAACCTCAAAATGTTTGATGACGCAAAGTGGTCCGAGCAAACTATGGCGTTTCGGGAGAAGTCCATATTGCAAATTTTACTCCACTTAAGCCGGCGTCCATCATCGGGTACGCGGAAGAAGCTCCCATTACCGGGTTTTTGGTTCTTTTTGCATATACAACAGCTTTTCATGTTTTAATTTTTTAATATATGCATGCACTTTTAAACATACACAAACACAAGCATAAGCAATTTTTGACTTTACTGCCACCAATTATGTAAAAAAAGATCAGCTGTGTTAAGCTGCCCACAGACGGTTGATTTGTTCGATGGATTGTAAGCTTGTGCGCGTAAACATTTGAGAGATGGGTAGTGACCAACAAATAAAATATAGAGTCTTCTAGAGTTGTATATTTAATATATTTTGAATACTATAACATGTTAAAACCCCTATTTCTTTTTAAAAGCGAATAATTTGTCCTGTTGCTTCTTTTTTGTTTCGTATAGAAATAAGTTATCGATAAGCAACTAATTGCTATCGTGTGGTCACCTTCAATAGCAACACTTGTAGTGATTCGTTGTGCACAATTGTGCCGTTCGTCAGCGAACTAGTTCAGTTGAATTAATCATCTAATTGATGCAGTGCTGCCAAATTTTTGAAAGCCTTATATAAATTTCGTTTTTTTATTACCAAAACCCCCAAATTATTATTTTCTAGGCCAACATGCAGGTTAAAAATTTATATTTTTTAAATAAAACCTATTTTTGTAATGTAAATCATTTAGAGCGGTAGTTTTTACGTTTAAATTTATTTGAATTGACTTGCGCGAATTTTCTTGATTTTTTTACGAAATTCTATATTATTTAATGCGAACAAAAATTCCATTTTTTTTTCACCAAAAAATTAACTTTTCTTTGAGGAGTGCCCAAAAAGTAAACATCAGCCGAAGAAATTATTGCTTTAATATTTTGTTCCCAAAAATCCCCTTGAATTTTGGAATTCGGGAAATCTACACAATTTTTTATCCCTATTCACGAAATAAAATCCCCATCTTGGGGATAAATTCGCAAACTGAATTGATGGATTTTTTCAACATCAACAAAAAGTAAACTTCAGCCGGAGAAATTATTGTTCTAATATTTTGTTCCCAAAAATCCCTTTATATGTATTTTGTCGTCACTTCCAACAAATGTCGGGAAATCTACACAAATTTTTATCCCTATTCACGAAATAAAATCCCCAACTTGGGGATAAATTCCCAAACTAAATTGATGGATTTTTTCAACATCAACAATTCTACGTGATAAATCTTAACGTGAACAAATGTCAAATTTATATGTGAATTCTAAACATAATTTCCCTCGTAACCGCTGGAGTTTTATTATTTAAATGAACTAAAAATGACGCTCCCCAAAACGAACTGGAATGCCCAAGTGTACTTTGCGCGTCTTTCAAAATTATTATTCACCACGAAATAATAACACCTGTTGCCAACTATTTCCTAAAAATATTGCTGAATCAAAAAGTCGCTAGAAATTAGTGAATTTAAAAGCTGTTTTCAGTACTATTCGAAAGCATCACACCAGCCTTGAAAAATATGTGGAAACCCCAGGGGTACAATACTCAAGTAATTTCAAGTCCATTTGGTTGAGGCCCCAAGCAATAACTGTTTAATAGTTGCATGTAACCAGAGCTTAAGGATACCCATACACCACATCATGCAATATTCTTGTGCAAGTTGCGGTAAGTGAAAAAAATTACCAGAAATCAAGAGGGTTTATCGATATCTCTTCAAAATATTTTATACAAACGTATTGTTTAACTTATTGCACTGTTAAGGGCAATATCACGTTATATATAAACTGATGCATCCCATGTAAATTTAACGTGAACTAATTATATCTGAATTAATTAATTTATATCTGAATTTTGAACACAATTTACCGCACAAACACAGCTAATTTAACAAAAAAAAAAAACTACTCGACAAATCCACAGACACAATATATTACATGTAGTAACTTTGGTCATGTACATGGATTAGTCACAGCAACATATTCGCGCCAGTTCAATCTACCTAAAATCAAGCACCAACAATAGGAAAAATGTAGCCATGTTGAAAAAATATAGGGTTACGTTTTGTAAAAGTAGTAGTAACGAAATATAACGGTCCAAAAATTTGTTATTATTTCAAGTAATTTTTATTTTTTACAATAGATCAACAAAATATTCACTCAGTGCATAATCATCAAGTTTTATATTTTGTTTGTCGGTATTTTCTACAGCCTGCATTAATTCATTTTCTTCCATGCCATCATTGCCGTTTGTTGAATCTTTATTTTGATAGTCATTGCCCCGATCTTGTTCTGTAAAATTCGTATATAGATCGACTTCGACAAATTGTGAGAAATCTTCAGTTTTCATATTTAGTACCTTCTCAATATCATCGTTTCCGTTTAGTAGTTTACAAATTTGAAATATGTGTAGCTTATGTTTTTCCTTATAATGACGTCTGATATTGGATTTAAGTGTTAACTTACTATCACATATTTTACAAGATACCATCTGTATGTTAGAATGTAATTCTTTATTATGATCTTTAAGTAACTTAAGACGATCAAATTGTATATCACAATCTTTGCAAATATATTTGCGACAAGCTTTATTGTCTCCTTTTGCATTACATTGTTGACCCTCAATATATCTTTTATAATTATATGCTTTAGATCTAAAAGTACTTTCGATTGTGCCCTCATATGCAACGTGTACCAGACGCAAATGACGCCCTAAACTTGTCTTACTAAGTTTTGTATTACATATATTGCATGTTATCTTTTCGCCTGTATGTCTAAATTTATGGTTTTGAAGACATTTGTGAGTAAGAAATGCTTTTCCACAAATTTCACATATAAAATCTAGTTCATTTCGATGCCTTTTCAAATGAGCCTTAAGACAGAACTGCCGATAAAATGCTTTTTCACACAGATGACATTTAAAATGCTTCTCACCATGATACTTCTTATGACACGACAATTCTGAGCTTGTCCTAAATTCCTTAACACACAAATTACACTTTCGTAATTTCGATGTTTGTTTCTCATGTTCCTTTAAATGTTTGTTGAATATATCAAGACGTTTGAACGTCTTTTTGCAATCTTGGCATTTGAAGATTTCCCTCAAGTGCGGCAAATGTTTATGTAATTCATACTCTTCGGTTTCCATAAAACGCTCTAAGCAGTAATCGCATTCGTACGGCCATTTCATATATACGAGTTTTTCTACAAGATGTTTCTTTATTTCGTTATCTCTTCTATAACAGATATCACAATATTCACAACGTTTTTGAGGAATTCCATCCTTAGATGAGGGTAGAAATTCTGATAACACTAAAAAATATTCTTGAAATATTTCCACCTTTTCACAAGGTATCATAGAGCAATAATATGCTAATATGCGATTAAGACTTCGACGCATTTTTAACGGAGATATATTTAAAGACCATTTATTGTTAAATTTCAAGCACAATTCATGTATAGTTTTACCATAATCTTCATTGTTTGGTTCCTTATGAAAATCCCACAAAATAGGATAATCTTTAATGTTGTCTAATAAGTCCAATATAATTCCTCGTGGTGTTAATTCAAAAACAAGCTGTGATTTTAAATGATATAAAAAAATGTAGTTTGATTTTTAAATTATAAAATTAAATAAGAAATACCTCTGTTGATTTTACTATTGGCTTTCCTAAAAGAGATTTTTTTGTATCAGTAAAAATGCTTTTAGGGCATCTATTTCGAGCGGTTTGCTAAAAAAATATAGTTATTCATATTGTGTACTTATTTCTATAATTTCGTTTACCTTTTTTATTTCTTCATTGTATGCAATGTCTTTAATATAAAATATTCCCGACGACATTACCTGAAAATTAAAATAATATAACTATTTCAAAACTATTCCTATGTTTGTTTTACCCTTTTTGGTCGTGGTTTTGATGCCGATTTTAATTTGTTGTTTTTCTTTAAAGTTCTCTTAAAATGTGCAATGTTCGATTTTAATTTGCATTCAATAGATTTTTTTCGTCTAACAATGGTTTTGGCTACATGTTTGATAGATTCTTTTTCGAAAATATTCTTGCTACCACTAGATTTATTATTAATATTAATATTGATATTATTTTCCGTGGGTTTAAAATTTGCATTAAACAAAGTTTCATCCAGAACTTTAATAACATTTTCAGCCAATTCAATATCCAGTGGATTTTTTACGGATTCAAGAGTTTTAGGACTTTCAAGTAGCTCCACCTTAACTGAATTCACTTCAACATTTTCTGTTAAAGACAATTTTAAAGTATCTGTTAAATAATCAAGATCATTATTTACATAATTTTCTATTTTAAAAGCTTGTTCCCTTTCGAAATGTTTTTCCTTTAAATGATCTATAAAATCGCACCACTTCTCTAGTGAAAACATGTCAGAGCAATAAAAACAATTAAGTTGATATTCGTTTAAAGTTTCCAAAATTTCTACAGATCCACATAGACGTGTATTTGTTTGTGCAGATGTTGAGCATGATATCGATTTCATAATAGGTTTTATGTTAGAATTATGTTCATCTAAAGTTTCTGCAATTTGTGCAGAATCAGATATATTTGTATTTGTTGTTTCCAAGCTATTTAAACTAAAAAAGTAAACAAGTGTTATTTTTATGTGAAAATTTTCTGTTATATCTTTTCAAAATCTATGCGAAAAAAACATCATTACTTAATATTAGAACTTGGCAACAAATTTTTTATGTGTAAATAATTTTAAGATTTTATAATTCTAAGTGTACGATTTGTTTATGCTTTCACTACAGACTTTTTATTTGTCGATAAATTACTACTTTATTGACTTCAGATTCTACTTAAAGGTTTTTAAATTAGAATAGTTACAATGTTAGAAATTACATCTTCATTGTTTGAGAAGATACACCAAAATCCCATTTTCTCTGAAGAAATAAATTGTAATTTATTTAGAAAGTAAAAAGTATTCAAGTGAAATTCCCTCTCGGTAAATTTTATCGTAAAACGGAATTGTGCTTTACCTGCGTCTACATTACCCTCGAAATCCAGTTAGTGAATAAAAATATACGTTACCATATATCAATATCCTGTTTAAACTAGATTTCGAGCGTCAAAGGAGTTTTATGTTGAATTTTAAAGATCAGGTCGACACTGTATTATTTACACTATGCATGTCGCCAGTAAAGTCTTAATAAGCATTTCCCTATTTTAACACTCACGTTATATCTGGCACCCGAAGACGATTTTTTTTGCCAAATTCTTCTTGTTTTGATGAAAAATGCCTTGGACATGCATATATAAATTTTTTGTTTAATTCCTTGAGACCGAAAAATTCCAGCCAATATCTTCTTCTAAAAAAAATAAAAATTTATGTGCAGCTTCAAAAGAAATGTACATTCAAAATTCCTACCTTTCTGCGTCTTTCTCCATACATGGAAATTGATAAAGTGGTTTATTAGGATTCTCGCAACAAAGATGACAATATTTACCCATTTTAATTAAATAAAATTTTGCAGGATGGAATTAGAGTTGTAAAAGTATTAAGTGTACCTGTACTGAGTACTTAATACTGACTGTGGAAGTTCTCAGTCATACTTGGGAATTTTACCAATTACCATGCAAATGAAAAAAAATTTATTACCATTTAATAGTAATTATATTTGACGAAAATTAATTATAATTGACGAAAAAATGATTTGTTTACATAAAATTTATTTGAAAAATATTAGTAGCTTTATACAAAAAACAATGAAATAGCATAAAATATACAATATTAACTACTACATAATTCAGACTTTCACAAAATGTTAAATATAAAAAAAATTGTTTAATTATTTAAGATATTTTATGCTTTATTTATTTATCCATACTGTAATACAAATAGCCTTTAACGCTTTTTCTTTTGTTTGTAAAATTATACTTTTGCCTAAAAACTATAGTATTTCTTTTAAGAAAAAGCAAAAATGTAAATTTTTAATAAAGTATAAAAAAACGTGTCATAATGCTAATTTTTTTTTAAATTAGTGCATTAACAATGGTGATGAAATTCAAAACCATTGATGTTAATCAATGAAATCAGATTCTTAAATTATTATCATTAGTTATTGATAATAATGCAATTTATTTCATTACAATTGTTATCAATGCAATGGTAATGATATCAACTAATTAGTTCATTAGTCCCATGTATGTTGTCAGTGAATGATAGCGACTACCCAATACTTTCTATAGAAATGTGTTTTTCATATTAAAATAAAACCCGGAAAACAGTTAAATAAAAACTTAACCGTTATAAAGAAAAACTAAACAAATGTTTTATTTAAAACGTTTAAGTGAATTAAAATTTTTTATAAGTATTAGTATGTATGTAACATATTGTTCGTAAACAATAATAAATTATAAAAGCCAATTTATAAGATGCAATTGATTGCATTCAATTTTCATAATTCCCTATTCAAAGTTGTCTATTTATACGATGACTTTTGTTGCACTAAAACTGAATATGAATAAGGCAAACCTGTTCCCCAACAAACAATTGCAATTGATGCATGCAAAAAATTCATCGTGTAAATTAACTCTTATGTTTGAAAACTTAATTTATATTTTAAAGTTAAAAAAGCCGTTATTGGGTACTCAAAAATTATCAAAATTTTACAACTTTAGAAAACTAATCAAAAAATTGTTTGAATGACATTCATTAAGAATTGACAACAAAATAAACAGCTGATACAATGCAATTGGGGGATTTAAAAAAGAAATTGTACCTCTTTCAAATTCGTTTAAAAATAAACTATGTCAAAGAAACGGTAAAACTGAACATTCTAAATAATAAAAAGACAAACGAAAGTCGCTAACAAGTTATTTAAACTATGCAAGGAATCTCGCTTAAACCATTAGTGTCGTTTAGACTTTGTATTTTTGGTACTGTTAAAAAAACTTGCTAAGCGTAAAGTTTTACCCAGCGAACGCGCTAAACTTTACAAAAGTATAACTTTTGAGAAAACATGTAAGTGCAAAGAAAAATTTTACTCTACGAAGCCTCTAAATTAAGCTTCACTAATCCCGCAGAAAAACTTACCTCTGCAAAAAACATCATTTAGTTTTTGTAAGGTTGTGATTTTAAAGGAAAGGTTATTGCCTTTAAATTCGTTTGTAATTAAGAAAAATAAAAGCAAATCTTGGTGCAAAAATAAATACTGGCAGGATGCCTCAGATATCAACTTGTTTCTTCTTTTTCTTCGCAAACTGCAAATAGAAATTTTGTAATTTTTTCAAACACTTTTTAATTAAAAAACTTCGTTTTTAGAATCTCCAAACTTTGAAAAGGCCTATAAAAAGAATTTATTTCCGTAAATCAAATAACATTAAACATTCATAATTAAATGTTTATTTTTTACTCTCGTTTTAACAAATCGGTAAAAAATGCATTCATTGAGTGATCATTATCAACTTTGATCTCTTGTTTGTCTATATTTTCTACAGCTTTCATTATTTCATCTTGTAGATTATTTTGATTTGTCTCATCATTAGCAAGATCAAGTAATGATTGTTCCCGTTTTAAAATTGGGATTTCTGCAGTATCCCCAGCTTCTGGCATATCTTCAGTTTGAAGTTTTAACACTGTATCAAGATCCATGTTTTGGTCGTGCAATTTAAAAACTTGAAACATGGTTAAATTATGCTTTTGACGATAATGAAATTTAATATTTTGCGTATGTCTAAACTGTATATTACAAATTTTGCACGGCATAATTTTGACATCAGCGTGTACATTCTTATTATGTTCTTTAAGATATTTCAGGCGATCAAAGGGAATCTTACATTTTTTACAATCATATATACGTGGTGCGCCTTCATTAGTACGTTTAAATGGACGTCTAAAAGGTTGGCGAGCTGATGTTATATATTGGTTTGTGAATCTTTTATAATGATAACATTGTGCTCTATATGTACTTTCGATGGTGCCCTCACAAGCCACATGGCACAGACGCAAGTGACGAGATAAACTACGTTTTCTTAATTTTATATGGCATATATTACATGTCACCTTTTCGCCAGTATGCTTTTCCAGATGAGAATTCAAATGTGATGACTTGAGAAAAGCTTTTCCACAAACTTCGCATACAAAATCCAATTGGTCCTTATGTTTTTTCAAGTGGAAATCAAGAGTAGTTTTTTGAAAATAGGCTTTAGGGCAGAGATGACATTTAAATCGTTTTTCCTTATGATATGTTTTATGAGACGTCAATTCACTACTGTTTTTAAATTCTTTATCACACACATTACATTTTTGTACCGGTGGTTTGGGTGTTACTTTTAATTTTGTGGTGGGTGTTACTTTTAATTTTGGAGCATGAAAATTTCTTTTATGTCTTTCCAATGTATAAATAGTGGTATATGATTTACTGCAGTCTTCGCATTTAAAGATTTCATCATAGTGTGGCAAATGTTTATGTAATTCGTATTCATTAATTTCCAAAAAACGTTCAAAACAATGACTGCATTGATATTGCCAACTATTATATTTATGTTCTTCTACAAGATGTTTTTTCATTTCACAATTCTTAGCATAGCAAATATCACAATATTGACAACGTCTCCGGGGTATATCATTCTCAGATGAGGGTAGAAACTCGGCCAACTTTTGAAAATATTCTTTAGACTTTAACTCTTTTTTAAAGCGTGACATATAACGATAATCGGTAAATATACGATTAATACTACGACGCATTTGCAATGGTGATATATTTAATGACCATTTTTTATTCAATTTTTCACACACATCATTTATGGTTTCAGCATAATTTTCATTGTCGGGCTCTTTATGAAATTCCCATAAAATGGGATAATCTTTAATGGTGTCTAATAAATCCATTATTATGTCTCGTGGCGTAAATTGAAATACAAGCTAAAAGTAGTGCACAATTATAAGTAAAGTAAAAAATTAACAAAAAATAAAAAAGAATATACCTCTGTGGGATTTGGTTTAAAACTTTGAATAGCTGTGGGCATTGATTCAGTTGTATCCGTGTTTACCCGTTTAAGACATCTATGCAAAGCTGATTGTTTTGAAGTTTGCTAAAAAAAAATAACGTAAGTTTAGGTATTTAGTGAAAAACTAAAAATTTATTGAACTGCAAACTATTAAGTGTAAGAAAAACTGCAAAATAGTTGACAAAAATGGAAAAAATTAAAAAAAACTAAATTATTTTTTTAAAGCGAACAAAATCTGAAAACAAAAAAAAAATTGAACTAAATTCAAACTTAGTAAATTTTTTTATTTATAATTGCAAAACGATAAACCTTGAAGGCCAAACACGTTTATAATATACCAAATTTTTCTTACCTTTTCTGGCATTTTATTATTTTTAATATCCTTGATATAAAATATTCCCGAAGACATAGCCTAAAAAAATAATAACAATAATATACTATTAATTAAAAAATATCCCACGTTTTGTGATAAATTTGCTGTGTTCTTACCCTTGCAGGTCGTTTTTTAACAGTTTTGTATATGGTTTCAAAATCGTTTATATTCCTTAAAGTCTGTTGAACGACTCTCTTTTCAACGGTTTCTTTAATTGGTTTATTAATAGATGACAATGGTGCATGAGGCTTGGTGAAGTTTTCAGTATCTATGTTTGAAGTAGTAGGTGAAAGTGAATTTTCTGTGATATTGGATGGTGTTGGTGTTACATTAGTTAAAACGAGTCCTGATGTGGAAATATTAGTTTCATATTCAGAATTAATGTCAGATATCGGTTCAATACAAGGTTTAATAGACGAAGATTCCGGTTTTAATGCAGTATTTTCTTTTAAATTCGGTTTTACATTTAAAGTTGAAGTTGTGACACTTTTTTTGTTAATCAATGTACTTTTTTGAACTTCTGGACTGGCGTCAGATTTTGTGTTAATAATTTGTTCTAAAACATTTGTTCCGCTTAAGTTTTTTCTGTTATTGGCATTACTTTTTATTACCAAAATATTGTCCTCTTCAGTGAGTCGAAAATTTGGATTTAACAAAGTTTCATCCAGAAGTTTCATTAGAATCTCGGCCATACCAACATTAAATGGTCTATCTTTAGACTCCATAAATTTGGATTTTGTTGAAGGTGGTGATGGGCCAGCATTTATTCGTTCTGGTGATCTTGAACGAACTGTGGTATAATCATGATCCCCAAAAGGATATTTTTTAATTTTAAAAGCTTCTTCTTTTTCAAAATGTCTATCTTTTAAATGCTTAATAAATTTTGAGTATTTCTCTATGGGAAATGTATTACTACAATAAAAACAATTTAGACGATATTCATCCAGAAACTCTGAAATTTGTACAGAGCCACAAATACGTTTATTTGTTTGGGTAGTCATGGAACAAGAAACCGTTTTAATAGTTGGCATAGTAGGATTTGTGCGCAACATTGGTAGTTGTATAGGACTTGTTTGTAGTATTGGAAGTTGTATAGTATTTGTTACATTATTAACACTGAAAATGTTTCAACTCATTTAGTATAAGTGTAAAAGGTGTTTTTATATAAAAACGTACTTTTGAAATTGATCTTGAGAAAATATACCAGTTTGATTTTTATATATAACAAATTCAGGATCTCTGGGTGTGACCACAATAACATTTTCCCTAAAATATATATGAAAATTATAAGAGAAATAGCAGTATTTTCATAAAAATTTTATTTACCTCCAATTCATTAATCTTGTTTGAAAAGGTCCTGGGGTTTCGCAATGTACACTATAATTGTAAAAAAATAAATATGTATTATTAAAATGCCCACCGTTACCCTATCCCGGCCAGTGATGGCTTATGACGTTCATGATTTTTAGTTCAGACGTGTGCCATGACCCGAACATAGAATTTCATCGGATTTGGATTCTGAACTTCACACACATCTTCTTCACCAAAATTTATCATCAAATACGAAGAAACCAGAACTATTATTTTATTATGCAAATATCGAGATATCGAACTACAATTTTTTTCTTTTATAAATTGTGTTAATAAAGTTGAGACCAATGTGATTTTAATGTAAATGTAAAGTTTTTTCCACCACAAACACTTACGGTATGTCTGGTACTCCATTCAATTTCAAATTGTTGCCAATTCTTTGTTCATTGGAAAAATGTCGCTTACAAGCATACATAACTCTTTTTTGGTCTTCTATATCGAAATAGTCCAGCCATGTTTTTCTTCTATAAAATACGAAAGTATTAAAACCAAAAAAAAAAAATTTGCACACATGAAACTTACCTTTTTTTGTCAGTTTGTATACTGGGAAATACAAAAACTTTATCACCAGGTGGACAACCTACATCACAACTAGCAACTTTAACCATTTTAAGAGATTTCGTTTTATTTTGGTTCTTGATTTTAGAAATTTTTGATGAAAATAAATAATTTTCTATAAACTTTAATTAAATTCAGAGCAGAAAGTAAAGCCGTTTGGAAATTTTCGTTAGCTGCTGAAGAAAAAACACACAGACCGCACAGACAGGAAACAGTTGTATGAGTCAAAATATGGCGACTAGAAAATGAGTAAAACGAAATGTCAAAATTGTAGTGATACGCAGAAAGGGATAGATATACAAAACAAAAATATATATGTACATACAATTTATATGTAGTTTATTTTTTCCATCTTGTTCTACAAATCACTTCATGTGCATACAGAAAAGGCAAATAGTTTTAGAGCCAATTTACACGGTGACATTTTTCTTTGCATGCAATTCTTGTTTTCGGCGATCGGTGTAGAAAAGCAAGCGGGCATATTTTTGTTATTTCTCTTTCGCACTCATATGTATTCATCTTTTATTGCTTCATTCACCTCCGATTTTAGAGCAAAAAAAAAAAGTCACCGTATAAATGGACATAACTTTGGAAGCATACAATCAATTGCATCGTAAAACTTGGTTCTTAGCTTAAATGGCGCTAGCCGTAAAATCGAAAAAATGCATGGGGACGGTTTAGTTTTGCCAATTTGCCATTTGTTGGATCTTCGTATTTTTTGTCTTGGGTGATGTTAGTTAAAATGAAATGGCGCGAAAATGTGTCTCTTCTTTTCTCATTATTTTGTAAACGTTAAAAGTTAAACCACCTACCACCAATATATATACATACATACGTATGTATATAACAAAAGAACATGTACTTTAAAGGTTTATCTTTTTCAATTTTTGTATATAATCCATTGCCAATTATTTTTTCTAAAATGGTCAGTGTGTCAAACCAGTAATATGCTGACGTTGGCATTTACATTCACTTTAAAGTGATACCACAAAACAGATGGAAAGAAAAAAACCGGGCGTTAATTTACTTTCAAGTTTGTGGTTTTTTTAACATATTAACAATTTTCTTCATATTATTTTTGTAAAGAAAAGCTAGGTAAGTTATTTTAATGTAATTTTTTTGAATAAATGTATATCTAGGGATGATACTTTATCAGTAAGAAAAAAATTGTGAATATCAAATTTTCCTAGGTGCGAAATAATTCCTAAATTGTGTTTCCATGATTTTACCTGATATGCATATATATTTCTTTGAACATTCAAATAAGTGTGCTTTTATCGGAATTAAATTATCCCAATAGTTAGCAGTGGGTTTTTGGTATTTTACATGGTTGGCAAGCAATACCTTTTCATTATAACGACGCAAAAATTTTAATACTGCGATTCCAATAGTGACAAGTGTCTTCTAATATCACGGGGTTTATTTCATAATGTTACCTTTTACATTTTGTTATATTCTGCCAAATACCGTTAAACCCTTTTATGGAATCGCCATTTAAAAATTTTCATATCGGTCTTAAAGTGGCTGTGCTAGTCGATTTAATTTTATCATCTGTTAAACAAAAAAGATGTTACTAGTTTTTTCTAGAAGAAATTTTTCAAGTAGTCTAGTAAAATTTTGCTAGTTTTGTATTTGTACTCAAGCCGGATTTTTAGGCAAAACTAATAAAAATAGCGTAAACAAACACAACAATAACCTCGGCCCTAATTCTGCCAAAGTACTTACAACTAAGATATTTATAGGAAACACTTATGTAAGTACATTTTTTTTCAACATTATAAATCTTTAATCCAGCTTAAAAATTGTGCAAAAAGTTTGCTTTAAGAAAACTGGCCCTAAAAATATTAAATTCTCCTTTATTCATTAATTTAAAAAAAAATAAAAAATACTTTTTTAATATATCAAAAATTTCATGCTTAAGGCTATTCAACAGTTAGTGCTGGCTATAAAGACTAAGGGCTGACCTTAGTGTTAGGGCCAGTTTTATAGTCAGTACAACTGAAACATTATTAAATACGCAAAAACAAAAATGTATATATATATATGTATACATATATATATATATATATATATATATATATATATATATATATATATATATATATATATATATATATATATATTTAATTACAAAATAATACAATATATATATGTAGTTACACTTTAACAAATTATAATTATCTCTTCAAAAGGAAATAATTGTCTATAAACTATCTTCATTAGAATTTTCTTCCAAAAATTCAATAATTTCCTCTTCCACAATGCTTTCTTCAACCAATTCATCATAAACTAATTCAGCATCATATTCAAATGGAGAGCCATCATCATCAACATGAATTTCTTCTTGATCATTATTAGTTTGACATTGTATAGTGGTGCCATCATCATTATATACTATATCCTGATCATTATCGATAACAATATCATTGTCAATATTTTGTTTAACTTGATTTAAATTCTCTTCATTGGTAACTTCATGATCCATACATTCTTGATTATCTTGATCATTATCATAATGCTCGTAATCATGATCTATTATACCATCTACATAAACATTTTCTTCGCTATTTCTAGTTATACTTGTTTCAATTTGATGATTTTCATCGTTTACTGCTTGTTCAGTCCTTAATTGTTGATTTATTTCATTGGGTATATGGTCGTTTTCTTTTGTAGACTCTTCTTTTATTAGTTCCGAATCTAATTTAATATTTCTCTTTGTTATTATTTGTTTCAAGAGCTCGATACTGTTTTCACTTGCATGCAATTGTTCTATTTCTTCTGTTGTAAGTAATTTGAAAATGGGTTTTGTACGTTTAACCAAATCATCTATTTCATCCCAGGGAACTTTGTGCATATCCGTATAATGTCGTCTTACACTATTCGAATTGGAAAACAACGTTTTCTGCGGTAGACATAGGAGACATATAACAGTGGTATCTTTAATGGGGTGTTCCAATTTGTTATGGAGTAATTTTTCTTTGCGTGTTTTAAGGATAAGACGGCACTTGCAACAACCATGAAATAATTCACCCGGTTTAAGTTTTTTCCTCATCTCACGACGCCATTCAAACTCTCGCCTCGCTTCGGGCGTATATCGTGTTATTGTATCCATACGAGGTCTACACTTTTTGGCAATTTCTTCAACGGTCCCCGGTTCCACTACATGGCGTTTCTTCTGATGCTGTACTATGCGATAATTACTGACGGCCGTAAATTTACAAACCACACATTTTAGACGTCGATTCAAGTGTTTTTCATTATTATGGGCAATTAACGAAGCCATGGATCTGTAGGACAGACCACATATCTCACACATCCATTGTCTAAATGCGTTATCATCCAAGGAATCATTCTTTTTTTTCTTCCTACTATGACTGCAATTGTCCGCATTATATTTGTAATGGAACATTCGAGAACAAACAGAACATTTGAATTTTGGTGGAAAGTGAAGAACATGATGACGTCTTAAGTCGGTTCTACGTTTAAAGTGCCTCTCGCAAACATCGCATACAAAAGGTACCACCGGATTGTATATCTTAGTTTTCTTTTTCTTGACCGGCTGTTTGGGTGGTAATGTTAAACTTTCATCTGCAGTATCAACAGCATATAGAGTATCAGCATCAAATTCTATAACATTTTGTGTAGAATCATCCTCGGGTAATTTTGTAGGCTTAAATTTTATAATAGGCTTCTTTTTGGGTGGTTCTGGTTGTGGTTTCGGCTTCGGTTTTGGTTTTAGTTTTGTTTGCTCATCAAGGTGAATTTTACTAATATTATCTGCGGATTGTCCTGTTTTATAAACCATCCATTTTGGATAATCACTCATGCTTGTATTTGTTGCCTTAAAACGATTACACAACAGCAAATTTTTCGTATAGTGAACATCTGAAGTAAGAAATTTATTTAATATTTCAAAGTATACCGGAAATGTATGTTTATAAGGTTCCTTGTTACTGGGGTCTTGATTGTGCATGTATATATTCTTTAACATACGACAATACCAATCTTTAACACGTTGTATACTTAAACGCATTTCAAAATCTTGTATATTCAAATCAAATTTTTCATTAAGATATGTACATACTTGTCGTATACTTTTATTATAATCAATTGTGGCATTATTTAAATGGGGACGCCATAATTCAGGAAATGTTTTCAGCTTCAGTAGAAATTCTACAACAACTTCACGGTTTGTTAAACCAAAAAGAATCTAAAAGGATTTAAAATATATAAGATTTAAATTAATTAATAACATATTCACAAACTACTGACTAAATATAAAAGAGATTAGTTTAGTGATTGTGCAAATTAAAGCTTTGCAGGAGCATACAAAAATATTAACTTACACCACAACCATTTGTTGGTTTTGGTATTTCATCTTCATTCTCATCATTCGAAGGCATATCATCATCGTCATCATTAGTTTTCTGTTTTGGTGAGGTTGAGGCTATTGTTGATATTACAGTATCTTTAGGTAAATTGATGGTCGATTCCTAAAAATGTAAATTTTGTTGTGAAAAAATTATTCAAAATAAAAATAAAAGTACTAAAAACTAACTCGTTCAGTTCTTGTTTTTCCTCCAATGAGTTTTTCATATTTCATCGACTTTAGGGTCGGTAACTTATCTTAATAAATAACTAGTGTTAAACACTACACTGCGGTTCATCAGAATAGAACCAACAGAATTTTAAGATTCCTACTTTTATTTTCAATTTTGTGTCTTTTCGGATTTTTATATCCTTTTTAATCTTCTTGTCGATTTTTCAACCTAAAAAAATGGATGTTAATTTTACCTTTTCATTCCCCGATGGTTTTGTAACCTTTTTAACCACAAAGTATCTGGGTTTTGTTGAAGCAGTGGTTGAGGCATTTTGTGGTGATATTGGTTTCGGTATGGTTTTCAAAACTTCTTCTATACTTAAATTTGAAGGTAATTTAATATATGCTTTTTTTAGTATTGATTGTGATTGCAGTGCCTCGGGGGATGTAATAGATGTCTGAAAAAAAAAAAAAAAGAAATGGAAGTATAATTTAATTTTTATGAACTGTCAAAATTTAATATTTTTCATAAAAAAGAAACTTGTTAGATCTACTCACACTATCCGATTTATTTGATGCTGATTTATCTATTTTTTTTATTGTTATATTCTTAAAATGTGATTCCGATAATTTCTCTACTGTCGCATTTTTTGGCTTTGGAAAGCTGATGTTCTAAAAAAATAATTTCATTGTTTTATATTAAAGTATTAAATAAAATTAAAGCAATTAAAAAAAAACTAAATTCAAAATTAATCTAAATTTTAACTGGAGTTAATTTTAAAAATACAAACCTTAGAGATAGGTAAATTCCCGTTTGGCTGCAGTACAAATATTTTTCGTTTGTTCGTATTCTAAAAATAAGGTATTGCTATTTTGAAATTGTTTGCAAATACAAAATAAACCCATAAACTTACAGTATTTGAACTTAAAGTATTTTTAAACGTTGCTAATTTAGGGGGCGAAGATTTCGACACTTCTTTATCAACTTTTTCATCCTCCTCATCACCTATAGTTATTATTTCATCCACATAGCTGGTATCTTCAATTGAAGGACTTTTTTGTTTTTCATTTTCTGATGATAAATCTATAAATTCCTTAGGTTGCTGCATTTGACTATTTGTGACTGTTTCTCTTGGAAGAGAGTTTTGATTCAATTGATTATTAGTTAATTGTGTTTTAGGAGCTGGATTTTTTGCCACTTTTATGAATTTTACAACTGGATTCAATTGGGGATTTTTGGCTGGTTTGTAGAGAGATATTCTCTCTTGGTTACTTATATAATAGGTTTCTGGCACACAGGTTTTTATATTTAAGCCATCTGTAGTTTTTACTTTATTTCGATTTGCTTCTTGTGCCTTTAATAACGATTTATTTGGAGTAGGTTCTGGTATAGCCAATTCTTCAATTGGGTCCTGTTCTTGATTTTGTTTTTCTTCTACATAATGTTTAACTTTAACGTGTTCTTTGAATTCGAACCATTTGTGAAAGGGGAATATTTCATAGCAATAAAAACAATTTAAATTGAATTCATCAGAATCCACTAATCCACAAATGTTGCCATTACAAGTGAATCTAAAATTTGAATATAATATAATTACATAAATAAATTTATAGAAAAGTTTAAATGACAATAAAAATGTATATTTCCTATTGCCAAGTTTCAAAATTCATAAATTTTGTCCTTAAATTTTATATACATACTTTGTTTGTACCGATTTACTGGCAAAATAAATTCTTTTTACAACTTCTGGTTCATTGTTGTCTTCCTTATCCGTTACCTGGTTTGTATCCATTTCTGTTTCTTTTTCTGTTCCCTTATTTACGTTTTGATCCGATTCTCTGTTTACTACTTGATTTGTGTTACGTGGTATATTTAAAGGATCATTTTTTAATACCGGTTGTCTTATTACCAAAATGTTTGATGAATCCATTTCTACGGAATTCATTTTATTTGATATAGTTGGTGGTGTTTTATTTGCAGTCTTATTTATTATATTCGTACATAGAGGCCATTGTGTTTTGGAAATAGTTACGGAATTCTTAGTAATACCCAAAGACTTATATTCTTCATTTTGGGATTTTGTTTGAGTTATACCTTTTTTTGCATTTTCTGATATATCCATAATATGGATATATCTTCCTGGTCTGGAAGAATGTGGCATGTATATGTTTGCAGATCTGTATTTGCTAGGTATATTTCTGAGGCGTTTAGATACTCGTGGATATGACATGCTGTAACAATCAAAATTTTATATTTTTAAATTAATATTTAAAGGTAAAATTATCTAAAACAACTTACCTTGAATGTATATCCTTTCTGCCGAAATATACATCTAAAACTCTCTGTGGCAATTTTTTTATTAAAACTCTCAACTTTTTTTGCTTAAAGCTTGAATCTGATGCACTGATAGTACTATTCACTTCCGATGCAGTTATGGTACTGCAATCACTATCATCCAATATTTCACAATTGGAGGAAAAATTAAATTTATTTGGGTTCTCTATAGTTTCGGTATCTTCTACCTTAATGTCCAAAATATATTCTTCTTTACTACACATTATCGAACTGTAAACAGTTAAAATATAAATATTATTTTTTATTTCATTAACAGAAAATTTTCCCCAAATCTAAAATATTTTCCACATGGCAGCCCTATTGAGTTATCAGTTCATAGTGAATTGTTAATTCAGTGAGACGCAGCTATTAAAGCAATAAACAAAACAACTACAATACACCAATTTTCGGTAAGTTAAATTACTTTAAATCTTACATTTTATAACATTTGCATAAATTAGTGACAATTTATATAAAATTTAATAATTTTAAGTAACTTTTTTTCTGATTTTTTTCAATGCACTTCTACGTAAAACTTACGACTGCTCTCTAGAAAAAATGTGAACAAAAAATGACAAAACATTGCAGGGCGCTTCGAAATGTTATTTTTTCATTTGACAGTTTCATATATAAACAACACAAACATTATGACTCGTATAAGTATAAAAATATTTTAACACTAGGACTGTATATGAAAATACTTCAGTAATACCTGCCGTTCGTTTTCAGTGTTTCACAGCAAGTTTTTTAAACATGTTAATAAATAGTTTGGTACATACCTGTTTTCACTTAAAGTTGTGTAGTGAATTGCATAATGATTTTTTATATAATTGCTTTATAAAAGAAAACATATCGAACAGCTGTTTAACAACAATTGCAAACAAAAAAATTGATAAAATTTTCCAAAAGGGCATTTTTTCTTCCGCCGGCTCCTAGAATAATAAATTATTCTACTTTATTATTGGATTATTGGTAAGAAAGATCTTACTTTATATTGTCGAAAGTGATATTTTTATATATTTGGTTAAGGGACAAAACAAGGACTGTCTTCATTTTCTTGCTCGTAGAAACAATATTTAATTTAGTTACTACTTTTTCCCAACTTAATTTTTATGTAAGCTTACGAGTGGGATGACACTTTTAGTTGGAAACAACACCCTACGCTTTAGTAACTTTGGTTTATGTTGACCTTAACGGTCTTTGAAGGCACCCCCCAAAGCTTTTTTATTATAACATATAATCAGCGTATTAATGCATCATAAGAAAAGGAAGTAAAATGGCACAATCCTAATCAAACCCTTGAAAAATAGCTGAAAATGTGGAAAACGTCCATTAAAAACACGTGATTCAGAAAAAGTTGTAAAATTTATTTGCACTTAGTTGAAGTCGGAATCATAAATCGTATAAAATGTTTGGCACAGCCAAACATTTTTTGTATAAATACTTTTTGAAACGGTAGTCTATTGTGTGTTTTGAAATCCAGTAGCAATTCAGTGAAAATTGTATCATTATGGTATTTTTTTTTGTCTAACAATACATAAATAATTGGCCATGAAGGCATTCTTTGTAAATAAAACAAATAAATAAATAAATAAATAAAAAAAAAATTGGGATTGATGATTTCGTAAAATTTTTGCACGATCAAATGACCAAGAGGTCATTTGATCGTTTTAGTTGTTTATTTTATAAACACTGACAGATCCTATGACTTTTTATACCCTCCACCATATATGGTGGGGGTATATAACAGTTTATCATTCCGTTTGTAACATGTCGAAATATAGGTCTAAGACCCCATAAATTATATATATTCGTGATCCTCGCATAAGGATTTAGCGATTTAGCGATGTCCGCCTGTCTGTGTCTGTCTGTTTACGTCTGTCTGTGTCTGACTGCCTGTCTGTTGAAATGGCGATCACAGCGCAAAGAAGAACGTTAAGATTATTGGTCATGCTCTCGAGTTTGCTATTGAAAATGAGCAAAATCGGTCCGTACAAATTGGTGTATTTTAATACAATTTCCAGTGGCTTAAAAGTAATAATATTTTGTATTCACCTCAAATATTTTTCACCTCAAAAATTTTTTTTCACATCAAAATTTTTTTCCACCACAAAAATTTTTTTTCACCACAAAATTTTTTTTCACCACAAAAAATTTGTTTCACCTCAAAATGTGTTTTGACATCCAAAAAGGTTTTTAGCTCACACAATTTTTTTACCTGCATAATTTTCAAAAGTTTTTTCTATTATTTGTATCAACATTTGTAAAGAACATTTTTTAGGATATTGGTGGAGTGTATTCAAATGGATTCCAACTCCGTTTACGTACCGTTTTCTGGACCCGTATACGGACCGGAACACTGTTTTTAAGGAACATCGAAATTGGTTCGAATCCGTTTAAATACCGTCAATGACGGTCCTTTTACGGACCGATATATCGGGAGTTGTCCGTTGACGGACCGCTTACGGTTTGAATGGTGGTATTTACGATATAATGCCCTTGTTTGACGGTACAGAAACGGATACACCAAAACGTATTGCTTTCGAAAATTTATTTATACGGTCCGTTAATGTTCTGTTTACGTACAAGCTTTGACGGATACGTATTTTCGCATCGCAAACGTACAGTTGAAGCCGGATTCATGAATCCGTTCGTGTCGGACAGTCCGTAAAAATATTTCTTGGGCTTGTATTACTCAGAAACTTTAATTTAAATGGGGTAAACCTTGGATTTGTATTCTCGAATATATAATCTCTATCACATATCTGAGTTTCATAAAAATCGGCGTGCAAGCGTTGGGCGAATTTCCTTGCTGGTGCTGCCTAAAATAGTGACCCTTAATTAAATAAAATTTTATTTTTTCTGTATATAACACACATTCGTTCCTATTCAATTAAGTAAAACAATATCATTTAATTTACATACAATAACTCACATAGGCTTAATACATAAAACATATTTGTAACAATTTAATTTAATCTACTTTGTTAGGTCACGCAATCTGTTTATATTTTGTAGGTAAAAATACCTTACAACATTTTGTTTCATAAAACCAGAATTTCTCATAAAAAATTTCATTCCAAGTATTCACATTTAAAATTTTAATCTTGCAAAAATGTGAAACAGGAAAATTGCATCATCTGTGACGAGAGCACCCCTTTTAAAATTAAAATAGAGTAAAGTTTCTAATTTAACTAATGAATTAAGTTTATATATTTTTTTAATTTAATTAAAATTTTTCTTAAATATGAATATATAATAATTTTTCTTAAATATTAAGGAAAGATTCACAGTCCTTAATTAAAAATTAACAGTAAAGATTTTGAGAATTTAGAGTTACGTTCAGGTAATTAAAATAATATTTTAAAACATATAAAATTAATTTACAAACAGCAGAAATGCATTTAATAGAAGATTTTTAATTAAAAACAGTTATGAAATTAAATTTCATTACTTGTTCAAAAATAGTTAATAATAGGTCCATTCGTTTACTTTTATCACTCAGTCAAGTCGAGTAAGAATTACTCAGTAACAAACTTACCGAGAGTAAGACAAATTTACTTTTAAAAATAAAGTTTTCTAAAAAAGTACGCGAACGGAAAATTTGCAATAATTTAAAAGTTTGTTATACAGCTGATTGTAAGACCCGAAAATAAATTATAACTGGTCGATATGGAAATAGTGGAGTTTTGTTGCAAAATAATAAGCAGAACCATATTAGAAAGTTTTCTTATCTTTTCCATAATTCAATTTACAATATTTATTATTGTATTTTTATTTGTATTTATGAAAATTTATCATATCTTTTTTAACCATATGTTTTGTCTGCTTGAAAATTCCTGCTGTTAAAATTTATCCAGTACAAATTTGCAAACTCTCAACATCTGTCATTTTATTCTCTCTTGTTTTCTTTCTGTTTACTGAGAATTGGTGTAAACCAGTGGTCGGAAGAAAGAGAGAATATGAATGTATTGGTGTTTTACACCGTAAGGAATTATTTTATTTTTACAGATAAATAAATGAATGAATAAATTAATAAATGAATTAATCGATAAGAGAATACCCGTATTCATTGAATTAAAATAGTTCATGTTTTTATTTTCTCTATTATAAAAAATAATTCATAATAATGATAATAATAATTTTTTGATTGCATAGAAGGCACTTAGTCTCATTTAATATTTCAAGAAAATAAAAAAAATTCTTTCCATTTAACGTTCCACATTTTTAATATAAAATGCAAACGAAAAACAAAATAAATACCTACAATAAAAAAAATACCTATAATAAAAAAAAACAAATTTTTAGAGTGTACTTTATTTCTTCAACAAAGCGGCATATACTTGTTGTATACAGTGTTGAAAGTTAGCCTACTACTGAATGAAATAATTGTATTTTTTGTGCTCTTGTTGACATTCGTGTAGTGTACGTGTAAATTGCCGATTGTGTTCGGCCCCTGAGTGCTATGGGTGCCGATTACTGGTGTAAACGAACGCCATCCAGTAAAAATTTGTAGAAATAATTAAGTAAACGAACGGAACTAATGTTTTTTTAATTTGACTGGATTATATATACATACATATGTACGTATCTATATGAAGTCTCTTTATTTATTTTATGTACCTATTTTTTGTTGTTATTCTGTTGAATTTTACCACACATTATGTTGCTTATTATGTTGCATATTTAGGGTGTGTGTGAAACGGTAGCAAAGTATGCTTCTTGGTAAATTTGTGACAGCTTTGAGGTGAATAAAATTTCTCTGCCCATAGAAATTTTAAAATTTTAAAGTTTCTAAAAGCAAATTGATAACAAAACACATAAATAAATTCGATTACATCTCACATAGGAAAATTTTTTAATTTTTATACCATAAAAAAAATATTTTTTACCATGCCACTTTGCTACCGTTCAACACACACACCCTTATACTTAGTTGATTCCTTTACGAGTTTTCATATACTTGCTGTATTTGTTGCAACAAAAACACATATTTGCTTATGCTTAATGCATAAATGTAATGCGCTTGTATTATTTGCCGCCAACAATATAAAAAAAAATAAATAGAATTTTGAAAACTTTTCAAGTCGACAATTATTAATGCTACACTATATAAAGTTTGACAGTTACTACATGTTTTTAACTGTAATAAAAAAAGGTTGCTTTCCTATGAAAAAATACAAAATAGAGAATAAATATAAATTGTTAAATTTCGTTGATGTTAGTCCAATTGTGTGTTGTTTTCGGGTTTGTTAATTTGTTTCCAAACACTCAATTTAAAATAGGTAATCATTAAGGCACAAACCCAATCCTCAATTTAAATCACGCGGTAGTCTGCTATGAATGGCTGTCAAACACAAATTGTTCAAATTTTGACAGGAGCCAACTGACAGATGCCTGTTGACAGGAGCAGTGTTGCCCCTTCAGTTGAGAGGCGGCAAATTCAAAAATCAAGGACTTATTGACCCGCCCTCGTGTGTAAATGTTACTGAATTAATTAGATAGCTAAACACTTTCAGATTCCATATTATTTTTATCGTTTTTTTATATTCATTTAGGAGTGTTTCTACGAATCAATTTCAATCTCTGAAGGATTTTTTCAATACAAATTCTGTAAAAATTTTTTTAATACAGTGGAAAACGATAATTTTCGGAGAATAAAATTAAATTTTAGAAAGCTCACATAAAATATTGTATATTTATGTACAATTATAAATTGACCAAGATTTGCACAAAATCAACATTTTTTTTTTCCTTTGTGGATCGTGGCAGATTGTGTGAAATTGCTCATATGTATATTAGAATGAACGCCTGCATGAATATTTTATTGTATATTATGTATAAAAATGTGCATCTTGTGTGAACTTTTGTACTTGTCTACTTTTGGTTGCACATCGACAAATACACTTGTATTAAATCTCTAGTTTACTTTTATTTATGCCCTACACCGCTATGTGGACATGGTATAATAAGTTTGTGCTGATGTTTGTAACAGCGATGTACTCACAATCACTTTCAAGTCGATTTAGCGATGTCCCTTTGTCTTTATGTCTGACCGTCTATCTCTCAGTCTATGTATTCTTCGAGTCGCAAATTTCATTCATTCATTGCAAATGTTAAGTTATTTTGATGTAATTTGGTACTTTGACTCATATCGACCCCAGGACAAGCCCTATTGATTTTGTTTAAAATCGTTTCATGTTTCGATTTACTGCCCATTTAAAGGTCCCCCAAAAATTGGTCCTTATGCTTATTTGCACCATACAAAATTAAAAGATATTTAATAAAACTTTGTACTAACTTTGGCTGACATGAGCTCAATGAATGATAATATTGTTTTATAACCAAATTTGGTGCATGTTTAAACCTAGTGGCAATAATGTTTTAATGCGACTATAACTGACAAATTCAAAATCTCTATGTTATGTCATATTTGGCAAATAATATCTAAAAAATGTTAACGCAGCATCAGAATAGCATTGGTTCATTTGTGGACCTTATTTTCATATGGTTCATATTCCTGATGTTCTCATTAACTTACATACATACATAACATCAGCAAAATGGAAATTTCTAACTACTTTTTTTTATTGTTTTTTATTGTAAATTGTTCAGGTTTCATAAAAAAAAGTTGTACTACATATAAAAAATTATTTTTCATTATAATAAATTCCGTGTGAAAATTTATCTCCTGTTTTTATAAAGCGAAGGGAATAATTCTCTGGAGGATTTTGTATGTATTTTGTTTTTGTTACAATAACAAAAGAAACACACATTTCCTCTTGACAGAAATATTCCGTTCGCTTTATGAAAACAAAGGGATAAGTGCAATTGTTTTCACACAAATTAAATAATGAAGACTTATTTTTCTTGTAAAAAAGTGTTAATTTTTACAATTTAAATTACGATTTGAAGCCATTTAACTTCGAGAAAAATTTCCATACTAGCTGACTTCAAACCAGACTGATTTAGTGTATTCTATAGTCGGTATAGCCGGCTTTAACTTTTTTACTCGTTTTAAAATGTTGCACATTTAATAGTAGGGAAGTATTCCAAGCTAAAAATTTATAAAACTTATAAAACTCGATTTAAAACAAAATATAATTCTGCATATTTATAGCTGTGACGAGAGTATAGTATTCAAAAAACCGGCCTTTTAAAAAAACCGGTTTCGGTTTTCTTCGAAAAATCGAATTTTAAAAAAACCGGTTTCGGTTTTTTAATATAATATCCTAAAAATTAATATTATAAAACTATATTCATATAAAATGAATAGAGATTATTAAGTTTGTACATTGTGTAAAATTAGGCATTAAATAAGTTTTTATAATATTACATTTTAAATACCCTGTAGGAAGCCTGGGATCAAGTGTCTACCACTTTTGTCGACTATTTTGGGTGACTTTTTGGTGACATGTCCACAAAGCGTCTATACTTTTTACATTCCTTTTTTACAGCTGCAAAGCTGTGCTTGTCCTTGATTTTTTTTTATTGTTTTATTTTGTTGAAAATACATGTGCATAGTAGCATGCAAAATTTAAGTTTTTAATAAAAATATAAAGAAAAATGAATTTAAAAGTTATATATACAAATTTGAACAAAATATATAATGAGCAAAAGAAATTACAACAAACTTGTGAAAAAAACAATCAATTTTGTATAAAAATAAAAATAAGAAGAAAGAGGCAAAAATTTTTAGTGAAAATTCCAACTCTAGAGATTTTGTGGAGCCTGATGAAGATTTTTCGTAGCCTGTGGATGATTTTGTGCAGTCTTTTGAAGATTTGTCTACTGCAAAATTAAATTTGCACGAAATTTTTTTTACTTTAATGAAATTTAACAAAATAAATGCACATGTTTAATCTTATTTCTTTCCTAGTGTGGAAATCAAGTAAAAAGTTCCCAATGTGTAGACTAGAATTACTAAAATGTACTAGTGAATCTGGTTCCAAAGTCAACACCTAGTCAATAGTTGTGTAGATTCGCAATGACACGCACATGTTAAATGTCTACAGCAGAAAGAGTTAGCTGGGACATAATTAGTCAGTAGTACTGGTGACAAAGTCAATAGTGAATCAGTACAGTTTCACTATCGACATTTCCTACAGGGTATGTAAAAAGAAAAATCTATTTTTCACTTCTAAAATAATATTTTAGAAATAATATGCAATTTAAATGTTTCGTTTTAAGACGATTTTCACTAATAGTAGGTGTTGGACATATAGTCAAAAGACAATTATATAAATTGTCCAACTTTTCAGTTCTTTTGTCGCATTTATCAATCATCATATGTGACCTTCTCCGAGAAAAGGGAACTAGTCACCAAAGTCGGCACCCAATCATAACTAACCATACCAAATCGCATCTCCCACCTAAAGTTGTGTTCACAGTCATAATGCGTTATGAAAATTTAAATGCGTTTTTCTCAAAACTTCATTTTCACACACTAGGTCTCTTTTCTCGGAGAAGTCACATATAATGATTAATGATTTTGTACAGTCTCTTTTTTAGGATTTTTTTATTGTGTTATTTAGATCAGAAATTAAACTATTTAAATTTGGAATATCCAAAGTTAAGTCTTCATCGGAATCTATCAGACTTACATCTAAATCTTCATAACCAAACAAACGATTATAAAAGTGTTCGGAAAAAATAAAAGAGACCAAGTAACCGAGTTGGTGATGTAATTAAAAAACCGGTTAACCGAACAAAAAAGACCGGTTTTTGGTTTTCTTCAAATTTGAAAAATATTCGAAACCGATCGGTTTAAAAAAAAGAAACCGGTTGACCGGTTTCCGGTTTCGGTTTTTGAATACTCTAGACGAGAGTTGTGACTGTCATAAGGCTACTTTAAAGACTGAAAGTCTTAACTTTCTATACAAAACAACAAATAAATTTAAACAATTTATATTTTATTTTTCAATATTGTAATGATGTCAATAACAGGTCCTAATTATTTTAAAGTTTTGAAACAAAAATTTAAAAAAATATAATTTTGTTGTGACTTTGTGACAACAAACACTTGGGGAAAACAGTCACAGTACTAGAGTCAAAGACTTTTTCATAGGATAGGCACACGAATGTTTCATATGCACAAGATCTGGAAACATTACTGTAAACATAAACGGCCTTAAAATGTGTGGCGATCTTTCGGAACTGTTTCACCAATAAATTCCCGAAATGGCCCATTATTTCATCAAAATCGGCTAATTTTGCTAGGGGCTCTTTCTTTGTAATTGTGAGGGAATGGGTTTAAACCATACTTCATTCCTTCGGGGAACCAAGTAAATTGAATTTTATTGTGTAAATATTTTAACGAAAACAAAAAAGAAAACTGAAAATTAAATTCTCTAAACAGTTTTATATATTGTTTATCTGCAAATGATTAAATTTATGTTTTGATGCTGAATTTGTATATTAAAAAAGAAAAATAAATTGAAAAATACAATTATAGTTAATTGAAATGTTGGAACATTATGGAATGAAACATAATGCATATATTAGGTGTGTTCGACGAACGGAAACCCAATCTTACCAGAAAGCGTTTCTTGTAACAAAAATTGGGTAAATGAGTGCGTTCATGAGAGAGTAATTGTGTTTCTCTTTTTACCAGAACTAACCCATACTTTTTGTTTGGGTAAAATGGTAAAATCATCAGCTGCTGTAAAAAAATTAACTGTTTTGCATTTTTGAAAAAAACATTTTTTTAATAATGAAAAATACATTTGAAAATGTAAATAGATATTTCCCATTTCAAATATATTTCTTTATTAAGCTGTTTTTTAATATGAATAAATTTGACGTTTACTTTTGGGTCTGAAATGTGGTTTTGTGCTTTCGCAGTATTTTGGGCATTTTTATGGTTTTGTGAGACTTTACCCAAAATTACCTCGTACAGACTTATTGTGGGTATTAATGTTCGTGTTGAGAGCGCCCCGGTAGGCTAGTTGGTAGCGTGCTAGCTTATCAGTGCGGGGGTCGTGGGTTCGATTCCCACCAGAGGCGCTGTTTTCGCTACAACGAGCGATAGCCTTTGTTGCTAGTGGTCGGTTAGGGTATTAGGATATAATTTGTAATTATATGATTAATATAAATAAAATAAATAAGTAATGTTCGTGATGCGAAAAATTTTCGCATCGAGAAATTCATGGTCACCGTACTTTATACAGGGTGACTTAATAGATGAATAAGTTGATTGCATTATTATTGGAATTTTTTTTAGAGCTTTTAACTTTTATAGCTCTGGACACATTTTATTTTGTAAAATTCCTTATTAGATGCCGATTTCTTTTCTTTAAAAATGTTGCCTTTTTTAAGCATTTTTTTCAAAATATCTTTTGGTGCATTATAATAAATAGTAAAAAAAAACAATTAAGGTATCAAATTAAAGGTATTTTAGAGATCGATTTAAATATGCATAAAACATGTTGGATATTTTGATGTTTTATTAAATACATTAAAATGTTTGGACATGTTTTACATACAGTTCGATAATACGTCCTTTAATTTGATACTTAATTTTTCCATATTTATTTTTTGTTAAATTGCACAAAAATTCCTTTTTGTAAAAAATGGCGGTATCTCTACTGCAGACCTTCCTTGTCAAGTAAAGTATTAAGAAATAGATTTTCGGTCTGTTAATGTTTCAATTTCATTCTGTTTCGCATACTGCATTGCGAAATAAATGGCTATAAAATAGGAACTAAAATAAAATACCAAGACTTTCCCAGCCAAACCACACATTACCAAATAATGGGTAAAGTAATGTATAGCCATAGGGGCCGATGAATTACTTTACAGCTTACTTCATTGATGAATTTTATAGGCGATGAGCCTCAAAGTAATGTATATACCCATTAATTTAGAGTTGATAATGTAAGGGGTTACTTATATGGTTACGAGAATGGAAAAAGTAATGTGTCTATAAATAGATTTAAAAAAGGGAATTTTTATTAAAAAAAATTATTACAAATATTTGATTTAAAATATTTGTAATTAAAAATAATGTGGTCAAGATGGGAATCCAACCAGGGAAATCTGGTTACCAGCCAAGAACTCTACCCACTGAGCTATCGACGCATATAGTATTTGATTGCTTTAAACTTAAATGAATTGTTGCGCTTCGCTATTTCGCTAGTGTTATCAAAACAAATATACATTACTCTTTTGCTTACAAAAAAACACAAAGTAATGTATCTAAAAATAGATTTTCAAAAATATTTCAATTATTACTTTACATTTATAAATCATATATTACGTAATCAATAGTAAGTAACTAATTACTTTATGCTTGCAAATAATGAAAATATCGCACCCATTACCAAAGTTTTGCTGGGTTTTTCATATTGTATGAAAAGAAAAAAAATACTTGTCTCTAAAAAGGGTTCACTATTTTATCCAATTTCATCCATTGAAATGGGTGTTAATTTATATGCATCTTCATTTATTAACACAAAAATAAAACAACCACACTTTGATATATTTATTATGGATAACTGATGATAAGCCCCTTACCTTTTTTTCTACTGTTATTTATGGAAAAGTACTCAAATTTCAAATTATACAATATCATTTTTTTCTATGTCACGTACTTGTAATGGAACCCACCTTAAAATATAATTTAAAGATCTCAAAACCATTTTAGAAATTCAATACAGCAAACATGATGAAAAAGAAGTACAAACTACTCAACCTTTTTTACTTGTTTTTTTTTTATATCGAACAAAAACCTTAAAACTAAAAAAACCAACAAATCCAAAGCTATCGATGAAAATTTTACCCTCTGTTTTACTTTAGTAAACAAATACATACTTTGAACTTTTTTTTTTTGTTTTTTTTGGGTAATTTTTAACGTCCTTGTTTTTGGTTGGTTGAAGCGTACAAATGGTAAAGTGAAAGTTTACATAAAATAAATGATGTTAAGTAAAGAACTTTTGATCTTAAAATAAGAATTTCGATAGCTAAATTTGCCAAGCGTAAAGCAAAATATAAAAAAAAACAGTGAAAAAGGGTTAAAATCAATTTGCTGTTGAGGATTTTTTAGCAGCCACCAACCGAAAAGTTTGTTTCCAATGTTTATCAAAAAGAAATCAAATAGTAATACGATTAATATTAATTGGATTTACAAGCGACTTAGGAAAAAAAAACAAGATTTTTATTTTAAGCAAATAAATAATGAAATATTTTAACATGAGCTAAAAAAATATTAAGTTTTATGTTGGTCTGTAACCACCCAGGCAGAAAGTGTACGAACGAGCGTTGGCGCAATGCTTTAAAATGTGGCTCAGACGTTGTCAGAGCAAAGGGATATGGAAAATTTGGAGATTTTTGTAGTCAAAAATGAGCAGATTTTGGCCCTATTCCACAAAACAACTTATCAACTTTTCACTTTGCACTTATCAAATTTTTCGTCAATTTACAAAACTTTATGTTCCTCAGAACTGTAAAATTTGATAAATGATAAGTTGAAATTGAAAATCGGAATTTGCAAAGTTTTTTCAATTTTTATGTTCTCTTTCCAATTTCTGTTCCACGTATGTTCTCTTGTGCAAAGTTAATATTGAAAAGTATGATTTGCAAAGATTTTGCAAATAATTATGCTGTTTCGTTCCACAAAAACTGCACATTCTATTTTTGCAAAGCAAATTTTTATAATTTTGTCAAAAATTTGCAAGGTAAACGATCGCTTTACAAATTCATATTGTTATAACTAGTAAAGCTTTCAAAATGTTAAGACGTGAGTTTTTGTTCGACGATAGTGAAGACGCGGTTATAACAAGAAATTATAGAGACCGAATTAATTTTTCGGAACTACAAAACTTTAATTTTAAAGAGTGTTTTCGTTTAAAGAAAATCCAAATTGATTTCATTTTAAATAAAATAAGTGAAAAATTAGAGCACAATACACAGCGCAGTCATGCTTTGTCGGTTGAAAATTAACTGCTACTGTGCTTGCATTGGATCGGAAATGGTTGCCGAGTTGCAGGTATGCATGGTGTTGCCAAATCAGCTGTTTGCAGAACTATCGTTAAAGTTGTCGACGTAATAATAGACGTTTTATTTCAAAACACAGCAAATAAAATATCTTTTTTTTCTTTTATTGCAGGTAACAATGCTAGTTTTTTTCTATTTTTATTTTTCGGCTCATTTTCACGAAGTCTATTTAGCAATGCAAAGTAAAAAGTCATAAGACAGAAATGCAAAGATGATTAAATGCTTTGTGGAATACTTTGCACACTCACTTTTCAGAAGAGCGCAAAGAGTTTGTTAAAAGAGCAAAGTCTGCAAAAAATTTCAAAGAGAGCAAAATATTTGCAAAGAATATTGAGAGAGAGAGAGAGAGATAGATTTGCAAAGAATATTGTGGAACAGAAACACTTATCACTTTGCCAAAAACTGCAATTTGATAAGTGCAAAGTGAAAAGTTGATAATTTTTTTGTGGAATAGGGCCCTGGTCGTTCAAGATCATATCTAGCGCCAGATGTGATACCAGATCATTTCAGCCGTTTTCAAAGGTACTAAAATAAAAATGTGTACGTTCAGATCAAATAGTTTCAGATGGTGCGCCTGATCTCTGCCCGATTTGATCCCTGATCAATTTTGAGATCTACAGGTTGGTTGAAAAGTTCCTGTGCTCACCAAGAGATGGCACTGCTAGCTTCAAACTTTTTTTTCTCAAGCTGGTATAACTGTCCTGAGAACACATGCAAAGTTGCAAGTCATTCTGTCAATTCTTTCTTTGTTTACAAGCCATTTTTAAGTTAACGTGTCATTGATTTTTTTTAATATGGAAAAAATTGAATATCGTGCAGTCATTAGATTCTTTGTTTTGAAGGGTTTAAAAGCAAAGGAAATTTATGAACAATTGTTAGAAGTGTATAAAGAGTCCTTACCTTCAAAACGCACCGTTGAATTTTGGGCTGGTGAATTTAAACGTGGTCGTACCAGACTTAAAGACGATCCACGCGAAGGACGACCAAAAACTGCAACCACAGCAGAAATCATTGAGCAGGTACATAATATTTTAGTGAAGATCCAAGTTTGACTAAGCGTGAAATTGCTAATGCCATAGGCATCTCAGACGAACGAGTACTCCATATTGTACATGAAGAATTACGTATGAAAAAACTGTTTGGAAAGTTAGTGCCGCACACATTAACAATTCAACAAAAACTGGATCGAAAAGAAATTTCTCAGCGTAATTTATAGCGTTTTAAGCCAAATAAAACCAACTTCTTGCGTCGTTTTATAACTATGGATGAGACTTGGATCTACCATCATGATCCTAAATTGAAACAAGAACGTTTACAGTGCACTGAAGCTGGTTGTTCAGCTCCAAAGCAGGTGAAGTCACAACGATCAGCAAAGAAGGTTATGGCATCAGTTTTTTGGGATGCAAAAGGAATTTTGTTGATTGTTTATCTTCAGAAAGGTAAAACAATCAACTCTGAATATTATTGCTGCCTTTTAGATCAGCTGGATGAAAAAATTCGTGAGAAAAGACCTGGTTTAAAGAAAAAAAAAAATCATTTTTCATCAAGACAATGCACCTGCTCACAAAAGTGTTTTGACGATGGCTAAATTCTAAGAATTAAAGTACGAATTGCTTGAACATCCACCGTATTCACCAGATTTGGCTCCCAGTGACTACTATCTCTTCAGAAATCTCAAACAATTCCTTCGTGGAAAGCATTTTTCGTCGAATTAAGAGGCCATAGCAGCCGTAGACGGTTATTTTGCAGAGCTTCCGGAAAACCATTATAAGGATGGGATAAAATTATTGGAAGATCATTGGAACAAGTGTATTGAGCTTCTAGGAGATTATATTGAATAAAAAAATATATTTCTCAACAAAAACAGTATAATTTCATTTCGAGCGCAGGAACTTTTCAACCAACCTGTAATTAGATCTTGCACTATTAGATCTGGCGAGATCTGATCTTTTTTATGCGGGTAATTTTAAAGTAAAATTTTGAAAAATAGTCAAAACTAGGGAATGCAGTTTTGTCAACACTTTAAAATCAGTTGTAAGTTTTGTAAAAAAATAGAATACATTTGCAATTTTTTCAAGCATTGTAAAATCGTTAACTATTGCTATGTCAATGGCTTTATTAAAAAAAAATAGCTATAAATTTTATAAAATATAAACAGTTGTTAATTTAGTATTGACAGGGTTCGCAAATCATTTCCTTCAAGCTTTGAAAAATCATTGCAAATTTATCCTCTGTCTTTGCTGTTTGTTATTAGTACCGTAGTAAAACAAAGCTTTGACAATGATTTGCTTTTATACCATCGTCAATTTTTGACTGGGCAAATGCTAAAAAATGAAACAATTAATCAAGTGTTTTTGGCATAAAAAACAAAATATTTCAACTCTACATTTCTTCATTAAGTGTTAGACATAAAATGCCAATAGCACGCTAATTAACAACTTTATTTTAGCTCAACCAAAACTTTTTAAGCATGTTTTAGTACTATTCTAGTGAAACAAGTTACAAAAGGAAAAATTAAAAAAAAACTGAAGAAGTACATCAACATGAAATTTTTCGTACAATTTTTTTTTTATTTGGTTTAATACTTGTCGAAACTTTTATAATAAAGTTTTGCGGCTAAGAAAAAGTTTTACATTTCTGTCATATAGAAAATGTTTATTTCTTCTCCTTTGACTCTTTTTACGGGTTGCTCATTTATAAATGGTGGATATTATCAGAAAATAAAGAAGACAGCAACAAAACTGAAGGATTTCAAAGTTTAGCTTTACAAGTTTTTAATATCTTTTTTTTTTTTGTTAGAATAAAAATATTAAAGAGTGTTAATGAATGTCCATGATTGTTATTTGTAATTAAAAACTATAAAAAAAAAAATAAATTTAAAAATTTAAATTAAAAAAAATATGTACTTAAACAAGTAACAAACAAGTATTTTCAAATATTTAATTACAAAATTTGAGAAATTCAGTAAATTTTAAATAATATTTTCTTCTTCTTAACATTTCGCTTTTGTTTTTTTATTAATGTTAAGTTGTTCTTTACATCTTTGTTGCTAGCTTTTCTTTCTATTCCAAACAATACGCTTTTATAAAAATTTACATATGCTCTTTATATTGTTGTCTTGTTTATTGTTTAAAAGATTAACAATTTCCTGAGTAGTTTCTAAACAATATTTTTTTCAGTTGCTTCTGTGTGTGTGTGTGTGCTTTTTTTGTTGCTCCTAAGTATGAAATCTTTCAAAAATTCCAACAAAAGAAAATAGCTCACATGCTGTTAGACATGCATGCAGTTGTATTTCGTTTTGCTGTTTTACAGTTTTTATATCTTTCCTGTTATATTGTATCTATTGTTATTGCAGGCATTGTTTACAGGAATGTAAAGTGTTGTCATCAACATGTGCGTAGACGACACTTTTTATGCAAAAAAAAAATCTCCTTTTTTTCCATTAATGAACGAAATGTTATAAAGTTGAATGACATTTTTTCAAACACAGAATACCAGGAATACATAAGAGTTTAAGTGGACATGTTGTAGTAAAAACAAAACAGAAAAGATAATTACAAATCATCCAGTGATTTTTCTTTGAGAAAAATGTAATTGTCTCGAATGAAAATAGACAAATTGAAGGCAGATTATGCCTGTTTTTTAAGGAGAACAATTCGTGTAAACTTTTTTAGCTAAAGTTTAAAGAAATTCGTACATATAAATTGAATACAGTTTCATTTGTGTAAGAAACAAATTTTAAGGCTAACCGATATCTGGATAAAATTGGTCCGAATAAGGAATAGTACGGGAAATTTCTTTTTATCATTTCAGCAATTTAATAATAGGTGTGCTCGGCGTACCTTACCGCGGGTGCCCGCGGGAACCCAATCTTACCAGAAAGCGTTTCTTGTAACAAAAATTGGGTAAATGGAGCGTTCATGAGAGAGTAATTGTGTTTCTCATTTTACCAGAACTTACCCGTACTTTTTGTTTGGGTAAAATGGTAAAATTGTCAAATCATCAGCTGTTGCTAATAAATAAGCTGTTTTGCATTTTTGAAAAAAAAAAAAAAAAAATTAAAGTTAAATATAAATTTACTATAAAGAACTTTTCCTTCTTAACAATGCAAAATACATTTGAAAATGTAAATGGATATTTGCCATTTCAAATATATTCATTATTTAAGCTGTTTTTTAATATGAATAAATTTGACGTTTGTTTTGGGTATGAAATGTGGTTTTGTGCTTTCGCAGTATTTTGGGCATTTTATTGGTTTTGTGAGAGAATTTTTTGCTTACTCTCATTTTACCAGACTTTACCCAAAATTACCTCGTACAGACCTAATATTTAACATTTTTATTTTAAAATTTGATTTGAATTCTTCCCTTGAAAAATTATTCCGTCTAAACAATAAAAAAATTTTTCTATATCGACGCCTCCAGACTAAACTACGCCTACAAACAACATTTTTTTTTTTGCTTTTTCCATAAAATATCAATAAATTTTTATAGAAAATTCTCAGATCCAAAACATTTTGCTAATAACAGAAAAACTCTTAAAAGTTTTGATTCTAAAAAGTATTTTTTTTTGTAGTAGAGTTTTCAGTACAATTTTTTATAAAACAATAACATTCCGTCGATTTCGAGATTTTAGGCAAACAATTTTTTGAATCAGTTGATATTAACCCTCTGCGACTGACGTGACATATTTTTAAAATTCCACCGACGTGCTAGAACACCAGAAACCATTTCAACGGCTTATATATTTCATGTTTCGTTTTGTAAACCTATTAAAATTATTTTTTTTTTTATAGCTTAAGGGCGTTGGTTGTATTATTATATATATTTTTTTTAATTCAAAATGACGATTCATGTTAAACAGTAATGTTCTGTGGTGAAACAGAATATCTCTAAATTCAATATTTTCAAAGCTTTACGCCTTCTCTATATTTATCAATTTGTTTCATTTCGATCGGAGCAATTGTGAAGAAGTTATATATTTATTACCATTTATTTTTTCATAGGTCCCACTGTGTGTCGTTGGCGTATGAGCAATGTTGAAGTATGAATTAATAATACTCATACGCATATTTGCAAGAACTGCAATAAATTTTTGCTTATTTTTGAAAAGGAATAATTCTTCAAATTTATTGGTGTCTGTTAGACTTCCACCTCAGTCGCAGAGGGTTAAGGATGGCAACCGTAACGAATTTCAGCTACTGCCTTCTTACCGGTATAATTTTGTTCTTTAATTGCAGAATTTGCTTATTTTTTGAGTAGATATTAGAAAAACTGTCAGCTTTGTTTTAAATAAAACATTTTGTTATACTACACGCTACTTTTTGGGTTTCTCTTGTTAATCTACTCTCTTTGATTTGTCACTTTGTTGCCATATTTTTACATGTGTTAGGGTTGCCTTTCAGTACAGAGTTGCAAAAATTGTGTTTTGCCAAAACTTTGTTTTTGTCAGAAAAAAAAAAAAATAAAATAAGAAATAGTGAATTTATCGTCAAAAATAAAAATAAAATACAGTGAAATTGGAACAAAAAACGAATGAGCAATTAATTGCAAAATTATATTGTTTATGGCTAAATTGTGGCTTATAGGTGAATCACAACAAATGTCGTCGAGTTTAATTTAAATCGTCCATCGACATTTTTGACGTTTAAAAAAAAGAAAAGCACAAGATGTTGGTTTTTTAATATTATTTCACCAATTCCATTAGATTTTTTTTTTCTTTTATTGTGTTCAAAATTTTTTTTCTTGACAGTAAATTCCGTTTTTTTCAGTTCTTATTTATTTTTCTTTTGTCAAAGTTATACATGTTTTTCAAAACGAAGTACAACCTTTTGCAACTCTGTTCTGATTGATAACCCTAATTCAGGTAAAAAATGGTAACAATTTGACGTATAAATATTTTAAGAACAAATTTAGACTTTGTCGCATGCAATTATTGCGCGAACGGGGTAGAGAAGCAAGCGGTGTAATAAAAAAGACAGGGTTTTCGTTTTTCGTGCATGTTTCTGTTATCTCTTTTTCAAACTCATATATATTCTTCATTTGATGCTTCATTCACATTCAGTTTTCGTTGCTATTAAAGTGACCGTATAAATAGACATACCTTTGGAAGCAACTTTGAAAAGGGAATTGAGAAAATTGCAAGCAATCAATTGAATCATATAAGTGTGGTTTGAGATTTGCTTGATTCTTAAGTAAAGGTAAGGGTTTCTTTAACCCTTTGCCTGTCCAGTGTATCACATATGATGCACAGGCGTCATGATTGATACGCTTATGCATCATATGTGATACACAATTAGTATTATTTCCTCTAACTAGTGGACGTACGATATACAAAAAATTTTTTGTTTGGGGACAGGCAAAGGGTTAAAAAACTTATCTTGAGTAAGGCGGTCGCAAGTCCGGGAAAATGGCGGGTGTTTGTTTGTTTGTAAAGAAGTGGTCCAATCTTGAGTAATATTCGAAGTTACATGGGATTGCACAACAAGCCCACTTTCGGGCTTAAGTGTTCTTCCTATTTTTTGTTTTTTTTTGCTTAAAGCTGGTGTTGAAGAGTCTAGAAGAGCCTAACCTAGTGTTTCGCCGCGAAAATAAAAAAGATTCTGTTAAGCACTTGTCATTGTCGTTATCGACCCAGTTGTAATAATTTATCAACTGCGATAAAACCCGATACATAATAATTCAAGCATGACATAATACAATACGAGTAGTTCAAGCTAACTTAGGAAAATTCACAAAACTTTTGACAGAACTTGTATAATTTATACAAAAACGCTTGAATAAAGCTATTTTAACCAATTTATTGGCAAACATTTTTTTTTTGCCTCCTTTTATATTAAAATTGAGTACATAAAATTTAGAATTTAATAAATTTAAATGAAATACAATTTTTTAATGATTATTTATCTATCATGGTGACAGGAAGTAAAACGGAAATATAGAAACGTTTTATTTAATAGAAAAATATACATAAATTATAAAAATTGCATGTAACTGTTGTTCTTTGTCCTGTCCTCTTTGTTTTCTTTTCTTTGCCTAACTTTGTTTTTATTTGTTTCTCTTACCTCCTAAATTTTGTGATTTATATCAAATTTCCGTTTCAAATTAATAATAAACTACTGCGTTTTGCATGGTTTTTACCAACGGATGTTTTAAAAGGAAAACACCACCATAACGCATGACTACCATGTATTCCGCGCTGTGTAATAGATGTTGAAATCAAAAGGACACTGTTTAAATGTTTGGTATAAGGAAATTTAACAACATGTAATCAAAATGCTGTCTAAAACTTTACACATATTCTACTCAAAAGCCAAAGTAAGCCAAGCAAAACTTAATCTCTATATACAAAAGTACTGTAGACATAACCCAGTAAAATTTTTGTGTTATTTCCAAATGTGATATTTAACTCAACAATTATTTCTACAATGATTTGAACTATTTAAACGGATTCCAAAATTTAATTTCTATTCCATATAAATCATTTTACATTTTGATGATATTGAGAATGAGCTCTAAAAAATTTCGTGTGTACAACAATGAAATTGTAAACCTTAAGGGGTTTTTTGTTCAACTTAAAATACCGTATGGCTAGGTAATGTAAATTCAGTTTAAGGACAGGAAAGGTAATATGTCAACTGTGAAAATAGATGGATTTTGGGGTAATTTGTCTATAGCACTCATGCATGCTAATTAAATTAAAACAAAAGCTTTACAATTTTGTATAGAATTTCTTAATAAAACTAAGACACGTTTGAGTTTTGCTGTTACTTGCAAGAAAGTTAAAACTTTCATGACAGTTGTTAAAGAAAAATTGTTAACTGTCATCACTTAGAATTGATATATTATTTGTGAGTGAAAGAAAAAAAAATACCCAGATTTTTGTTATCCATCAAATCTTTTAGAGGTTTAAGAAAATTTTAATACTTTTTTTTTTTTTAAATAAATTTACTTAATAATTTATCTTGAACCGAACGAAGAACATTACAAATGAAATTTACATTTCTTATAGAATTTTATCGCCTTTTAAAAAGCAAATTACCTTTATTACTTTTTGTTTACTCTTGCTTTAATTATTTCTCCTCCTAAGACAAACACTTCAAGGTGGAAAGTAAAAAAAAAAAATGTAAAGAAGAACTTTTTGTTTAAGAAAATTAAAACATAAGATTGTCTAACCAGCGTTTATACAATTTCTTGTTAAGGTAGCAACAGGTAGCAGAATAATGTTATGTTGGTTGTATTTAAAATTACCAGCATATTCACACTTTTTTTTTTTTTTGCAAAAGAAATTTAAAGAAAGAACAAGTTTTCTTTTCAAGCTTTATAAAAATAAAAACAAAAGAAACTAATAAAAACCGCGAACAACAATTCAGAAAAATAGTCGAAGAGGATAATGTTGGTAAACATTACACCTTGTAGTTAAACCTACACTGTAAAAAGTTTTCCATTAATACTCACAAAGAATTTCTGCAAATACACCCAGAAAACAGTATCAGTTGTGGCCACCGAATTTGTTGCCAATCGAATACTGGCGGTTACGACAACTATCTTCATATTAAATTGTATTTTTAGTTGTGAAGGCCAATATTCAGTTGTCTAATTTAGTATTTATATACCACATAAATATAATACGTTCCACAAAATTTTATTTAAAAAAAATCACACCATGACGATGTCTCTCACGTCGTAAAAAACGTTCTCTTTCTTTTGTATGTGCAGATTTCAAAGGTTCAGCATCTTTTCAAATTGTTTTTTTTTTTGCGATTCCAATTGAATTTCTTTGCAAATCCAATTAGTTTTAGCAGATTTCCCAATTGGATTTAAAAAAAAAGGTTTAAAAACAGGGAAATTTACTCAAATATTTGCAGAAATCAGGGAAATTTGCTTAACTTTCCCCTGTTTTCTCCAAGTTTCCGAACCTTTGTATTCTGTATAAAATTTTATTTGGCCGCTGACGGCGTTGCATCCTCTATACTATTCTTCCTCTATGAAAAAATACACTCACAATATTATTTCGTTAAAAACAACTTAAAATACATATCAAATTAATCGAAAATACAGTCAAAAAGAGGATTACTGATTTTTCATTATATTCAACCCATATTGTTGTTTATTTTCAATCATTGTTTAATAACCAACAAAAGTAGTAAAAAGAATAGAAAGTCGTTTAAAATAACCATAATTTTTTTACTGACAAAAAGTTAGAAAAAACCACTTTATGATTTGTTTTTCAAATTGAACGTTTTTTTGATTGTATGTTATTATAAATTACAGCACAACACACACATATACATATATTTTTTTAGCTTTATGTGTAGGTATTCTTGAATAATTTCTTGTAATTTTTATTGAAATAATTTTGTATATATACAAACTATTTTGGTAAAAAAAAACAAAAAAGAATTATATGAATATCAAATTTTAGAAACAGAAAACATAAAATTTTACATTTAACAGAAAATATCAACTCCTACTGAATGTCTGTAAATTTTTATAGTTTTGTTTTTTGAATGACTGTTTCAAATAGTTAAAAAATATATTTCTATGAATTTCAGTTGATTCTTCATTTAAAAACAAACTTTACGTATTACTTTTTAAATAAACTACAGTCGGTAACGGAAAATATATTGTGAGTGTTTTTTTTTAGATTTTTTCGGTATCGAACGTGGGCATTAAAGTTGATTGGAAATACCAATAATTAGATAATGGTACTCTTTTTTTTACTTCCTTTTCCTTGTTTTTAATTTCCAATGTCATATTTTTGCTTAATAATAGATTTTAGGTTATACACTTAAAAAAGTTTGTAAGTTAAAATAACTGAAAATATCATTTAAAAGAAATGATATTTCATTTAAAAACCGGTCTACTTAATTTTCATTTAAAATAAATGCCATTTGTTATTTATTTTTAAATGTTGATTAATCAACTGACACATCCGTAAGAAACAAATGATGTAATCAGTTAAAATAAATGTCAAAATTTTACCTACCAATCCTTAAAAAATAAATGTTTTTTTTTCATTAATTTGAAATTGTTTCCCTTTTTGTATTTTTTGTTTTTTAATATACTCGTACAATACAAAATGTATGTATGCATAGCTATAGACACTTTTTGTGTGAATGTGTTTGTGTATGTATGTGTGTTTATGTATGTGTGTTTGTATTGAAAAATTTTGTATATATACAACCAATTTAAATACAAAAACAAATTGAAATTTTTTGAATATTTTTTTTTTGAAACAGACAGCAAACAAAATTCAAATTTGTAATAACTACTTACGGACACAAATAAACCACAAGTTTCCGTTTTGTTGGAAAATTTTTATTAAATTTCAAACAAATGAAAAAAATAGATGAAACTGAAAAATCGGTAAATGATAGTAAATTATTTCGAATAAATGTATAAAAAAGTTGATTTAGATATTTCTTTGAAAAATAAATGTATGTTCCTTTATTTTTAAATGGAACGGAAAACTTTTTTATTAAACTACAAACAGTTAACTACATAATATTCTGAGCGTACCAAATAAAATAAAATTCTTGCAAATAAGTGTTAATAGTTTTGATCGAATTGCAAGCAATCTTTTCTCTGTGTGAAGGTAGGTGTTAAAAAAATGGGTTCGCGGAAGATCCATCAAAAATTAATAAAGTTACTAATTTTACACACAAAAAAAAAAATCAAATTTTGCTTCACTACTTTTTGTAGTTTCCTTTTAAGCAAACCTGTAATAAAAGAAGAACAATCTGATAATTATTTGCTACTATTATATTTTCTGAGTGTATATTATTACTCTTCAAGTTGTTTATTTTATATTAAACAAAAATATGTTCATGCTTTGTTCTGTTTTGCATGTAAGTGTATCTTTTGTATGAACACGTAAAGTTTATATAACAAGAAACGGAAATTTAAAAAAATTGACAAGAAGAAGAATTACACGTAAACAAGAAAAAATAAAATTATCATAAACTTAGAGGAGTGATATTAATTAATTTTGAACTATGCAAATGGTTAGTTTTTTTTTTCATATTCGTAAGCAGTCCCCAAGGCAGGGGTGTCTCAAAATATCATAATTTTTACAAGAAAATCGTGTAAACATTTGTGAAGAAAATTATCTTACAGGGCCGCCAAAAATGCTGTATTCATATTTATTTGGTTCAAAATTTTACTACTTTTTACAGCAATACGAAAAAAATTTTGTCTGTTCGTTTACTCGGTATTCTTACTTACACTTTGAAAATTTTGTATTGAATTGCAGTAAAATGAGTAAACGAATTTTGTTTACTTTTTGTATTAATATTTTGTAACTTAAGTAAAGATTGTAAATTGTAATAAATGTTTTATAGGTTTCTCCTCTGGTTTCCAATGTAGAAATTTTTGTTTTCGTAGCCATCTGTTGGCTAGGCTGAAGGAATTTCACCACTAGGGTATGTCTAACTTCGGCGTTGCTAATTAAAACTTTTCTATATATAAATACAATATAATAAATAATATTTCGCATATAATGCCAGTAGAATCGGTCATAATATCAATGGATAAACGGTCATAACGCACATTCCCACTATTGGGATTATGACTATATCCCAAAACCGGATATTGGAATAGTTTTCGTTGGAGTAATGTCCCGGCACCTTATTATTTTTCTGATAAAAATAATATTTTAAAATTATTGAGATGTTGTCTTATAAATTAAAAAATTAAAATTTTGTCTAAAATATACACTCAGAATATTATGTAGTTAACTGTTAGTAGTTTAATAAAAAAATTTTCCGTTCCATTTAAAAATAAAGGAACATACATTTATTTTTCAAAGAAATATCTATATTAACTTTTTTATACATTTATTCGAAATGATTTACTATCATTTACTGATTTACTATCATTTACTGATTTTTTTCAGTTTCATTTATTTTTTTCATTTGTTTGAAATATAATAAAAATTTACCCACAAAACGGAAACTTGTGGTTTATTTGTGTCCGTAAGAGTTATGACAAATTTAAGTTTTGTTTGCTGTCTTTTTCAAAAAAAAAAGTATTCAAAAAATTTCAATTGAACTTCATAAGCATACATACATATACAAACACATTCACACAAAAAGTGTCTATAGCTATGCATACATACATTTTATATTGTACGAGTATATTAAAAAAAAAACAAAAAATACAAAAACGGAAATAATTTCAAATAAATGAAAAAAACATTTATTTTTTAAGGATTGGTAGGTAAAATTTTGACATTTATTTTAACTGATTATATCATTTGTTTCTTACGGATGTGTCAGTTGATTAATCAACATTTAAAAATAAATAACAAATGGCATTTAATTTAAATGAAAATTAATAAGCCGGTTTTTAAATGAAATATCATTTCTTTTAAATGATATTTTCAGTTATTTTAGCTTACAAACTTTTTTAAGTGTATAAACGAATAATTTAGTATGTTTTTTACTTTTATAATTTAAATTATAATTTGATAAAAGGTATAAAATTATAATTTACATTATGAAAGTTTTGAGTATGCTTAATTCAAAAATGGAACAATATGGAATTAAACCCCTCAATAAAATCGCAACGCATTGAAATGTTTTAAAAAAATCTTAAACCGTAAAGCCTAGTAAGTTGTTTCGATTTGACGTGAAAAAAACTGTTATATCCCATATAAAAAATGATTTTTTCACAAAAATGAGTTTCACGTGTATAACTTTTTTTCACTCAAATTTAATATTCCAGATTACTATTTCTCTGGTGAAGAAGTGTCATTTTGAGTTTCTTGTAATTATGTTTAATAATTTTTACAAATTAAATTGCGATTTGAGGTCTTTAAAGTGTGAGTAAATTTTTTTCACAGCAATTAAAGAACAAAATAATAGCGATGTTAGTTTCTGTTGTTATACATGAATATATTATAATTTAACCGCTAAAAACACTAAAAACCGCTAAAATACCGATTTAAATTTAAAACTGTAATCGATTGAAATGTAACCATTAGTGTTCGAAAACCTGAATGGTAATAGTAACCGAAATAAAGAACAAAATATACCGGAACGAAAACCGTAACCTATGTATATTATTTCTGTTGCCGTCTTTGGTTTAAATAATACAAAGAAAAAGGTTTGTATTCGTCGGGCCAAATCTGTATTACATTTAAAATGGGAAGGCGTACAATAAAATCATATTTTTACAAGAAATTTTTACAACTAGAAATTTCTTCACGCGAATTTTTACAGCTGGAAAAATCTAGTGTTGTAATAAACTTGAAATAACTAGAATACCTGACTACTCATATAAATACGGGTACTTGGTGACGCAGTAGTTTAGTTTATAAATAAAACGCTGAGTGTCAATAACTAAAGTGTGGCTAACATTTAGTCTATCTACACCGTGTAATCAAAGTATGCTATTAAAGTGTTTTTCTATAATTTTTAGTGACTGTTATAAATAAATAGAGCTATTAATAATTTCAAACAGTGTTTATTATTTGCAATATAGAAAGAACTTGATTTATTTAAAAGGTAAATAAATCAACGAATTTATGAAGCATAAAATCGTAACAATATCAAGTAGAAACATTATTAACTAAAAACAAGTAAAAAAAGGCTTAAATTCGGCTGTGCCGAATCTTTGAATACTCCACCAATATGCCAAAAAAAAATGTTCTCTGAAGTAAAATAATGGACGTGAAAAAAGTTTTTAAGGAGAAAAACTTTTTTGGACGCGAAAACAAATTTTTTGTCCAATAAACTTTATGGGGTCTTAGACCTATATTTCGACATGTTACAAACGGAATGACAAACTGATATATACCTTCACCAATGGTGGAGGGTATAAAAACAGCTTAAACTAAGTTTGTTTTACTGTTAATTTTAATATGTTTCTACTTATTTTTAAAATGCGAAAACAAAATCTAAAATGTTGACATAATAATTTAAATACGAACAAGTTTTTTCCAACGAGAGTTGCATTAACTTTAATATGATTCATATTTAATTCAAAAGTGTTTGTAAAAAAATGTATTTTAAAATATGATGTAATAATTCTACCTTTTTCAGCACTAAATAGTGTAAATTAATGTGATATTTATATTTAGGGCTCGGAAGTTTATGTAGATACATGATTATTGTCGTTAGCTGGAAATCAACGATAACAAATATCTTTCTAAATCACCTAATATGCAAAAAAATGGTTGCTTAATCTATATTTTTGCATATTTTGGTGTATTCTAAAGAATATTTTGCTAAAAATTTTGTTAACATTTTTCTAAAAACTGGGTTTTTCTCAGTCTATTGCTTTGCAAAAAATAAAAAAAAAATATATTTTTTAAATTTAGAAATACTCTTCTTTTGATTTTGTATTATCACGAAGACAACCTTTTGACAATGACTAACACTAATTTTCCATTTTTAAACAATTTTTTACAACAACAAAATACCAACAATTTAATTGACGTCATAAAAAATTAAAACTTTTTTTAATTTTTTATTTTTTTTTATACATTTTAAATGCATTTCAAATACGAAATGCATGAACTTTCTTGCCCGATTTATAAATTTTGCATTCTGGCATTCAGATAGACCCACATCATCTAACGAAATTACAAAATTATGGAGGGTGCTTTATTAACATTCACTTTTATTCCCCAATTACTGATTTGTTTTAAAACATATTTAAAAATATGTTATCTTTCAACATTCATATAATCCTTCTTCAATTTCCTTTGCCACAATTTTATTTAATTAATGCATAAAATAAGTTTTTTTTTATTGGCCTCTTAAGGAAACCTTTACTTCCTTATACTTATTTTTACATGTTGCCATTGTTTTCCAAAGTCAAACGGAAAGAAGACACACAAACACAATTGTTATAGATTTTCTTCTACTTATTTTTCAGACACGAAATATGTTTGAATTTGAGTAGAATCAATGGCTGTGTAATTCTCTCACTATATGTTAGGAAACGGGAAATATGGCGAATATCAATATCAACATTAACAAATGTTACTTTAAAGTTGTTCAATTTAAAGTTGGGGGAATAAATCGATTTGTAGCCAGGTTTTACGAGGGCGGATCAATAAGTCCGTGACTTTTCAAACTTCCCTCGTAGTTATATGAAATACAATACTGCTCCCATCAAGTACCACCTGTTAATAGACTACTGTCAAATTTTGAGCAAGTTCCGTCATTTACTTTGCGTTTAACAGCTGGATTTTTCAAGGTCCATAAAATTGGCATTTGTTTGATCAATAATTTCATTGTTGGAGCTAAATCTCTATCCACCGAGCCATTTCTTTAGGTTTGGAAATAGTCACAGGGGGCTTAATCCGGACAATAAGGCGAATGAGGGGGCAATTCGTAGTTAACTTTATGGATTTTCGTCATGGAAACAAAGTTGTCACACAATTCCGTTGGTGGTCGATTGTGAGCAAACGCGACAGCCATCTTGCGGAAAGCTTTCTCATACCCAAGAGATCGTTCACTGAGACATGTGAGATGCCTATGTCTTCCATAATCTATCGCACATTTAATCTCCGATCGGCCAACACCATCACGTGAATTTTTTCAATTGTTTTGGGTGTAGGGTGTCCAGATAATTCGACATCTTCCGTGCTTGTAAGACCACAACGAAACTCAGTTAACCTCTGTTTATGGATGGTGTAGAGACCCCATAATATTTTTCAAACTTTTCCTTGGTTTGATTGATGGTTTTTTTTCGCAAAAAATTATGTTTAATGAGCAATCGAAATTGACTTTTTTCCATTTTTAAAAAATCCACGAGGTTGTATGTTTTGAACAGCTGTTAAACGCAAAGTAAATGACGGAACTTGCTCAAAATTTGACAGTCTATTAACAGGTGGTACTTGATGGGAGCAGTCTGGCATTTCATATAACTACGAAAGAAGTTCGAAAAGTCACGGACTTATTAATCCGCCCTGGTATATATTATTTTCTCAGCAAAGTGGCATGAAAAAAAAAACATTTTTTTCTATGGTGAAAAAAATATTAAATTTTCCTGTGTGAAATGCAGTCGAAATTATTTATTTGTTTGGTTTTAAATTTTAAAATTTCAGAAATTGCTATTCTAAAATTCTATTGAAATTTTATTTACCTCAAAGTTATTAAAAATTTACCAAGAGGCATAATTTGCTACCGTTTCACAAACTGAGAGAATTTGGCTTCTCTTTAATTTGTAAACTCTTTCTATCTTTTGTAAAATTAAGTGAGATATAAAACAAGAAAAACTAAAGAAGTACAAAGTAATTGTACAAGTAGTTAGTAACAAACACATGCAAATTTTACCCAAGGCAGTGATTTGTTTCCGTTTCCGTTAAAAATTGCTATTATTTTATTTAGCTTTCTTGTATGAGAGGGGGAAGAGGATATTTTTTTTTGCCAAAAAAAAAAACTCATATCTTTATAATAGAGAAAGTCATTACTTTAATTATTTCCTTAAGATATAATATGAGAGAAACAAACTGAAATCCAAGACAATTTTTGTTTTAATATGAAAGTGCGTTTTCGTCTTTGGGGCTTGTTTTTTTTTTTTGTTTGTTTGTTTTATTTGGGAAAGGGGTTAAGTTAACAGTTTGCAGTCTTTTGAATTGAATTTTTATTTTAAAAATTAAAGAAATATTCTGTTTTTTGTTCTTAACTAAATATCTTCTGTAACAAACCGTAAAAATTTATGCTACAACACGTTTCTTTTTTTTTGCTACTGTTTTTTCTATATTTTTTTTTATAAATTTTATATTTACAAACAAAAAGAAAAATATAATACAAAGAAAAAAAATCAGATTCTTTGCAAGTTAGAAAGAAGAGAAAAAAATATTTAAAAAAAAACAAAAGTGGCTTATATAGAATGCATTGTAACGCTTACAATATACATTTTTTTACAGAATATTTTATGAAGTATTGTTAAAAAAAATGTATGTATATAAAACATAAAAAATATATAAACACTACAACAATCTTTGTATAAATTTAAACCTCTAAATGGTTATACATTTTTTATGAATGAAAATTATTCTCTAACATTTTATTTATATTAAAATCTTTAATGTATATTTACATAGAACTTTCCACCTTCAATTTACAAAATTCTTTATTAGCTGGGAAATTTTGCAATTGTGGTATACTTGTGTCTACCACATGCATTATAGTGTTAATTTTATATATATATTTTTTTAAGTGTTAAAAATAACAACAGTAACAAAATATGTAGTGTATTGTCTAAGAAATGCCACCATCGCCAATATGTCTGCTACATAGACACAAAATGATAATAAAATAAAAATGTGTTAAAAACGTGTACAATACATATACAAAAAAATATATAAATGAAGGCATGACGCAAAAAAGGACTTAAAATCCCAATTTTCTTAATAATATTGTGTAGAAAAAACACACAACCACACAATAGATTTGTGACAAAATTTAATATGGACCAACAAAATATGCTATCATTCTTAGCATTTAAAGGTCATTACACTCAGAAAAAAAAGTTAGTAAAAAAATTTGTAAACGGTTTTCAATTCCACTTTACTATTTTTCTATTGATTTTAAGTAAAAAAATTATTATTTTGAAAATCTTTTTGCTATTTACATTTTACAAATTATAGAATTTTTACAGAATATTTACAATTTTTTGTTGCTAATTTCAGAAATCATTTTACAAATTTTTGAAAGCCGATTTGCTAAAATTAGCAAGAAAATTTACTAATTTTAAAAAAGTAGATATTGAAGGAAATATTATTTGTAATTTCGAGCGCCCCGGTAGGCTAGTTGGTAGCGTGCTAGCTTATTAGTGCGGGGGTCGTGGGTTCAATTCCCACCAGAGGCTCTGGTCTGTTTTCGCTACAACGAGCCGAAGGCCTTTGTTGCTAGTGCTCGGTTAGGGTATTAACATATTATACGATTAATAAATAAATAAATATTTGTAATTAAAACTTACACCTACAAACTTACATTACCTTAAACTGTTACATATATCAGAATTTAATATACCGACTCATGTCTAAAAATAGGACATCCACACTCACAATATATTTTCCGTTACCGACTGTAGTTTATTTAAGAAGTAATACGTAAAGTTTGTTTTTAAATGAAGAATCAATTGAAATTCATAGAAATATATTTTTTAACTATTTGAATCAGTCATTCAAAAAACAAACTATAAAAATTTAAAGACATTCTGTAGGAGTTGATATTTTCAGTTAAATGTAAAATTTTATGTTTTTTGTTTAAAAAAATATAAATTCATATAATTCCTTTTTGTTTTTTTACCAAAATAGTTTGTATATATACAAAATTATTTCAATAAAAATTACAAGAAATTATTCAAATATACATACACACAAAACCAATAAAAATATATACACCTGCATGTGTTGTGTTCTGTTTTGTAATTCCATACATACAGGGTGGCGCAAAAATAACCTTCCGATGTTTTTTGGCTGTAATTTAGCAAAAAAAATGAAAAACTTTGATTCTTCTTGTGGATTATTTTTATTTGGTCCTGTTGGAACCACATGTTTTCCAATCCCAATTCATCAAGTTGCGGCAAAAAGAACTCGTTGATCATTGCTCTGTAGCGCTCACCATTCACAGTAACCGTTTGGCCCGCGACGTCTTCGAAGAAAAAAGGTCCGATGACTCCTCCAGCGAAAACAGCACACCATACAGTGACTTTGAGCGGATGTAATGGCTCTTCGTGGGTTACACGCGGATTTTCAGTGCCCCAGAAGCGTACATTTTGCTTATTTACGTACCCGCTAAGATGGAAATGGGCCTCATCACTCATGATTATTTTTGATGAAAAATCATCTTCATTATTGCTCAAATAAATAGTCACCAATATTCCGCGTTCTGGAGCAGTGTAGCGTAACATTGTTTATTAACGTGTATTTCGCATGTGTTTACTACACAAATGTCAAAACAGAACTAACATTAGGGGCCAATCGCAAAATGTATAGCATTTTCTGATAGGAGGATTACTTTTGCGCCACCTTGTATAAAAAAAACTTTCAATTTGAAAGACAAACCACAAACGTAGTTTTTTCTAACTTTTTGTTAGTAAAAATTTGATGGTTATTTTAAACGACTTTTTATTGTTTTTACTTTTGTCGATTATTAAACAATGATTGAAAATAAACAACAAATTGGGTTGAATATAATGAAAAATCAGTAGTCCTCTTTTTAATTGTATTTTCGATTAATTTAATATGTATTTTATGTTGTTTTTAACGAAATAAGTTTTTTCAAAAAGAAATTATAACAAAATGATAAATTAATTTGTTTTTACAATTTTTAAGCCTTTGATTTTTTTTTATATTGTCTTAAATATTTTTAAAAATAAAAATAAATAAAATAAAAAAATTTTGATGCTCCATAAAAAAAGGAAATTTGAAATTTTGTACTAATATTAATAATATTTAGTAAAATTTAGTAGCGGCAGCTAATTTTTTTACAAATTTCATTGTACTACACGTCAGCAGACATGAGTTGCTAAGATTAGCAAAAAAAAAAAAGCCGCTGGGCTCAAATTAGCAAAATTTCCCGTAATAACAGCAACATTTTCAGTTGCCATTATAGACTTTTTATGGTAAGTGTAAAAGTTAAAAATTTGGTTTATAAGCTTTTATTCATATTGCACATTCAGTTCTGTTTTAAAGCATAGTAAGTTGTTCGGGTTTTAGGTGAAAAAAATTCAGATATACTCCATATAAAAAAAAAAGAATTTTTCACGACAACCGAATTATTCGTTTCCCACAACCAAACATAATCCTGATTTGATTTAAATATATGGTTTCAACCAAAATTCTGTTGTATTAACCGAATTTCGGTCGCCACCAGCAAATATGCCGGTGGCTCTTACCCAACCTATCGGTTGGCCAGAAATTCGATTGTCACAATAAATCTGTTTTTTCTATTCTAGAATATTATTTTTAAAGAAAAAAATCCAAATTTCGCATTTATTATGATTGTGCCTGTTTTATAAAATAAAAAATATTAATTTTTACAATTATAATTACTCTTAAAGGCCATTAGAGTTTAAGTGAATTTTTTTCACGTAGAAAACAATTTACTAGGCTTAAAGTATGAGAAAAAAACTCATACAATGGCTACAAAAAATAATAACAACAAAAAATCGTACTCTCCAGTACAAGGTACCAACATATCGAGCAAGCAAACAAACAAAGGCGTTGAAATAAGAAATAAACAAGATATGAAAACATTAGTCTCTGGGGTATTAAAACAATACCAATACTAATAAAAAAACTAGAATTTCTTAAAAGTAATGGGAAATGACATTAAACGTTCTCTTTTTTACTTTAAAACTTATTTGAAAACTAATGATTTTTTTTTGTGAATTTATAAGGATTTGCTAAAATATCACTTTAATAACAAACAACTATTTATTCCACCTTATTTATTTCAAAAAAACAAAGGTATAATCAATATTAATAAGCTTTAACATTACTTATACTAATTCTTAAATTTGAAAAAAATATTACAAAGATACTTTTAATTATATTAAATAATTAAATGATATAACGTATATCTACTATTTTATATCTTTCTTTATATGGATGGGAAATTTTAACTCCATCAAACCCCAGGTTGCCTTAAGGCACTATCAACATTTGAGAGCTATATTTTTTTTTTCAAATTTGCAATATTTAATAAAAACAATTAAATAATTTCAATAGAATACATAATTTACTGCAATTTTAGTTTACAAATTTTGCTGGTACAGTTACGGGTTAGAACCTTGTAGGAAGCCTGGGGTCAAGTGTTTCTAAGTCACCACACTTAAAAAAGTTTGTAAGTTAAAATAACTGAAAATATCATTTCAAAGAAATGATATTTCATTTAAAAACCGGTCTACTTAATTTTCATTTAAATTAAATGCCATTAGTTATTTATTTTTAAATGTTGATTAATCAACTGACACATCCGTAAGAAACAAATGATATAATCAGTTAAAATAAATGTCAAAATTTTACCCACCAATCCTTAAAAAATAAATGTTTTTTTCATTTATTTGAAATTATTTCCGTTTTTGTATTTTTTGTTGTTTTTTTTTTTAATATACTCGTACAATACAAAATGTTTGTATGCATATGAAGCTATAAACACTTTTTGTGTGAATGTATTTGTATATGTATGTGTGTTTATGAAGTTCTTGTAAATTGTATTGAAAAAAAAAACAAATTGAAATTTTTTGAGTATTTTTTTTTGAAACAGACAGCAAACATAATTTAAATTTGTAATAACTGTTACGGACACAAATAAACCACAAGTTTCCGTTTTGTGGGTAAATTTTTATTAAATTTCAAACAAATGAAAAAAATAAATCAAACTGCAAAAAAATCGGTAAATGATAGTAAATTATTTCGAATAAATGTATAAAAAAGTTAATATAGATGTTTCTTTGAAAAATAAATGTATTTTCCTTTATTTTTAAATGGAACGGAAAACTTTTTTGTTAAACTACAAAAAGTAAACTACATAATATTCTGAGTGCACTTTTGTCGACTATTTTGGGTGACTTTTTGGTGACACATTAAAGAAAGCGTCTACACTTTTTATATTCCTTTTTTGTTACATTCCTTTCAACCAAATATATAATGAGCAAAAGCAATTACAAAAGACTTGTGAAAAAAAAACAATTAATTTTGCATAAAAAATAACGAGAAAGAGGCAACAATTTTTAGTGAAAATTGTAACACTTTGTGGAGTGGAATGAAAAGTTTTTTGTAGCTATGGAAGATTTTGTACAGTCTTTTTAAGATTTGTCTACTTCAAAATTAAAATTGCGCGAAAAACTTATTTACTTTAATGAAATTTATAAAAAAATTTGTATTAATAAAATATCTTAGTGTGGAAATCTAGTAAAAAGTTCCAAAAGTTTAGACTAAAATTACTAAAATGTACTAATAAATTGCTGGTTCCAATGTGTTCACCTAGTTAATAGTTGTGTAGATTCGCAATGACACGCACATGTTAAATGTCTACAGCAAAAAGCGTTGGCTGGGGCATAACTAGTCAGTAGTACTGGTGACAAAGTCAATAGTAAATCAGTACAGTTTCACTACCGACATTTCCTTCAGGAAAGCAAGAAAAATTCAAATTCAAAATTTCCGTAAAATGTACAAAAAAAAAAAAAAAAATAACTATTTTCAAAAGAAGCAAAATAAAAAAAATATTAAACCTTTTTGGAAGACGTTGGTATTGCATTCGTGTATATTAGGTCAAAGCCTTTTCTTTAAAAATAAATTACTTAATATTCTACATAAATTCTTTTAAAATTATTTTCATTTACACTCACAATATTATTTCATTAAAAACAATCTAAAATACATATTAAATTAAACTACAGTCGGTAACGGACAACTATGAATGGTATTAATAGGATTTTAGATCATATCACATTCTTATAAAACACTGTTGTCACAGTCAAATTACCGAAAAATTCAGTTATCAATATAAAATAGAAAAAACATCGAATCATTAACCCAACAAGGGCGTCGCTACTTAAGAGGGTTGTGTAGCGACAACCAAAAATACTAAGTATTCTATCCTGCTGGCTCTGTCGAGATTTGTCAATTTGTATTCTCTATAATTTACTAATAAAATTTTTTATGTTTCTTTGCAATAAAAACAATTCATAAAAATTATTTTGATCTCTTAAAACCGTATCAAAAAATCAAAAAATTCCATAAAATTGTGGACATTGTGGTGTAATGGTTAGCGCGTCCGACCGTTACACAGAAGATTACGGGTGAGATCCCCAGCGAGGGCAATAAAAATTTTGAAAAATAATATGCATGAGTTTTTTAATCTCATACATCTCGCAAAGTCCTTCTTCAGTGTTTCCATAGCACTTAAACCCACCGAAGTTAAAAAACATAACAGGGCTATGAACTAAAAAAGCTTCAAGAATTTCGCCAACTCTCCATCAGATGGCTGTTCTAAGATTTATCATGTCGCGTTGTTACAGTGTTGCCATATTTAAAGCCACACATCTTTTACCACCTTTCATCTCTCCTCTAATCCTCTTTTTCAAATAAAGCAGCAATTTAATTAGGACGAAGAACTTCCTTATGTGGCTTCTATGAAAAAAATTGCCTTTCGTTAATATTTTATATTTTAAATTTGGATTTTAATTCCACATAAAGTTAACTTTTATTTGAATATAATTTTGTCTCGGGAAATGTTTAAGGTTGTTTAAGGCTGTCCTGGTAATCATACTTTTGATTAATAATGTGGTTTTATGATATCTTAAATAAATTTGTTTCAAAATTTTAATAGGCCAAATAAAGATGAGTGTATTACTCATTTTTCTCCAATATATTTAAAACAAATCTTTGTTCTTACGTAAAATGTGAAACAAATACAAGCATATAATTATATTTTTTTAGAAATTCGTGCTTAAGACTTCTAAAGCCAAAAAAAGTTCCAAAAAATTGTCATAAAATCCGAGACAGATCGATTATACATTATATATCTAATACATAGTTAAATTCCTTCAAAAAGGGTGATAAGCAGGGATGGAAAACATGGTACAATTGTACTTTTTTTGGTACATTTTTTCCTTGGTTGGTACCGTGGTACTACCGCGGCTCATTTAGTACAATTTGAAATTTTTTCAAATTTTCAATTTATAACTTGATAAAACAACATAACATAAAGTCGACTTTTTTAAAAGCAACTTCAAATTAAAAACCTGTTTTTATTTATTCAGCTATTATAGTAAAAAATTGTTTTAAGTTGAACCGGCTCTAAATTTGTGTCACATCAAATGTACCAAAAAAAGCAAATCCTCAAAAGGTTAAATTGCCCTCCAAGGGAGGAGGACAACCACAAAAAAAGATGTGACATAAAAATTATAGTTAAATTTTACAAAGTTTTAATGATAAACATGATAAATTTTGTTTCAGCTGGTCAATTTAAATTTGTTTAAGTATTTTTAGTGTCTAAGCAATTCTGAATCAATACGATAAAATTGTTATAAAAAAAGCGGAAAAAATTTTGGTACCGAAAGGATCGAAAAAGTACAATTTGTTTGTCTGGTTGGTGCAATAACAGAAAACATATTTTTCATCCCTGGTGATAAGTAATCCTCTAAAGTATTTCTTACTCCTAAAATGTACATATTATACGTATGAGTAATATTGTTTGAATTAATGATTACTCATACGCACTGTTATTCCAATGTAAATACTACAGTCCGGTCAAAACTACAATTTTGATTAAGAGAATTTCTAAAATCTTTATTTGTTAAATTTTTTCCTAAAATTATTTTTCGATTTTACCACACCCCAAAATTTTAAATAAAATATCTGCTTGTTAGTATTTTATACAAACCGTTTGTTTCAACATTTTATGCCCATCAATTAACTCATTCATTAAATATTCATACATACATACACACGTACATGCATGTTTAATACAAATATTCATTAACTACATGGTATTATGCAACCATAAGTGTTTTCCAGGCATAAATCAATAATTAATTGACCGTCGCGACATATTGACTTATCATACTACCACTATTGAAACAACAACAAACTTTAAATGTAACTTGAATCCGATACATACGCCTCCATGCCAAATATTAGTTATGACTCTCCCTTAATGCATTTGTTTGAATTTATGTTGTAACTCCTTTCTCCATACATTAATACATATTGGAATATAAAGTGTACATGGTCCGCGATGGTCGTGTATTTAAAACCAGAATATTTATTTGTTTACATAGTGTTATATTTCAAATTGAAAGGCCATTAGTATAATTAGCCTGTCATTCAAATATTTCATGTGCAAATGTGTGTGTTGCTTATATTAAACGAATAAACCGATGGACATTTTTAGAATTTCCAAGTAAAAAGTTATTACAGGTGTGTTATATTGTTTTCATTAGTCCATTTTTAATAATACTGATACTAATGACAGCTATTCATACAATTTAATTTATAGTTTATGATTTTTTTTTATTTGTTTTCCGTTATTTCCATTTACTGTATAAATAGTTATTACATAAATGTTTCCTTTTTTTTTATTGTGAGCAACAACAAAAAAATTTCCTATAAATTAAAGTTTTAATTGAGAGGAAATTATTCTGAAACTGATAATAATAATTAATAAATTAATCGAAACTATTAAAAAAAATCAACTGTTACTATAAGTTAAAAAAGGTGGTATGAATAACACAGGTCTGCGAAAAAAAATTTTTGTCAGCTGCATGAGATATTTTTACTGAATTGTATGTTTTAAAGTGGGCTGATTTCAAAAGTGATGGCCATTTTTTTCTATCACATATGGATTTTTTGCAAATTCAAACACAAAAAATTTGTTAAAGCACTCCTTTATTCAAAATTTTCAAACAATTAGTAGTTTTTTTTTAAGCAAACGAAACATTATTTTGATACCATATACTTATTCATGTTCTTTATGAAACCTCTTCTTCTTTTCCTTGATACTTTGACGAGTCCTTTTCCGATCTCCATCTTCAGTTTCTCGCTTAAGCAGCCAACAGTAGTCAGCAAGCATAGTGACATCCCATCGCCCTTGCTACCTTCTCTCGATATCACGGACATCCTGGTGAAATCGCTCCCCCTGCTCTTCACTGTAAGCTCCCAGGTTTTCAGGAAAATAGTCTAAAAATGGACCTTCAAGCTCATATTGCAGCCTTGAGCTTCGTATGCTGCTAGCATCCGTTGCACAATGATTTTTAGTTAGGATCCTTAGTATTTCTCAAAAACTTTCGCACTACGTCCTTGAACGATACCCAAGCTTCTTTTCCCTTCTCATTCATAGTTTCCACAAATGAAGGGTCCGTTAAAATTTTTCTTATGTCGGGGCCGGTGAAAACTCCCTCTTTCAACTTTGCTTCTGACAGCTTCAGGAATTTTGTACATAAATATTTGAAACAGTCTCCATCCTTTTGCAGCGATTTTACAAATTGTTTCATCAACCACAATTTGATATGGAGAGGGGGCAACAAAACCTTTTCTGGTGGTACCAAGGTAGTGTTTATAACATTTTTCCCTCCAGGTTTTTAAGTTGAACCAGCTCTCGGGATGGCCAATCACTTTTTTTCCAGTGCTGTTCTCTGGCTCTACTATCCCACAAGCATAAGAAGCATGGGTATTTGGTATAGCCTGCCTGCTGACCCAAAAGCATTGTCAGTATTTTGAAGTCCCCACAAATCATCCATTGATGGTCTTGATACTTGATTTTGGATTTTGGATAATGGCCAAATCGTTATAATATATTTTCATATGCACAGAATGTCCAATCGGAATCGAGGCAAATTTATTTCCATTATGCAATAATACTGCTTTAAGGCTAGTCTTAGATGAGTCAATGAATAGACGCCATTCAGATGCGTCATACTTTATATCAAAGCGATGTATGAGTTCTTTCACATTATTGGAGAAAACTAAATTTCCTTCTTTTGAGAAAAACTGGGTAAATTCTCTTTCTCGGTGTCTGTACCAGTAGAAAGAAGTGCCTAAATCATTGAGCTCACCTTGAGAAAATAGTTGAGGCCTTCCATCTTCGTCAAAAGATAAATCTGAGCTTGATTCACCCGGAGGAGATAATGTAGCTTCGTCCTCCAACTCACTAGGGTATTCATCGAAACTGGAAGGTGGCTGCGGGATAGGTATCTCGGAGCTATGGGGCACTGGACGTATAGCTGAGTCAAGATTAGGATAACTTATGTTTCTTTTGTTTTTTGAATTGAATCCCTTTACGTCAACTGAGCAGAAGTAGCAGTCAGTAGTGTGATTTTTCTGCTCACGCCATATCATAGGAATTCCAAATCGAAATGCATTTTTCTTTCCTTTAAACCACAAATGAAGATCTTCCTCGCATCTTCTACACACCTTATGCGGGGCCCATGGTTTATCTTGCTGACCAAGTTTTAATTTAAAGTACGCAAAATAAACTTTCCTTACAAAATCACTTATATTTCTCTGTTGACTTTTAATAGTGAATTTACCCCAGATATAACAAAAACTGTTTGCAGAAATAACACAACCCCTTGTAGCCATGATTAAAAGACAACAGCACTGTTCACTTCAATATCAGTATGTATACTGAGAGCTTTTCTTTGTTTCAAGCGATATACGTCATTTGACTTGTCTCAACATGTTAAAACATTGCCAGTCTCACCAACAGTTCAGGTTGTTTTTCTCCTATCAAATAAAAAAAAACATATAGGTTTATTACCAATGAACATAGATACTGCAATATACATAAAAACTTATGTGATATTATAATTTGAATATTTTTTCTGTTTTGGGGAGGTCAAAATGTGTAAGAAAGTGTAAAAAAATCCTATGCAGTTTTTTGGTCGCAGACCTGTGTAATTAATGGAAAAATAAATGTTTATGTATTTATGTAACTTTACACAGAGAAAACAAATTCGTGCTAAAAGTGTTCAAATGGTTCAAAACTTATATGGTGATATAGGAATATATAGTCATATACATTATATGGGCGTAGATGATCAGCTATACCCACATAAAATTATATATTAGCCCATATATAATTATATATGTTCATATAAGATCACATTTGAAAGTCAACCAGAGATATAAAAATTTCAATTTTGAAAGTTAGGTTTTAAATTACAGATGATAGCATGCCTCTGTAAGCATGATATTTTTTTGGAAAATCCTAAATATTTACACAAGATTCAAAATTTTGTGATTTGGTCCATATTTGTTAAAGTTGCACTTTAAGATTTTTATTACTGTCGAGGGGGACAAATTTGTCATTACGTGGATGGATCGTTCTGTGCTGAAACAGAATATCTCACAGCAAAACTTTGCTAATGGGTGCGATATTCTCATGCGTTACCTTGTAATGATAGCTCGTTACCTTTTTCATTATTTGCAAGCATAAAGTAATAAGTTACTGATTATTGATTACGTAATATATGATTTATAAATGTAAAGTAATAATTGAAATATTTTTGAAAATCTATTTTAAGATACATTACTTTGTGTTTTTTGTAAGCAAAAGGGTAATGTATGTTTGTTTTGATAACACTAGCGAAAAAACGAAGCGCAACAATTTATTTAAGTTTAAAGCAATCAAATACTATATGCGTCGATAGCTCAGTGGGTAGAGTTCTTGGCTGCAACCAGAGTTCCCTGGTTCGATTCCCATCATGACCACCTTATTTTTATTAACGTTTAAAATATTTGTAATATTTTTTAAATAAAAACTGCTTTTTTTAAAAATCTATTTTTAGACACATTACTTTTTCCATTCTCTTAACCGTATAAGTAACCCCTTAAATTATTACTCCTAAAGTAATGGGTATATACATTACTTTGAGGCTCATCGCATGTAAAATTCATCAGTGAAGTAAGGTGTAAAGTAATTCATGAGCCCCTATGGCTACACATTACTTTACACATTATTTGGTAATGTGTGGTTTTCTGGGTTTTGCTAAATTCAATATTCTCTAATCTTTACTCCTTCTCTATATTTATCAATTTGTTTCATTTCGATCGGAGCAATAGTTAAAAAGTTGTACATTTATTACCATTTACTTTTCCATAGGTCCCACTGTGTGTTGTTGGCGTATGAGTAATGTTGAAGCATGAATTAGTAATACTCATACGCATATTTGCAAGAACTGCAATAAATTTTTGCTTATTTTTGAAAAGGAATAATTCTTTAAATTTCTTTATTAAGACAAGTTAACAAAAAGATAATGTGTTTGCAAAAGTAACTTTTTTAATTCGAATACTTTTGATACAAAAAATATTTTGGTATGAATGCTGTAACTGTTATTCATATTAAGTTGCCAACATTTGAAATTCTAAAAATTGTTTTTTTTTCAATATTTTTTAAAATATCTTATCAACTTTGCCTATTATATTCAAGATTTCTATTGCATTTGTGTGTATCATACATAAGTAGTAAAAACTCTTTTTAAAACCCAAAAGTCAAACATAACACCCAATTTACATAAGTGAAAAATATAAACTGAATTTAGTTTTGAAACTATGAACGTATGTATGTATGGGGGTGTAGGTAAAAAAATTTCATTATAAAATCTATTTTACAGCCATATGTCAAAATGGTCAAATCTCAAGAATTCAAAAAAAAAAAGATATGTTAGTAATATGTAGGTATGCCGCTATAACATAAAACCAGGTAATATAATCATAAATTTTACTTCAATTTGTTACACGCACACACACACACATACACCTTACCCTTTAGCCATGTTCACCAACATGTTAAAAACTAAATGTTATAGACACATTTTGCCTACGACAACCATGTACCAAGAAACAACAACAAAAAAAGTAATATTATACTGATATGTAGTATAGTAACAAAAACAACATACAACAAAATTGTATGAGTGTTAGTTAATATTGCATACATGTTCAAATAAAAAAAAAGCCCAGGTATAAATGTGTGTTATGTACACTGCGAAAAATTTTATTTATAATCAATAATGTATATTTTTATTTAATAAATGTGTATTAAATAAAATTTGGAAGATTTTTTTTTTAATATAAAGAATATTAAATACAATTGATAAGAAATTAATTTAAAGACATTTAAAAAATGTTTATGTTTAAATTTTTTTCTCCTGAAAAATCTTTCTTAAATGCAATTTTTGTTTAGCTTTTTATTTTTTTTTTCCTTATATTTTTCTTGAAACATAAAAGACCCACGAGTTTTAGATTTCTTTTTACTATAATTTTGCTCTGTGCATGTATGTACGATATATAAATTTGCAATGTAATATTTGTATATGTATGTGTGTGTGTATGATAAACTGACATGTTTCATATTTTGACATTTTGACAGAAAAGGCATAAAATAAAGGGGAGAAAGACAGAAAAGAAATAATATTATTATGATTTTCTGTTGGTCAAATAAAATGTAAATTTTTCATTTATGTAAATGAGAAAAAAAAGAAAAAATCAAAAATGCCAGATTTAAAAAAACAAAGAAATTTACTTGATTTTCAAAATATTATAAATAGTTTTGTAAAGTATTTTATAGAAAATAAATTCATAGATTCAGATATTAAACTATATCAGTCTTCTTTTAGCTTTTATTATATTGAAAAATATTTAAAAAATTGTTTAATATGAATAACAGTTACAAGATTCCTACTAAAACATTATTTTATGTATGAAATGTATTTGGACTTGAGTCATCATCTTTTTAAAAAATTGTCTTAATAGGATTTATAACTTATCAATAAATCATAATTTTTACACTGTAATCATGTACTACATTCACAATTAACCCAAAACTAGTAAATTTTGGAAACTATTTGTAATTAAATTTAAATTAAAAACTAAAAAAAAAAATAATAAAAACTAATTCTTACTTAATGTTAAACTGCATTGGACTAAAATAATACAAAATTTAGTTTGCGTATGAGTATTATTAATTCATACTTCAACATTGCTCATACGCCAACGACACACAGTGGGTTCTATGGAAAAGTAAATGGTAATAAATATACAACTCTTTAACTAACAGGTCAATTGAGAAGTCCCCGGCCTGACGCATATATGGGCTTAAATCGATGTAATTTTCAGTTAGCCCTAACCCTCAAAAGACACGTGTATAAATTTTACAGCTGTCGGATCATTAGCTTGTGAATTATACCATTTTGAGTGAAGCAACTTTTGTTATTGCGAAAAAAAAGGAATTTCGCGTGTTGATAGAATATTGTTTTTTGAAGGGAAAAAATACAATTAAGGCAAAAACTTGGCTAGATGACGAGTTTCCGGAGACTGCCCCAGGAAAATCAACCATCAAGGATTGGTATGCTAAGTTCAGACGTGGTGAAATGAGCACCGAAGACGGTAAAAGCAGTGGACGCCCAAAAGAGGTTGTCACGGACGAAAACATCAAAAAAATCCACAAAATGATTTCAAATGACCGTAAATTGAAATTGAATGAAATAGCAGGAACTCTAAAGATATCAACTGAACGTGTACATTAGACCGTACCTCAAAAAAAAGTTCACCGTACACCCTCAAATATAAAGTATTTTAACAAGAAAATTTCGAAAATGTTTTTTTTTTTTGGCCGAACGTAGGGGTCGCCATTTTATATTTTCGAAATTTTCTTTATATTTGAGGGTGTACGGTCTGCCTATAAGGTGGTACGGTCTAGTGTACATCATCACATTCACAAATATTTGGGTATAAGAAAGCGCTGTGCAAAGTGGGTGCCGCGCGAGCTCACTTTTGACCAAAAACAAGTCAGTGAAAACGAAGGCGAAAATCCATAAATTGGGCTTCGAATGGTTTCCGCATCCACCGTTTTCTCCAGATCTGGCCCCCAGCGACTATTTCCTGTTCTCAGATCTCAAAAGAAAGCTCGCTGGGAAGAAATTTTCGTCAAATGAAAAGGTGATCGTCGAAACTGAGGCCTGTTTCGAAGCAAAGGACAAATCGTACTACAAAAATGATATTGAAAAATTAGGTCGCTATAATCAGTCATATCACCCTTGAAGGGAACTATGTTGAATAAAAAAAAAACGAATTTTGACAATAAAAAAAATGTGTTTTAGTATGGTAGACCGGGGACTTTTCAATTGACCTGTTGTGGCTCCGAACGAAATGAAACAAATTGATAATTATATACGAGGAGCAAAGCTTTAAGAATATTAAATTAAGAGATTCTGTTTCAGCACAGATCGATCCACATTTGACCCCTTTGGCAGTAAAAAATCTTAAAATCTTTATTCTATAATATTAGATGTTAATATTTTATTTTTTAAATGCTTAAAAAATGTTTGTTAAACAATTTTAAATTTTCAAGACAACTTTTCCTTAATTAAAGAAATTTAGGTCCTCACATTCTACGTTGAAATACTTTTTTGCAATAGTTCTTAGATGTTTTTGGAAAATTTCTAACTTCTTGGATTTTTGTCTTTGTTCTAAAATTAAGAGATTTGTACATATACATTTTTGCTCCATATGCCTTCTGTTAAAGATTATTTTTCTAAACACAAAAGTATTTTAAGCTTAACTATCCAATTTTGATGAAATTTGGTTATGGGAAATTAAACAAAAAAATATATAGGATCGACCGAACTCTGATTTTTTTAATAATGCGCTGGCATAAGGGGACCCAATAATTGGCAATTATTTCAAATAATTTATATACAATTATGATTAAAGTAATTATAAATGTTAAATAACCTGGGGAATTTTAATTCAATTGTGTTAAAACACAAATTAATTATTATATATACAATACAGCGCCCCGGTAGGCTAGTTGGTAGCGTGCTAGCTTATCAGTGGGTTCGATTCCTACCAGAGGCTCTGGACTGTTTTCGCTACAACGCGCCGATGGCCTTTGTTGCTAGTGCTCGGTTAGGGTATTAGGATATAATTTGTAATTATATGATTAATATAAATAAAAAATAAATAAAATAAATATATACAAATATATTTGAACGAATTTCCCCAGATCAGGATACTTTTCTTGTAAGTAATTTAAGGGCCAAAATTTTTTTTGTACAATTTTGTGGCCTGCTTATTTTTAGGGTACTATTTTTAAGGAATTTCTTTTTTAAATAAAGTTTTAAACAGTATGGCCGGTTTTATAAAAATGTTCCCTTAAAATATATTTGAATTTTTTTTAACAGTTTTCCTTTTTTGTTTTTTAAACTCTTTTTTTGAAAAAATTTTCAGACTATGTTTATTCAAAGTCTTGAGACTGTAAACATCTGTTGATTTTTGAAGCTAGCTAAGAACATTTTCTTAAGTTTCTGCACTCTCCCAAGTAAGATAACTGCTCCACTAATATTTAAGGAGATTTGTTTTCAAATGTATTGAAGTATTTAAATCACTCGTTGTATGTTTTCATAAAACTTTTGTATTATTATTATTTTATTTAAATTTACCAAAAAAAAAATGTCTGACCATATATTACACATACTTAACATATTCAAACATTTCCAAACCCACAAAAATTAAAATATATTATGTAAAGTTAATTAATCTGTACCATTAATTAGCAGATTTTAAAATAAGCCACGTTGAAAGCCCTGCTAAAATAACAAAAACTGCAACAACAATAATAATAGCACCAGGAAAATCAATCATTTCATATAAAATATTCATGTCTAAAACTGCAATTTTTGTATAGATTTTAAGTAAATTAAATATTCCATATGTTTTATGCACACACACACGCACGCACACAATCACAATGTTATTTGAATATCTATGTGGTATAGGTGTTATTGTCAGGATAACAACAATAGTAATATGTAGCGGTATTTTTATTTATTTTTTTTTTTTGAATTTATTGTAACAACTAACAATGATACGCCTCGTTATGCAAAAGCTACTCATTTATTCAAAACATTTTTCTATACATACATACACGCACACAAGTGCAGCATGTATAGCGAGAGATTACAAGTGAATTTAACCACACAACATTTACTCATGTATCAGACATTTCAAAAGTTTCCGGTACAAGGATATAATTTCCTATCACACAGTGTGCTGCTGTGTTGTTGTGTTGTTTAGTTTTACTACACATATTTTAGTTTATATGTTATGCGTGTATATTTTGGGTTTTGTCGGTTTTCAAACTAAATAAATGCCTGAGAGAATGAACAAATGCAACATTTATGTTATTTAAAATTATTAAAACCAAAAAATAAAATAATTGAAAATAAGTAAAAATTTGTAGTATTTAGAAGTAAAGCGATGGTCATAAATTGTCATGCTTTACCTGAAATTAGTTTAAACTTAAAATCAGAGTGTGTGTCTATTATATTGATAAGGGAGAATATGTTGGGCGTGATTATCTCAAATTATTAAGGCTGTTTGTTAAGAGTCGTCAATTTATGGTCATCGTTGTATTTTTTTTTATTATTATTTACTAATAAATATTGAATATATTATATGCAATAATGTTAGCATTTTGCAAATACTCTAATTAAAAATAACTATAATAATTGATAAAAAGGCGATCACCGAATTTTACAGTGTATATTAGTTCGTCAAACTGAAATATTATTCCCAGCAAAAAAAAAAGTAGCAAAAAAAGAGAAAAAGACGCAGTGATTTTGATTCCGGTGTTGTGAAAATTTGGATCGGAACCAATGGTTTTTACATATGGGATTCATAGATTGGAAGTTTTCTTTTATGGTAATTTTTCATTGCATCTAAAGCCCTTCTTATGATTTAGTGAAAAAGAAGGCATTTTGATGTTCCTAAATGTATTTTGAATTTGTAATTTGGATTTTAATAGGACATCAGTATTCGGAAATTAGCCTCATTTTCACAATCTTCCGTTAGATTTCTATCTGGGAATTTAACTGGCGCATATGTTGTTGTTATACCCTTTACCACAGGTGAAAGGGTATATATAAGTTTGTCATTCCGTTTGTAATTTCACTAATATTGATCTTAGACCCTATAAAGTATATATATTCTAGGTCCTTATGAAGAGCGAAGTTGATTTAACGATGTCCGTCTGTCCGTCTGTGTGTTGAAATGGGTTTACCGAAGACCCCAGACATGATGAGGACTTGATTGTTGTATATTTCTGTTAAATGTGATCCATTTCTGCTTGTTATTAAAAATCAGCCAGATCGGTTGATAAATGGCTGAGATATTAGCAAAAAACCAGGACTACCTCTAAATCCCTTTGTTTTTATATGTATGTTGAATATTACGCATAACAAACACATCATTTTGTTGAAATTATTTTCTTTCACCTCTTCACCTTTTATACACAAACAACAAACACATACATGGTTTTTAAATAAAAACCAAACAAATCCCTATTGAACGAAAACTGTTTATTTAATTCTATTATCGATGATTCCATATGACCTTAATAGCTCAGTTGTCTAAACGCCATGTCACAAATACTTTTTTTTCTCTAAGAACGCGGGTTCGATTCCTACACAAGACACAATTCAACTTTTTTTTGTACATTTTTTTTTTATTTTCTTAAGACTTTTTTTTTGTTTTTTTTAACATTTAATAATTAATTAAAATAAAATTTTATATTAATAATTAAATAATCCATAAATAGGCTAAAAACATCAAAATTTGTATAAAAACCCTCTGATACAAACAAAATACAAACGGTTTCATTTCTATTTTTTGTTTCGATTTTAAAGAATTTATAAAAAGATTTTTAAACCAATTTATTTCTCACATATTATTTTATTTCTCATATATTATTTTAGAGTTGTAATATGACCTATGGATACGTACGTCTTATATAGCAAGAAATCGAAATTCTTTAGTATAACATATTTGCTAAAAAAAACTCAGAAATATCGGTTTGGATACAAAAAAGTTATGCCCAAAACATATTTTTTTTAAATACCTATTTTCTGGAACCATAAATCTTCCCGAGTTAAAGTTTTATCACCAAACACAAATGGTTAATTTCCTCTTAAAGGCGTTCGTATATTAATCTATCCATTCCATATATGTCCATATATAAACTTCAGTTTTTTCCCAACCATGGTGAAGGGTATATAAGATTCGGCATAGCCGAATTTTGCCGTTCTTACTTGTTTAAATATAAAGTTTGATTTTGACTGTTGGTTAAATTATAACGGGACATCCATTATTCGAAATTCTTGCAATTTTTACTACAATAATTGTTTACTTTTTTTTAGCAATAATAACTACGATTTTAAAAAATTAAAATCTGGTAAATTGTAAGTTAAAGTTTGCAACAAATCACAAAAATTTAAACCATAGTTATAAGTGTCAAATTTATATAGAAATAGCTTTGGTTGTTTTTAAAAGAACTGTCTTAGAAGAGGAAAATCAGAACTAAACGATACTTTGGAATCAATGAAAAATTAATTCCCTAAGAATGATTTCCATTTATTTTTGCTGGGATTTCAACCCGGTGAAAAAAGTTCCGATATAATAATATATGGTCAAATATAAAATTCAGTATTACATCATATCTTATTTGATCCGAATAATTGCATGCATTTATAATATAATTTGATCCAAAAAATGGACTCGTATAGTTTGATGAAGTTACATATAATTTGATATAATTCTAAAAAATACGATAGTTTTAAGTTATCTCAGGCGTTAGACTTAGACATTTTTTTAAACATAGAAATTTTATTTAAATTTGGATTTTTTTTTAAATTTTATTCAAATTTAGATTTTTTTTTAAATTTTACGAGCCCGGCATATTTCCAAAATTATAGTGCAGCAAATTATATATTTTTTTAAATAAAAATATTTTTTGAGTTATTTCTCCACTAAAATATTATCATATCAGAATAGTATATGTCGTTAGAGAGGTACTTAAAATACCTTTCCTTTGCGTGTCAGATCATGTTTATTTTTTTATACAATAAATATTTTATACATATATTTAATTAGGATTATATGTCGTGTCATATATATTTATATATAAAAGTGATTAAATTTTTAAGATTCATATATTTTAAATAATTATATAAGGTAGTATATATGATCATATATACACTCAGAAAAAAAAGTTAGTAGAAAAATTTGTAAACGGTTTTCAATCCCACTCTACTATTTTTGTACTTATTTTTAGTAAAAAATTATTATTTAGCAAATCTTTTTGCTATTTACATTTTACAAATTACAGAATTTTTACAGAATATTTACAAATTTTTGATGCTATTTTCAGAAATCATTTTACAAATTTTTGAAACAGCATTTGCTAAAATTAGCAAAAAATATTACTAATTTTAAAAAAGTGGTTATTGAAGGAAATGTTATTTCTAATTAAAACTTACACCTACAAACTTAAATTCCCTTAAAATGTTACATATATTATCGGATCGGAAGTGAAGATACCGACTGATGTCTAAAAAGAGGACATGCACTTAAAATAGCACTAAAAAGGTTTTTTAGTTCTAAAAACCCGCCCTAAAAACAATTAAAATTTAACCTTAAAAGTAAAAAAAAAATTGACCAAAATATTTTTCAAAACAGAAATTACCAAATTAAAACAAAATGATTAATTCGTTTTTTAAAAAATATATTCAAAATTTTTGATGCTCGAAAAATAAATTCAAAGCTTTTTACTAATATTAATAAAATTTAGTATTTTTTTTGCTGATTTTAGCAAACAGATTTTAAATTCCACTTTACAAAAAGTCTACTAAAATTTAGTAGCGGCTACTAATTTTTCTACTAATTTCATTGTACTACACCTCAGCAGACATGTGTTGCTAAGATTAGCAAAAAATACCGCTGGGCTCAAATTAGCAGAATTTCCCGTAATAACAGCAAAATTTTCAGTTGCCATTACAGACTTTTTTTGGTGAGTGTATATATATAGTTATACCAGGTATATATGATGACATAAAGATCAACTAATATATAACATAATATATAATGATATACGACTATATATAGTGCTATATCAGAAAATTTTCTTAAAATAAGTAGAAGCTAGAAATAAATTTCATTATAAAAATCCACATATATTAATTTATATATGACTATATATAAATATTTTTCCTCGGGAATTCATTAAAAATTCTTAATTAAATCCGGTCATCTATAAAATTACCAAAGAGTCTTCAAGAAATCTACCTTGTTAAATTAAATTTTAAAATTACTTTCGCTAACACAAATTGTGGTTGGTTTTCATTATTTTTGAAATTGTTTCCTGTCATTAGTAATCTGGTTCATATTGTGTTTTCATTTGTATGAAGATAAACAGTATCTACAAATTCCGTGACATTCTATGTTAATACCACAACCACAACATTCAAAATCAACACTTAAAACGGTCACACTGATAAAATCTCATATATCTGAAATTCACAATATACAATAATATACAATCCCTGTAGGAAGCCTGGGGTCAAGTGTCTACAAGTCACCACTTTTGTCGACTATTTTGGGTTAATTTTCGGGGACATGTCCACAAAGCGTGTATACTGTTTATATTCCTTTTTTTTGCAGCTGCAAAGCTGTGCTTGTTCTTGATTTTTTTTATTGTTTTATTTTGTTGAAAATACATGTGTATAGCTGCATGCAAAATTAAAGTTTTTAATAAAAATATAAAAAAAAAATAAATTTAAAAGTTAAATATACAAATTTGAACAAAATATATAATGAGCAAAAGAAATTACAAAAAACTTGTGAAAAAAAAACAATAAATTTTGTATAAAAATAACAAGAAAGAGGCAACAATTTTTAGTAAAAGTTGCAATTCTAGAGATTTTGTGGAGCCTAATGAATATTTTACGAAGCCTGTGGATGATTTTGTGCAGTCTTTTGAAGATTTGTCTACTCCAAAATCAAATTTGCACGAAAATTTGTTTACTTTAATAAAATTTATAAAAAAATTTTATTAATAAAATATCTAATTTAACGAAATAAACGCACCTCTTGAATCTTATTTCCTTCCTAGTGTGGGAATCTAGTAAAAAGTTCCAAAAGTGTAGACTAGAATTACTAAAATGTACTAGTGAATCTCTGGTTCCAATGTCAACACCTAGTCAATAGTTGTGTAGATTCGCAATGACACGTACATGTTAAATGTCTACAGCAGAAAGCGTTGGCTGGGGCATAATTAGTCAGTAGTACTGGTGACAAAGTCAATAGTAAATCAGTACAGTTTCACTATCGACATTTCCTACAGGGGTGCTACTACGATACTACAACTACAGTCTCTAATGTATTGTCCTTGCACACATGTAGTAGTGTGGGTGCGTATTATGTGTATGCTATACGTAGTATTTGTAAACTTTCGGCAATATTTTAACAGGTTTCTAGCTTAACTTTATCCTCTAAGCCTCATTTTCACAATGTCCCGTTAGCTACTAACTAAGGCTTTAACTAACACATTTATTGTTGTTTCCCAAAAAAAATTTGAATTAAACTATTGGTTAAAATTTAACTAGAAACTCAGTAAACGGGCCTAAGGGATGACTAAAATTGTAACCATAGCAGTGATGTAGTGTGGTAATAGTACAACAATTTTGTCAAAAGCATCAGAGAAAAAAAAGAATCCAAAACTGTGTAAATTAATATTAAATTGTTGATTAAAGACCCCCCCCCTCTCCTCTCCACCAAGAGACTCATATTCCTATACGTTAATCATCCCTGATCAATAAATGTTTGATGTAGATGGTGATAATGAAGTTGTTGATAAGACGTGCGTTTTACTATTTTGGAATTTTAGGGAATTTACAAGTGTGTTGTTTGTGTACACACGAGTATTAGAGGTAAACTTATTTTGAGAAAATACAAATAAATATTTTCTAATTAAAAAATTCAAGAGAGATGTTTTTTCACAGCAGATAAAATTATACAAAAAATTTCAATAAATCAAATGTTTCCGACTAAAATAATTTTTCGCGAATGGGAACGTTTTGACGTGTTTGATTGTTAAGAGCCTTCTTATAAGGTGCTCTAGCTTTGGGATCTAAAGAGATCTTTTGCCGTATCAAAATACATTATTTTAGCCTTTGGTCCCTTCGACCAAGGGCTAATAGTCGCCCAGACCCACCACTGGGCATAGATATAAATCTCTTGGCCTGTCGTTGGCCAAGAGATGTTTGCCAATAATCGTAAAATTTTGACTCTCTCCACATCCTAAGCCTCTCCCTAATATAGCCCATGGGAACCCCGCAAAAAGGTTCAGGGCCTATGAAGGGCCGACAGGCACTGGAATCCATCCCAGGGTAAGGGAGTTGCTCCTACCGAGTCGGTTGAGAGCCGTAATACATTCCATGAAAAGCTTAGATGACACCTCATGGGACAAAAGAGCCCTGAGTGCCGCCTGACTGTCAAAGAGAATATAGATACGAGATCTGACCACAGGCCTCCGTAGGCATTCCTCCACTTACACACATATGGCGTAAATTTCCGCCTGGAAAATGGAGGGATATTTGCCCATGGGAAGGGCGCGCTAGAACCCAGGCCCTTAAAACCCCGCACCCGTATCCTTATTCAGCTGTTTTGAGCCATCTGTGAACCATAACTGGGCCACAACTTCAGGCTCCCAAGTCCGATTGGGCCACATGCTCCTATCAAAAGATTCTTGAATTATTGTCTCCCTAATATCTTTTAGACATTTATACGCCAACCAGTTGTATTCACGTTGTTATTACAGAATTTGAGGTGACAAATCAAGGGGACATTTGAAATTTTGACAGGAAAACAAGAAATATAAACGCACAATTACAGTGTATATATGTGTGTGTGTGTGTGTTTGTATGTAGTTATGTATGATTGTGCTACCAATATAAACTGTCAAGATGATGATGACAATGACAATTTGATTCCTACTAAGTGTTGTTATATTACTTTACTTTATATACCGTTGTCACACAAAAAGAGAAGAAGAGGTTACACTCAAAATAGTATGTCTGTAATTACTTATAATTGCGGCCTAAAATAATATGTGTTAACATCAACAAGTTTTCAGTTAAATATTTCAAAATAATAAAAATTTGAATAAAATTTTATTTATTGCTGCACAATGTTGTTGTACGTAGATTTATTAATATTTACCTAAAAACTTGTTAATTTTACTAAATTTAGTTACAGATCAAAGTTGAAAATTATATCTGTTTTTATGTATTTTATTCATATTATTTTGAGTGTATAACTATTATTTCTTCTTCTGATTGTTGTTGGAATATCGTAAAATAACCAGACAACAAAAACATCAATCAGAGGAATATTGTTGTATAACATTTGATGAAAATAAATTGACATTTATTTTCATTTCGTTTCGTTTCGTTTTATCCTGTGAAATAGAATCTAATGTAATCATAGAACTTTTGTTATTTGCAATTTATCTAACAACTCAAGCATGTTAATACAATTTGTTTGGTATTGTAATCGACCTTAGGGATATTTAAGTGGAGTACTATACAGAATTCTAACTAACAAATACCAATAGCAAAAAAAAAAAAAAAAATGCTGAAAGAAAATCTCAGAATTCTAAATGAAATATAATACATTTTATATTATTTATTCTGTCATCTTATTTCCAGCTACGTATTCGTTAGATATCAATCATATTAAAATGATATCACTGAAATTAAGATAATTGTTTGGATATTTAAGTTTATGATAATTTAGTTACTATGAGAATATATAAATAAAATTTGTGACACATAGGAATATACATTTTCATGTGCATATTTTTGTAACGTAACTAAAAAAAAAAAAAAAATACTAGTGTTCACAATTTTTCATAAGTACACTCAGAATATATTATGTCGTTAACTGTTTGTAGTTTAATAAAAAAAAGTTTTCCGTTCCATTTAAAAATAAAGAAACATACATTTATTTTTCAAAGAAACATTTATATTAACTTTTTTATACATTTATTCGAAATAATTTACTATCATTTACCGATTTTTTTCAGTTTCATTTATTTTTTTCATTTGTTTGAAATTTAATAAAAATTTACCCACAAAACGGAAACTTGTGGTTTATTTGTGTCCGTAACAGTTATTACAAATTTAAATTTTGTTTGCTGTCTGTTTCAAAAAAAAGTATTCAAAAAATTTCAATTTGTTTTTTTTTATTTAAATTGGTTGTATATATACAAAATTTTTCAATACAAATTACAAGAACTTCATAAACACACATACATACACAAATACATTCACACAAAAAGTGTTTATAGCTTCATATGCATACATACATTTTGTATTGTACGAGTATATTAAAAAAATAAAAAAACGGAAATAATTTCAAATAAATGAAAAAAAAATATATTTTTTAAGGATTGGTAGGTAAAATTTTGAAATTTATTTTAACTGATTATATCATTTGTTTCTTACGGATGTGTCAGTTGATTAATCAACATTTATAAATAAATAACAAATAACATTTAATTTAAATGAAAATTAAGTAGACCGGTTTTTAAATGAAATATCATTTCTTTTAAATGATATTTTTAGTTATTTTAACTTACAAACTTTTTAAGTGCAGTGTTAAAAAAAAATAGATGTGGCCAGATCTTATTAGATCTCACTTCCGAATTCACATATTCTATAACCTATTTAAGCGGGATATTGGTGCTAATTTCGATTTGAACGTATTTTTCACCAAATGTCTAGAGGTGAATTATATTATATAGGGTCCGCCATCTAACGTTTTTCAACTAGTACTTATTTCGTGAATGGTAACACTTAGCTCCTCATGTCTGGTTTGACAGGTAATTAGTTTTATCCTTCCGCTGAACGAATATGGTTGTGTATACGCTTGAACAACGCTGGGAAATATTGCGACATTACTTTGAAAATCATGGTAATGTTGCAGAATGTGTGCGAAAATTGCGTACGAATTTTGGAAGAACTCATTTTGATCTTGGCGGGTATGTAAACAAGCAAAATTGTCGCATTTGGGGGCAGAAAACCCGCACGCATACATTGAAAAGCCGATGCACCCAAAACGAGTCACTGTTTGGTGCGGATTTTGGTCCAGAGGCATAATTGGGCCATTTTTCTTCGAAAATGAGCAAGGAGTGGCCGTTACAGTCAATGGCGATCGTTATCGGGCCATGTTGAACGCTACTGCATGGCCAGCCGAGGCAGCCATTTGAATGAAATTATTTTCCATTATTAACCAGAAGGGTTGTACTTTCAAATAATAAAAGAAATTTAAGAAAATATTCGGTAGTCTTTTTTTATAGCATTTTCAAAAAAAAAGAAGTTATTTGGCGGACCCTATATAACCTATTTAAGCGGGATATTGGTGCTAATTTCGATTTGAACGTATTTTTCGCGAAACCCTTTTTCACCAAATGCCCAAAAGTGAATAATATTATATATTCACCCCTAAAATTTTTGTAAAAAAAATTACTTCTTCACCACAAAATATTTTTACCCTCTTAATATTTTCCGTGTAAAAAATTAAATCTGATCTGATCTGCTTAAATCTTATTAGAAATGATTGAATATAATTGGACCTGGTGCCAAATCCGATCATATATAATTAGATATGGCATATGTGATACACTCTCGACAGATCTGATCAGATATAGTGCCAGATCTATTCATATCTAAAGGGATCTAGAAATTTTTTTTGATTTTCGCGTCCAGATATGAGCATATATGGTCATATAGTATCACATCTAGTGTCAGATCTATTCATATCTAATAGTATAATATCGGTTTGAACCGTTTTCAAAGACACCAAAATAAAAAAAATCTGATGGCCAATTACCTTATTATATAGAGGTGCCCTAGATCTGTCTAGATTTTAGATCGAATTAGAAATGGTACAATTAGATCTAATGAGAACTGTTCAGATCTGATCATTTTACACGGGTTCCTATTTAAAAATAAGAATTTTTAATAACATAATTTTTCTTTTAATTTCAGGTAATTGTTTTTTCGTAGATAAAATTTCGTAGATCCGCGTAAACTTTTAGTGACATTCCATTTCGAAAAAGTATTTCACTTCAAATATTCCGCAGCAACTTTATCAAATTGAAAATCGCGGCTTATTTAAACAATTGCTTCGTTAATTTTTTTAAAGCTGTTTAAGTAAATAGCACAGCTACACTTTCAACCTCAGTATACAATTCAAGGTAAGTTGTAAAAAAAGATTTTTAAAAACATATGAAAAGTAATTCTAAGAGAAATCGGTACCAACAAAAACTAATCCGGTCTCTTTTAACTGAAAGGGGCCACTTTTTGCTGGAAACTATTTCACTGAACTGTAGTAGTGTTCAATAACCTGTTCTAAGTTCGTTTTGTGTTCATAAGGGGTCACAATTTCTTCTTCCCTGTTCTTTAAATTGATTTAAAGTGACCAGTTAAATGCCAGTTCTTATAAATTTCCCGCAGGGCTGTGTTACTGCCTAGAAATGAAATTTCTTTTTTTGCTTTTCTTTTTATTTTCTCAACATTTTCACAATTTCAATACTCATTAAAGAATAATTAAAACAAAATTAAAAGCAGCTTCTGGTTTTTATCTTGAAATAAAAAAAGGAAAATCAAGTTTTTCTCCTTTGCTTTATTTAATGAACAAAACACACAATTAAAATCTTTCAATAAATATAAAACGAACTAAATAGAAAAAAAAAGAAAAATCAAATCAAATACTACCGCAAAAATTTCTTCATTTAAATTTTACTCTAGGTTAATGAAAAAATAAAATAAAATAAAAGAACATTTGAATATTCTACTCAATAGGATTCCAGCTCTAATGTTAATTAACAGAGGGAAAAAGTTTTCTATTATGTTTTACTTTTTTTTGTTAAGGGTGAAACCCTTTTTTTTGTATAAAAGATCTAACCACAAAAAAAAAATTAGGGTAAACAAAATTAATAAATTTAAACATTAAAATACCAGTTGCCAATAAAAAATATAGTATTATGCAAAAACAAAAACATCAAAGTATGAAATTAAAATAAAAAAATTAAAAAAAAAATTCTTTCATATAAATATGTTTGCATATATTTGCATTAAATACTTTGTTAAAAATAATTTTTGTAACAATGTAATTTAAAAAAAAAAAGTTTGTTATTTTTTAACCAATTTTTTGGTAAAGACAAAAAGTTTTTATATTTTCTGATGAGCAACATAAAAGGGTTGCTATCAAGGTATGTATTTACCATGTTATCTTCAAGTTTGTTATACTTTTTATTCTTTCTTTCTTTTTTTTTGTTTTTTACTGTACCGAAGGTATATGTGGGAAAAAGTATAAAAAGTTAAATTGCTTTATAATGTTGTATATTAGAACTTTTGCATTACATTTCTATAGCTGTGGGATAATTTTTGAGTTGAGATATATTTCCATATTTGTTGGATGATTTTTTTTTTTTTTGTATTTTTTTACGCATAATGATGAAAGTTTTATAAACATTGTTTGTCTGTTACTTGTTTTCTTCGTATGATAATTATTGCTTTTTTTATGTATTACTATAAAAAGTTTTGTGGTGTATTTTGATTGCTTTTTTTTTGGCGATATTATTTTATAAATTAAGATTTGAAGTATTTTGGGTGATATTTTTATGATTTTTATATTGGTTTTACTTTTAAAGTTTTTTAGAGTATTAAATTTGCAAGAGTTGTCTTGGGTTTCAAAATTTGTATTTTTTAGGATTTTTTGTTTTGTAAAACTACAAGTAATTGCAAATATTGGATCTCTTACCTCAATTTTGTTATTTTAGTTTGTTTTTTTTTCCTGATAGAACTGAAGTCTTTAGTACAAATTTTTAAAAATCCATAATTTCTGTATTTTTTTTTTTTTTTTGCTTAGTGTTTTTATTTTGAAATACACTCACAATATATTTTCCGTAACCGAATGTAGTTTATTTAAAAAGTAATACGTAAAGTTTGTATTTAAACGAAGAATCAATTGAAATTCATAGAAATATATTTTTAACTATTTGAATCAGTTATTCAAAAAACAAACTATAAAATTTTACAGACATTCAGTAAGAGTTGATATTTTCTGTTAAATGTAAAATTTTATGTTTTCTGTTTTTAAAAATATAAATTCATATAATTCATATAATTGTTTTTTTTACCAAAGTAGTTTCTTTATATACGAAATTATTTCAATAAAAATTACAAGAAATTATTGAAATATAGATACACACAAGAAAATAAAAAAATATATACATCTGTGTGTGTTGTTTTTTGAAAAATTACATACAAATAAAATAAATTTCCATTTGAAAAACAAACCACAAAAATTGTATTTTCTACTTTTTGTCAGTTAAAAATTGATGATTATTTTAACCTACTTTCGATTGCTTTTACTACTTATGTCGATTATTAAACAGTGATTGAAAATAAACAACAAAATGGGCTGACTATAATGAAAAATCAGTAGTCCTCTTTTTGATTGTATTTTCGATTAATTTAATATGTATTTTAGATTATTTTTAACGAAATAATATTGTGAGTGTATTTCTACATTGTCAGGGTACAATAAGTTTGTACTGATACCAATACCAATAAGATCTGTCTGAAACACGTCGTATATTATACCAATCGCCTCAAAATCACTTTTAATTGGCCAAGCGATGAAACATATTGAATTTGGTCAGAATCGGGCTATCTTAAGACCTACTACCTATAGAAAAATTTTATTCTTAGCAAAACTTTGGTAATGGGTGCGATATTCTCATGCGTTACCTTGTAATGATAGCTCGTTACCTTTTTCATTATTTGCAAGCATAAAGTAATTAGTTACTGATTATTGATTACGTAATATATGATTTATAAATGTAAAGTAATAATTGAAATATTTTTGAAAATCTATTTTTAGATACATTACTTTGTGTTTTTTTGTAAGCAAAAGGGTAATGTGTGTTTGTTTTGATAACAATAGCGAAAAAACGAAGCGCAACAATTCATTTAAGTTTAAAACAATCAAATACTATATGCGTCGATAGCTCAGTGGGAAGAGTTCTTGGCTGGCAACCAGAGTTCCCTGGTTCGATTCCCATCATGACCACATTATTTTTATTAACGTTTAAAATATTTGTAATCATTTTTTTTAATAAAAATAACCCCTTACATTATCACCTCTACAGTAATGGGTATATACATTACTTTGAGGCACATCGCCTGTAAAATTCATCAGTGATGTCATTATTTGGTAATGTGTGGTTTTGCTGGGTTCCCTTGTACTCTAACTAAAATAAAAAAAAACAAAGATTGCCATCCGTAACTACTATTTCATAATCATTAACACCTTGTTAACTTTTCGTAACCCTTAAAATTTATGCTGTTCCATCCTCTATTGTCTTTGTCAATGACAGTTCCAACACACATAGTAATTTTCGTACATCATCATTGTTGAAAAAAGGGAAGAAACATTTCCATTTGATATATGATTTTTACGAGTATTATATTCTTTATATCTCTGTATATTTGACCACTACCAACCATATCATGTTAGATCATGTACTTCAAATCTAATGTTTTTGATGTTTTTGTGTGATTTTTTTTCAAAATTCTTCTGTTTTTCAAACAAGTGCGTTGAACTACTCTATATAAGTATGAGTCCTTTTTTTTTATAAAGAGCTGAAAAAATAATGTCCAACCTTTTTAAACTAGAGCACAAGACTCACGATAAGAAATTATTTCCAAAAAGAAATTCTGAAAATACACATAGAGAAAACAGTCGTCCAAACCAACAGTTAAATTTAAATTTTTTATGGTAAACAATAACAAATATTTCAGTTATAATCCCAAAAAGAAGCTAAATGAAAATTGTGATATTATTATCTGTTTAATTTTTTAAAATTCAAATTTTGATAAATTTTTTTTCATAGTTTAGTATTAAAAATTTATTTCTCCTCCTAAATGTTTATTAAATATTAAATATTTGTTAAGATCTTTTGTAGAAACCTGCCTCAGGGCTTAAAGTTGTTTATTGCTGTTGCTAGAAACTGTCTTCCAATTGTCACAAACATTTGTATGATGCTGTCGTGACCACACAACAGCCGTTTATTTTGTAACATTTTGCAAAAGCCTTTTGCACTCTTTTAACAGAAAGATGAAAACAAAATCAACAACAAAAAAAAAAAAAAAAAAACGACAAAACAAATGAAATATGACTTTGGCTAACAATATGACAAAATGTTTTCATTTCATATGGCAACTGACAAGAAGTTGCAAAAACAAGCTTCAAAGCCCCAGCTTTTTTACTCTTCAGTTGTTTGTTTTCAACTCGGTTATTCTTTTTTTTTTTCTAAATTCATTTAATTTATAGTTTTTCCTTTGTATTCAACATATTTTTTCATATTTATATATATTTTTTTTAATTTTATAAAAGATAACTGTAGTTAGTTTTATACTTCATAAAAAAGAACTAAACTTATACTAAAGTGTAGTTTTGTATATAACTCCTGTTTTTTTATTCTTCTTCTTCTATTTTATTTGTTAACATTGATGGGGGAGAAAAAAAACCTTATCAATGTTCAACTTTAACAGAAGCCCTTTCTTTTTGTGAATTCTATATAAAAATTCATAACAAATTTAACTCTGTTTTGGTGGGTGAGAATATTTATATTGTATACACTTAAAGAAGTTTGTAAGTTAAAATACCTAAAAATATCATTTAAAAGAAATGATATTTCATTTAAAAACCGGTCTACTTAATTTTCATTTAAATTAAATGACTTTTGTTATTTATTTTTAAATGTTGATTAATCAACTGACACATCCGTAAGAAACAAATGATATAATCAGTTAAAATAAATGTCAAAATTTAACCTACCAATCCTTAAAAGATAAATGTTTTTTTTTTTTTTTCATTTATTTGAAATTGTTTTCCTTTTTGTATTTTTTTAAATATACTCGTACAATACAAAATGTATGTATGCATAGCTATAGGCATTTTTTGTGTGAATGTGTTTGTGTAAGTATGTGTGTTTATGAATTTCTTGTAATTTGTATTGAAAAATTTTGTATATATACAACCAATTTAAATAAAAAAACAAATTGAAATTTTTTGAATATTTTGTTTTTTTTTTGAAACAGACAGCAAACAAAATTTAAATATACAAATAAATCACAAGTTTCCGTTTTGTGGGTCAAAAAGTCGGTTAATGATAGTAAATTATTTCGAATAAATGTATAAAAAAGTTTATAAAGATATTTCTTTGAAAAATAAATGTATGTTTCTTTATTTTTAAATGGAACGGAAAACTTTATTTATTAAACTACAAACAGTTAACTACATAATATTCTGAGTGTAGAAAAATATGAACTGTGTGTGTTTTTATAGTTCTTTTTTGTATCATTTTCAGATTTCCTTTGGCATATCAAGTAAATGTTTCGTTGTTTGTTACCCCTTTTAGGAAAATAAGTAAAATAATGAATTCTTTTATGTGAAACAACAATTTTTGCTAGTTTTTATAAAGGAACTTTTATTTTAGTCTTTATTGCTACATATATCTTGTTTTTTACCTAGATATTGGGATTTGGTATTTTTTGCCTCACATTTCCTCCTTATTAGAATTTATTTTTCCTAAATGAGGATTCTAAAATTTCAGAAATTCTAACTTGTTTTTCGCACATATTCTTTAATGTAAATTTTTGTTTAAAAATACATTTTAGTAAAATTTTGTTAGTTAACCCTAATTTCACAAGTCTTTGTTGTAATATTCTTTATTTTTGACAATGCCAAGATTTTTCATTTTGTGTGGAAAAATACGCCTTTGTTTTAGAAACTTTCAAGACAAATTTCAAAGCATTTTCTTTTTAAAAATTTGTGATTTAATAAAGCCGACCCTTTATTTTCGAGATTATGCGATAACGGTATTTTTCGGTTGTTGCAATAGAAAATCGGATGAGCAATCAGTTGCTTAACTGTGGCAGCAGAATATCGGTAGCATTAATAAAAAAATCGGACGTCGCAACTGAAAAAATCAGTTCTAGAAATCAAACAAATCGATTGGCAACAAATTCGATTGCCCGAATGAATCTGTTTTCTGGGTGTAATTCTTATTTTTCTTAGTATCTTACCCAGGAAAATCACACATTACCAAATAATGGGTAAAGTAATGTAGAGCCATAGGGGCCGATGGATTACTTTACACCTTACTTCATTGATGAATTTTACAGGCGATGAGCTTCAAAGTAATGTATATACCCATTACCTTAGAGGTGATAATGTAAGGGTTTACTTATATGGTTACGATAATGGAAAAAGTAATGTATCTAAAAATAGATTTTTAAAAAAGTGGATTTTTTTTTTAAATTATTACAAATATTTTATTTTAATTATTTGTAAATAAAAATAATGTGGTCATGATGGGAATCGAACCAGGGAACTCTGGTTGCCAGCCAAGAACTCTACCCACTGAGCTATAGACGCATATGGTATTTGATTGCTTTAAACTTAAATGAATTGTTGCGCTTCATTTTTTCGCTAGTGTTATCAAAACAAACATACATTACTCTTTTGCTTACAAAAAAAAAAAAACACAAAGTAATGTATCTAAAAATAGATTTTCAAAAATATTTCAATTATTATTTTACATTTATAAATCATATATTACGTAATCAATAAATAGTAACTTATTACTTTATGCTTGCAAATAATGAAAAAGGTAACGAGCTATCATTACAAGGTAACGCATGAGAATATCGCACCCATTACCAAAGTTATGCTGGGTATATTATATATATTATATATATTTTGAATTTTAATTTTATTATGTATAAAATGAACTTATTCTTTTAAAGTTCTGCTTTATCTGGTATACAATATGTTTGAATGGCTGAAAAAGTATTTTAACTATTTTATTTCAGATTTTACTATGCATTTACTCTCTCATATATTCATCCAACCATTCATACAGATGTCTGTTGTGGCAGTAATTTAAAACGAATGGGAAACAAGTTAAATGGCTACAAAAACCTTAAAATTTATACACCCACCCAGTTACGTTCTGACAACCAAATTTGTTTCTAATCGAATGGTTCGGTTATAGCAGCTAAGTTTTTTAGTTGTTCCTAATAAAGTTTTGTTGAGGCAACCGAAATTCTGTTTTCTACTACTCTCTCAACTAATATTATGTTATAACCAGGGAAGACAAATTTGATTGAACGTTGTTTTTGCTTTTTGACTTATATTTGCTTTTTTCTGTTTTTTGGATTTTCCAGTTATTAAGCTAAAAGTAGCTTTTTCTGAAGATTTTTTTTTGCTATAATTGATTTTTCCACAATTTTTTTTTGCCTCAGAGTGCTTTTTTGCAATTTTTTTTTTGTTGCTAGTTTTGTTTTTTTTAGGTGTTTTCCCTAACCTTTTGCTTGTTTTAAAAATATTCTGCTGGTTTTGTTGTTTTTTTTTTATTTTTTTAAGTGTTTTTAACCAACTTTTTTACTTTTTAATTCTTTTAGTTTTCTTCGATCTTTATTATTTGTTTAATATTTCTCATCGAGCTGAAGATCTTTTATTTATAAAAAAATTAATTATAAATATTTATAATTGGGTGACTTCTTCAATTTCCCCTGAAGAAGTCACCCAATGTGGTGACAAAATATTGGGATAAAAAAATATTTAAATTTAAGTTTTTATAAATAAAAGATCTTTAGCACGATGAGAAATATTAAACTTTTTTACTTTTGTTTGTTTTTTTGCTATTTTGCCAATATTTTTTTGTTTTAAATAAATTGAATTTTGCTTTTTTTTCTCTGGTTATTATAAACTAAAAATTCTGTTACTATTCGATTTATAATAAATTTGGTTGCTAACACCAATCTGTTTTCTGTGTGTATATTCATATTCGCAGAATGTGTTATCTTAAACTTGAAACTTGAAATGATTTTCATTTTAATGTACACAGTGTAACAGAACAAAAAGAGTGCTCTGTGACGTATGAGTAATATAGAGATAATAATATTGCTTATACGCTACATAACACCATAATGACCCAGCAAAATAAAAGCTGAGGAGGAAGTAGTTAAACACTACATCTACTAAACCCGAAGTTGTGAACATTTCGGTGAATCATTAATGATTTTTAACATTGCGGTGTCATTGGTGCTATGAAAAATCGATGATAAGATGGAATTTTTCATTAGTTTACGAAAGTTGTTAAATATAGGGACTACAAAATAAATATAGGGAGTGTTTTTCTTTAAAGTTAAAAATGTGATTTTGAACATCACTGTTACGCAAAATATGTTTTCAATAAGGCATTAAATGACTGCAGGAATTAACCATTTATGGACTTAATGATTGTTTTTTTTACTATAATTATAAATTGTTATAAATAAATATTAAAGTTATAAACTTTATATGATTTTCAATGGAATTGTTACAAAAATTTTTATTCTTATGACGTCATAAGTAGGGGTTAATATCAACATTTTGAAAGTTCTTAAAAATGACTTTTTACAAACCGAAAAATTTACACTATTAACTTCTTTGGATGTTTTGAAAAACAGATTCGTAAAGAATAGCATTTATTTTATTTTTCTGGGGAGTATTTCGGAATAATCGCTTATCTAGTAGAGCACATCCGTTTGTAGTCGACTGTCTAGTACAGGTTGGTTGAAAAGTTCCTGCGCTCGAAATAAAAGAATACTGTTTTTGTTACGAAATATATTTTTTTATTCAATATAATCTCCTAGAAGCTCAATACACTTGTTCCAATGATCTTCCAATAATTTTATCTCATCCTTATAATGGTTTTCCGGAAGCTCTGCAAAATAACCGTCTACGGCTGCTATGGCCTCTTCATTCGACGAAAAATGCTTTCCACGAAAGAATTGTTTGAGATTTCTGAAGAGATAGTAGTCACTGGGAGTCAAATCTGGTGAATACGGTGGATGTTCAAGCAATTCGTACTTTAATTCTTTGAATTGAGACATAGTCAAAACACTTTTGTGAGCATTGTCTTGATGAAAAATTATTTTTTTCTTCTTTAAACCAGGTCTTTTCTAACGAATTTTTTCATCCTGCTGATCCAAAAGGCTGCAATAATATTCAGAGTTGATTGTTTTACCTTTCTGTAGATAATCAATCAACAAAATTCCTTTTGCATCCCAAAAAACTGATGCCATAACCTTCTTTGCTGATCGTTGTGACTTCACCTGCTTTTGAGCTGAACAACCAGCTTCAGTCCACTGTAAACGTTCTTGTTTCAATTTAGGATCATCCATAGTTATAAAACGACGCAAGAAGTCGGTTTTATTCGGCTTAAAACGCTCCACATTACGCTGAGAAATTTGTTTTCGATCCAGTTTTTGTTGAATTGTTAATTCACTAACTTTCCACACAGTTTTTTCATACGTAATTCTTCATGTAAAATATGGAGTACTCGTTCGTCTGAGATGCCTATGGCATTAGCAATTTCACGCTTAGTCAAACTTGGATCTTCACTAAAATATTATGTACCTGCTCAATGATTTCTGCTGTGGTTGCAGTATTTGGTCGTCCTTCGCGTGGATCGTCTTTAAAGCTGGTACGACCACGTTTAAATTCACCAGCCCAAAATTCAACGGTGCGTTTTGAAGGTGAGGGCTCCTTATACACTTCTAACAATTGTTCATAAATTTCCTTTGCTTTTAAACCCTTCAAAACAAAGAATCTAATGACTGCACGATATTCAAATTTTTCCATATTAAAAAAATCAGTGACACGTCAACTTCAAATGGCTTGTAAACAAAGAAAGAATTGACAGAATGACTTGCAACTTTGCAGGACAGTTATACCAACTTGAGAAAAAAAAGTTCGGAGCTAGCAGTGCCATCTCTTGGTGAGCGCAGGAACTTTTCAACCAACCTGTATTTTAAGTTGTTTTTTTATCGGAATAATATTGTGAGTGTATAGAAAACATTCTCAGACCCAAAAAAATCATCAGAATGTGTTTAAGAATCAATTTTTTCTATTAAAAATCGCAGATAATTAGAAGCTTTATAATAGAAAGCTCCTCAAATCCTAGAATTTTCCTTAGAAGTTTTTCTAGGGTAATTTAATTAAAAGATTCTTCCAAAAATTGTATCTATTAAATCTTTTAAATTCTAAAAATTCTACAATTCCACCTGCCGTACTACTATCTTCAGATTTTAATGTTTTTATTTAAATAAAAACATTAAATGTGTCAAGAGGTCTGTGAAGTGAAAGTTAGTGGGAAACGCTGTTATAGAAAAATAAATATTTTAACAACTCTGTTTTTTTAATACGACGATACAACAGTACAACACTTAGTACACCTTGTGAGCTCCTTTAAATGTAATTCTTGTAAAAATATCATCAACATTGAAATTGTGGGTTAATTTTAAAAATGAACATCAAAGTTCACAATTGTGACCCTGGACCTGAAAGATTTAAATTGTGTAGGGAGTTTTTTGTTTGTTTGTTTATCAATACATAGTTCTTCGTTATGCATTTTTTTATTAATAAAAATATATAAAAAAAAATGTAAATAAAATACCAACTGTAACTTTTTTTTTGTGTTTAAAAGTTGCAATATGAATGCAACAAAATGTTTCTGTTTTTGTTTATTTCAAGGGCTTTTTGTGTTGTATTTTGCTGAATGCAAAAGTCCGTTGCTTGTTTGTATTTATTTGTTCAGTTTGTGTTGATAACTCTGTGTGTGTATGTGTCTGTGTGCGTTTGTAAGGGATGTAATGTTGTTGTTGCTGTTGTAAGGATATTTTTTAATGCTTCTGTGGCTTAACTTTTTGACAAGTTTAATTAGTGGTTAAGTTTAGTTTACTTTTATTGTGGTCATTTATAAATATATACAAAATATGTATGTATGTTTATGTGCTCGTGCTTGCATAAGCATGTTTTTGTTTTTTTTTTTTTTTTGAAAAAGTAAAACCTGATAACGATAAAGTTTGTTTGCTTTTTTTATGTTGTTAACCACAACTTTAGCATTTTGCTGCAGTTGAATGACAGTAATAATGTTGGTGAATTTTTCTGAGTTCCACAAAAAGATGAGGTTACAGCAAGGTTAATATTCAAGGTTAGTTTTTTTTTAATAAAAAGTAATATCTGAATAACTCTTGAGAGTTAAAAGTTAAAATTGAATTGTTGGTTGTGAAAAGAGCTGATTTCGGTAATTGTTTAAGGTAAAATTTAATTATTGCTATCACTTGTCATTTCTCTGTAGGAAGCCTGGGGTGAAGTGTCTACAAGTCACCACTTTTGTCGACTATTTTGGGTGAATTTTTGGGGACATGTCCACAAAGCTTGTATACACGCAGAGAAAAAACATGGTTGCAATATGGTCACTGCTACTATATTGTGCTTGCAGCAATCGGGTATGGTTGTCACAACCAAGTTATTGGTTTTCTTACCATCAACATGGTCGCTACCATCATTATTAAGTAAATATTTTACTATTTTATGATTGGCACCTACTAATTTATATCATGATTGGCTGTAACCATACTGTGGTAACAAAAATTCTGACTATGAAAAAAAATATGATAATTATGCAACGATAAAATTATGGCAACAATCAATAAATAATTATACATCAAAAAAACATGACTTTAACATTTAAAGTCATAAAAACCAAAATTTTATCAGTTTAGTCAGTTTGTTTTTACTACAAAATATCTTAAAAAACATATATTGTTTACTAAAACTGGACAAATATATTTTTTAATTCTTTTCAATAAAAATAATTGTTTAATAACTAATTTCTTGAAAAAAGTTCTTAACATATTAATAAAATATTTTTTATAAGAAAAAGTCTGTAGAACCGATGATTTTTTTTTGTACGAAAAGGTTTCTTACACAATTTCTCAGATTGTCCAAACTGTTTCTTAGATAAAATTTCATATATTCCAAACAAACATAGATTCTAATGGCTTTCTTTAAAGAAAAAATTCATAGATTCTAAAGAAAATACTTAGATTCTAAAGACTTTTTCTTTAAGAAAAATTTCTTTTATTGAAAGAAAAGTTCTTAAAGTCTATGATTTTTTTCCTTAACAATTTTTCATCAAAAATTCCTTAATATTAATTTTTTTTTTTAGAAAAAACATTTCTATAGGAAATATTCTTAAATTTAAAAAGCTTTTTCATAGTTTCTAAGAACTTTTTCTTTAAAAAATTTTCTTAGATTATGCATCATATAATGATAATCCAGGAATTATAATATAATTTTGAGCATACTATATTTTCGTGCGGTCATATTATGATAAATTCATTAGAACATGTCTATTTAGGACTATAATTTAGTAATTTTTGAATCATAATATATCTGCAGGGACCATATTATGGCAAAAATATGGTTATTTTATTATCATAATATAATAACCATAATATAGTACGACTATGGTTGGCACAACCATAAACCCAAAATTATATGATGCTCTTCAAATATGATTGACCTAACCATGTTTTTTTTTTGCGTGATACTGTTTATATTCCTTTTTTTTTGCAGCTGCAAAGCTGTGCTTGTTCTTGATTTTTTTTATTGTTTTATTTTGTTGAAAATACAAAAAATGAATTTAAAAGTTAAATATACAAATTTGAACAAAATATATAATGAGCAAAACAAATTACAAAAAACTTGTGAAAAAAACAATCAATTTTGTATAAAAATAGCAATAACAAGAGAAATAAAAATAACGAGGAGCCCGATTAAAGTTCCAAAAGTGTAGACTAGAATTACTAAAATGTACTAGTGAATCTCTGGTTCCAATGTCAACACCTTGTCAATAGTTGTGTAGATTCGCAATGACACGCACATGTTAAATGTCTACAGCAGAAAGCGTTGGCTGGGGCATAATTAGTCAGTAGTACTGGTGACAAAGTCAATAGTGAATCAGTACAGTTTCACTATCGACATTTCCTGCAGGGTTATTTGATGAATTATCTTAAACCAAAGAAATTCAATTTCGGTGTGAGGAATTTTTGTTAAGGTTTTATTTTAAAAATAAAAAAAAATCCGTAAAAAAACATTTAAAAAATATTGCGAAAGGCTAATTAAAGCCATTTTTCAGGACTCTCTTAAAATGCATATCCTGTTTTGCTGATAGCACACCATCGCTTTGCTAATAAAACCCCTTGCCCTATGTAAAAATCGGTCTACTCCTTGGTGGCTTCTTTTTATGTACTTTTTAAAGATCATTATCGATAAAAATTTCAAGAAAATTTACAAATAATGACAATTTACTGATGTGTAAATTGATTAAATTAGCAAACAAAAAACATGTATATTTCTATAAAAAGAAAACATATTTAACACACATGACACATTATTCATATGATTCCATATAAATTTGTGCAAAACCAGCAAATCATCTTCCATTTTTTTTTTGTTTAATTTATTCAGTTTGCTACTTTATGCCTAATTAAATTTACGTAAAAAAAAACTTTCAAAAATAAAAAAAAAATACAGTCAGTTAATACACTACAACAAAATCTCTACTTTATACAAGATATGAATAAATTACAACCGAGACTGAATATAACAAATTCATATTTAAGTTCTTGAAAGTATAAGAAAATTCTTTTTGAAAAATTCATGATTGCCACCATTAGCAGATCGTTAAGCACAAATGTCGCTTGCTTGCCATAAGCACACGCAAATACCAAACACCATTTTTACAAATTACTACTACACCCACATATCAACACATTCTCATTATATGTACGTGTAGTTGTGTTAGTATAGTACTACCTATATAAATATAAGATTTTGGTTTTTGAAAAGCTGTCATGCTTGTGAAAGAAAACTTGGTTTATATACTACACCAACAAAAAAAAAGAACTTCAAATGTAATTTATCATGCGCAAGTAAAGTAAATCAAAAACAATTTAAGTTATGCCAGCTGCTTTTCTATTAAGATATATATTCGTATATTGTCTGTGTGCATGTGTGTGAGTGAGTGGAGAAAAGTTTAAAGGAAGTGATTTGTTTGTATATTAAACAAATAATAGGCATATGTGTAGAAAGACTGTAGACAAATTAACTTTATTTTGTGGTAATTAACGTGGCTAGTCCGGGAAATTTTAATAGCAAATTTTTTTTTTATTTTCCCCAGAACTTTTAGTTTTAAATTTATTCGAAAAATGTTGTTAAATCTAAAACTTTTGTGAACAATTTTAAACATTTACAATAAAATTTTAGCTTTCAACAGTTTGTCTTAATTTTGAATAACTTTTACAGTTTTTCACACAAATTTTACAAAATTTTTAATAATTTAATATTTAAGAAATTTAAAAAATTTTTTAAAGATTTTTTCTGAAATAAAAATTATAATAAATACCTGTAAAAAGCCTTAAAAAATATCTTTCCAATGACACAACACCTGCATATGGTTCCGTTATTTGAATTACTTTAAAAACCTAAGAAATTAAAATAATTTCCATTTTGGCTCCTGATTGTGAATGATGTTTTTGTTTCTTTATATGGTTTATTTCGTACTTAATAATAACACGATTGTATTGTATGGTTTATAGATTTTTGGCCTAGCTTTGCAATTTTGGAACCTTTTGAATACCTTTTGATTTGATTCCTTTTGAATGACACATTTGATTTTGGTACCTTTTGAATACCTTAATCATTTGTACCAAATCTTTTTGATGCCACGTCGGATACCCCTATTTGCTAGATTTTGAAACCTATAATTGATTTTCGTAGCTTTTAAATCTCTCGTTAGATTTTGGTAACTTTTATAATACAAACCTGATTTTGGTACCTTTTGAATTCTTTGTTTTTTTTGTTGCCTTTTGAAACCAGCGATTGGCAAATGTACCAAAAAATACTAATTTTTAAGTCCCTAAATTAATTTTGGTAACTTTAGAATGTCACGTTTAATTTAAACGCATTTTTAATCCCTTGTTAAATTTTGGTATTTTTTTAATGTCATGGTTGATTTCAACACATTTAGAATCCCTCGTTTGATTTTGGTACCATTTGAAATACACAATTGAATTTGGTTTCATTTTGAAACCCAACATTTGTTTTGCTACCTTTTGAAATACATATTTGATTCTTGGTACTTTTTAAAACTCACGTTAGTTTAAATATCTTTTAAACATTAAATTAAATTTTGGTTCTTTTTAAATCCCTCTTTTTATTTTAGTACCTTTTGAAACTCGCGATTGATTATGCTACCTCTTCGATCCTATGTTTATTATAACACTTTTAGAAATCCCTTATTAGTATTTGGAGCTATTCGAAACCAAAACCATTCATAGGTACCTACGACATATTTTGGCTTCTTTTGATAGCAAAGGTTGATTTTGGTACCTTTCGAAAACCAGCAATTGATTATGATACTTCTTGAATCTCACGTTAATTTTTGGTACTTATAGAAAACCCCAATCAGTTTTGGTAATTTTTGGTACGAGTACCACAATGCATTTAGGTATTTTTTTAAGTTCATTTTTGTACCTTTTTGATGCCCTTCTGAGAGCAAAGATTTAAACTAAAAATTGTTAAATTTGTATAAGTTTTAAATCCAAATTTGGTACCTTTTAAAACCTACAATAGAAAAAGATGATTGCAACATTTTTAATCGATTTAATTCAAATTTCAACATCTTTTTAAACCCAGTGTAAAATAAGGGATTGTTAAATTGTTTTACGATGAAAATCCAATGTATTTAAAACCCATGATTGATTTTGGTTAAAATCCACTATGAATTTGGGTAAAATCATGATAAAAATACCGGATTTTCAGTACGTTTCTAAGGCAGGGTACCTTTTAAAACAAGGGTGAACAAGCCCTATGCGCTTGTTGCTCATTTGTTTTTGTAAAAGCACTTAGCTAAAGGCTGTGTGTTTTAATACACATATTGAGCACTGAGCACTAGCAATACGAAATACAGAAACAACTTTGTCTTATTAGTTTTTTTTTTGTAGTTTTTCACTGTATATACAAGTGCAAAGCAACAACAATTTCGTATGCTTTGCTGGTAAACATTAACGACAGTGATCATCAATGTAGATTTTACTTTTTGTTTAACGTATGATATGAAATATTTTTTTTTTTCTTTTTACTTTGTATGTATTGGTTTTCTACAATAAAAAATATTGATTAAAAATTAATTATTCTTTAAATGTATTGGTGTTTGCTCTTCAATAAGCAACTTTTGGGCACCCCTGTTTTAAAACCACAATAAGTTATAATCTACATCGATATTTATTTCTTATACTCATGTGTTATCTTTAAAAAAAATCTACAATTGCATTTTAATTTTTGCAATATTCTGAAAATTCCATTGCAGGGTTTTAGATTTAAGTACATTCTAAATCCTATAGAAACCTATAGAACTTTTAGAATATTTTTCCCTTTAATTTTTCATATTGTTTTATATAATTTAACATAAATTTTTTTATTTCTTAATTTTTTATTAAATCTTTTAAACTCTTGAACCCACCCACCTACGTTTACCTGAAAACATGATGATAATTAAATTATTATTTCCTTTAGTTCAACGTTAAAGGTGAATTAAGCTAATTTCAAATAATCTTGTTATTTTCCCAAAAGTTGTTTATTTTTCTTTTTCATATTAATGTTTTATTTTACAAATGATCTTCAAATTGAATTTGCCTAAGGGTTATATTTCATAAGGTCTCAATGTCATTTCCTATTTGCTCTTTTTCATATTCTAAATTATCGTTTTTGTTGTTCTTGATGTTGGTATGTATTTGTTACAGGAATCAATAATAATGGTATTCAAAACCACACACTTATGTAGATACAGTCATTTAAACACACAGAGGAATACATAATTTAAAAAAAACCCACACATATGACCACATTTAATTTCCGTTTTATATCTTTCGGGTAAATGTTATTTTTAGTTCATGTTTTTTTTTTCTTTCTTTCATCGAACAGAAAATAATAAAATGAAAATTTTGTTTCAATATCGAAAATCACTTAAATGATTTATTTTGCATACAAATGACAATTTAACTTAAAAAAATTGTATTCGTTAAGACTCTTAAGGGAAATAATATGGTCCATCTCTTACGTTACAAATACACACACACAGTCTAACATGCATTAATGTTTAAACACAAGCTACAACATATCTGTGGATTTTATCGTAAGTTGAACCTAGACAACATAATAATTTGCATTTATCGTCTTTGTTGGTAACTTGGTTTTGTGGAGCAACTCCAAACCACCCTTGGCCCCCCATAAGTAAAGTTGAAATAAAATAAAAGAAACCCTTAAAAGGGCATCATTGATGAAAAATGATAACATCAAATAGCAATCAAAACGATTAGAATTTAAAAACCAATTCGTATTTGATAAAGAATGATAAAACATGCAAGATAAAACCAAAATAACAACAACAACTTAAACCAAAAAAAAAAAAAACTTAAAATAAACTGAATTTGTGTTTGCATTTAGTAAAGATGACAGCAAATCGAATAAGATATAAAATCAAATATGGGTCTTTCCATACCAACTGCCCCGCAACGAGAAAATAAATAAATATCGTATCAATGTCAAACTTGAAGTATTCATTGCCTTCTATGGTACGAATAAATAGTAGAAAGTGATTAAATATTGACCAATTAAGCGCTCCTTATTTATATATTATTTATAATAATTTAATGGAATTTGGAAAATTCGGAAAATTCAAAAAAATATCAATAAATAATTTAAAAATAAAAAATACATTTAAAAAAAAAAATAATCAGAACTGATAATAATTAAAAAATCAGGGAATTTTTTTATAAACAAAAAAAAAATGTTTTTCTATCGATTTAAAAAGTTTCATCGTGTTCGGCTTCGTTTTGGATAAAACATTCGTTTAAAAAATTCTCCCTCAAACTTCTTACTCAAATTTTCAATCACTAGCTATAATCAATATCATATTTATCATATTAAGTATACGTATTGATGACGTAGACAATATTAAACGAATATTTTCTCCAGTCGAGTTACAAACTAAAACTTTTTGAATTGATAGACAAACATCTGAACTTTTTTATAAATAAAAAAGTTTACGATTTTGGAATAAATTGAGGTACCCAGTAAAACTTTGGTAACGAGTGCGATTTTCTCATGCGTTACCTTGTAATGATAGCTCGTTACCTTTTTCATTATTTGCAAGCATAAAGTAATAAGTTACTCATCATTGATTACGTAATATATGATTTTTAAATGTAAAGTAATAATTGAGATATTTTTGAAAATTTATTTTTAGATACATTACTTTGTGTTTTTTGTAAGCAAAAGGGTAATGTAATGCGTAGATAGCTCAGTGGGCAGAGTTCTTGGCTGGCAATAAGATTTCCCTGCTTCGATTCCCATCTTGACCACATTATTTTTAATTACAATACCAAAAACCCACCGCTTCAGGTAGATTAATGAATTTCTTTTCTAAACATCCAAGAAGAACGATTATAAATACGGCTACCAATTTTATACAAAGGGTCCTGGAGATTAGTGATGAAGTTTTTCATAAAGGAAATAAGAATAAAATCATTCATATCTTGAAACAAAATGATTTTCCTAGCACAACAATACAAGATTTAATAGAACATGTAGAAATTAAAAAAATCTTTTGCAAAGAAGATATACCACATAACACCTACAAATCAATGGGTTACATTCAAGGTTTTTCAGACAGAATTAAACACTCGAATATTTATGATAAAGATAAAATTGTAATTGCATTTAAAACTAACAACACTCTTAACAAGCTATTTAGTAGAACAAAAACAAAATTGGAAAATGTGGATAAATCTAATGTGATTTACAAAATCAATTGTCAGGGTGACGGGTCCAGTATATGCGATAAAGTATATGTTGGGACTACCAAAACAAAACTAAAGACACGACTTTCATCCCATAAGTCGGAACACAAATCGCTTCACAAACCACTCGAGCAAAAAACTGCATTAGCAGCCCATAGTGCGTTGACTGGTCATAAACCAAATTTTAACAAAGTGAGCATTCTACAAGAAGAGACTAATTATCTAAAGAGATACACTCTTGAAATGTTACACATTATTAATGTTAACCCGAATCAGAGACTCAATTACAAAACTGATACAGATAACTGTGCTCAAATTTACCGACACACAATAAACAAATACCGACGACCTAACAACAAAATTAGTTGAAAATATATATTAAACGTATAAAGACGCTTTCAACTCAGCGTTTAATTATCAGTTAATTAAATGCATGTTATCTTTGATTTAAATAATTAAGAAAATCTTTGTTTTATTTAATGTGATAAATTAATGTGATTATTAATGTATTTTGTTTTAGATCCTCCTGAAGATGAACAGCGAAGTTGTTCGAAATATTGAGGAAAAATAAATATTTAAAAATAAAATATGAACTTGAATTTTTATTTTTAACTATATGACCTTGAGCCGAACCAAATCTAACAGATTACAAATATTTTAAATAAAATATTTGTAATAATTTTTTTTAATAAAAATTCCTCTTTTTTTAAAAATCTATTTTTGGACACATTACTTTTTCCATTCTCGTAACCATATAAGTAACCCCTTACATTATCACCTCTAAAGTAATGGGTATATACATTACTTTGAGGCTCATCGCCTGTAAAATTCATCAATGAAGTAAGGTTTAAAGTAATCCATTGGCCCCTATGGCTATACATTACTTTACCCATTATTTGGTAATGTGTGGTTTTGCTGGGTATCTATTACACTAATACAGAACTAGTTCTGAATTAAAAATATTTTGTTTTTAAATTGCCCATAAAAAACACCATTGTCATATTTCTAGCATTTTCCAAATTCCATTAATTTATTATGAATAAAATACTAAAAATTAGTGCTAGATTGGTAAATATTTTACCACCAACTACTTTGCCCACTTTTTGGGAAAATTAAAAAATGTTGTTTAAATTTGTAATCGTTTTATAAATGTGAACAAATACTTTTACTTTGATATTGAAATTATAATTTTTTTCCAGCTGGAAAGTTGATATGGAAAGCCTCATTTGTGTATAGTCTGTATAAGTATAATGTCTAATATGAAGAGCTAGCTGATGCAGACTCAGCATTATTAGAAAAAATACCCTACAAATTAAAGAGAAACAAATGATAAAGTTGTAGCTGTTTAAGAAAAGTCTTACAAATTTCATATATTTTTCAAATTAGTCAATATCAATTTTGGTTCCAAGCGTTAAAAAGCTATTGGTGTACCATTTGAAACCAATGATTGTTTCTGGTGCATTTCGGCACCCAGGATTAAATTGAAATATTTTCAAACTACAATTTCGTTACATTTGAAATACAATTTTAATGAAGGTTTGTTAGAATTTTTTACTCATTAAATGCAATTTTGCTACTTTTTTGAAAAGTACTAATACTTTTGGTTCCCCTATGAAAATCTCAATTGATGTTGGTACCTTTTTAAAATCACCAGTGTTTTAGGTACCTTTTGAAAAACACAATGGACTTTTTTAACTTTTTATAGTCTATAATTTTTTGTGGTACCTTGTGAAAACCATAATTGATGTTGATACCTTTTGAAAATCTCAATCGACTGCGATTGATTTTGGTATCTTTTGAAATCACGATTGATTATGGTGATCTGAGTGATTGATTTTTGTATCTTTTAAAATGCACACTCAGAATACTATTTAGTTTACCAGGGTGAACAAAATGCCATATTTTTAGCTTCCAGTTTAGCCATGCAATGAAATTTTCATGGTGTTGGCATCATGGCAGCATGGCAGCATGGCATCTTGGCAGCATGGCTAAACTAGAAGCTAAAAATATTGCATTTTGTACATCCTGGTTTATACGGTCATGTTTACGGTTAACTGTTTGTAGTTTAACAAAAGAGTTTTCCGTTTCATTTAAAAATAAAGGAACGTACATTTATTTTTCAAAGAAATATATATAAAAACTATTTTATAGATTTGTTTGAAATGATTTACTATCATTTACCAATTTTTTCAGTTTCATTTATTTTTTCATTTATTTATTTTTTTTTCATTAAGTGCACGAGTGTTTTGGCAAGGACGGTGTAAAACTCAGAATGTACAAAATGCCAAATTTTTAGCTTCCAGTTGAGCCATGCTGCCATGGTGCCAACACCATAACAATTTCATGGTGAGATTTACACCGTCCTTGGTTTTGGTACCTTTTGAACACCACAACTTATTTTGGTAACTTTTGTAAAACCGCAATTGACTGTGGTACCTTTTGAAACTATGATTGATTTTGTTACCTTTTGAAAACCATTACTTTCTTTGGTACTATTGAAAATTGTGATTGATTATTATTTTTTGTGGAAAACTTAAATAGACTTTTAAGTTCGTTTTGGTACCATTTAAAAAGAGAGATTTATTTTGTAGCTTTTTGATTAATGAATTTAATGTTGACACATTTTGAAACCCTTGATTAATTTTGGCACCTTTTGATGAGTACAACTTATTTTGGTACCTTTATAAAAAAAAACATCTTTGAATTAGATAACTTTAATTTGTGTTCGTTTTAAATCCCCTTTGATACTTTTTAAAACAAGTTTCGTACCTTTTAGTCATCACTTAATTGAAGATTGTTAGATTTGAAGACCCATTTGGGGCTGGAATTCGGTACTTTTTAAAATTATTGCCATCCTTAAAACCAATTCCTGATGAAACAGACGATTTTAAGTCCATTATAAAACTTTCGATTAAATATTCAAATCATCAGTGAGTTCTACCGAAGAAATTTAGTTGTCACTGTAAATTTGTTGTCTGTGTGTAGTATTTAAAAAGATTTTACAATTTAATGTAAAAAATTTATGTTTAAGATTTAAAGTATTTTTTTTTAATAGTTTATTTGTATTTTTTTCCAATAGACTTAAAAATCTTGTTAAATTCATTAACAATCAAATACCATGTATTTTCAACATTATTTTGACCCAACACATTTCCATATATCAATATTTTTATTTGAATTCATATTGCAAGTTTTAAAAAATATAAACCTCTTAACTTACCTTTTCCAAACCAATAAACTAAACAATTTTGCTATTTTTTTTTTCCTGTAGCTTTGCAATTCACACATTTCTACCAACAACGAAAAAATGTCAATTTGTAACATAAGCTAATCCTAGCATGCAAAAAAACAAATTACTTATATACAGAAAAACTATGTACATACAAATATAAATACATAAAAAACAAGAAATTTCAATAAAAACTATGAGTTCCAATACAGAACGAAAAAAAAATTTAAAAAAATAACGATCAATACAAACACTGAACTAGTTTAAAAAAATAACCAGAAACTATTCTATACATATACTAAACAATCATATACACTGAAAGAAAAATAGGTTTATAGAGTTTAAAAACAAAAATTTTTAATTGCCACAACAATTACTTAGATTTACTTATTTGGGATAGAAAAAAAAATAATTTTAAATAGTTTTATTTCAATCTGAAAATTAGTAGCAATTTTTGTTAAATTACAGACGTTTTTTATTTTAAGTGTACAAGAAATTTGGTTGTTCCAATTTATGTTTCTCCCTGTGTATAAGGGTGGCTCGAATTGGAGCTTTATAGCAAATTCTTTATTAAAGCTGCGGTATGTCAAAACAATTTGATAAATTGAAATTTTCAAACAAAACTAAAAAATTTTTTCATTCGAAATCGGAAATTTCGATTGGGAAAAATTTGAGATCTTCACAGCATATTATTTGAATTATTTTTACCGCTTAGAGATATGAAAAACCTTTAATTCGACTTTGTAGGTTAAAATATCTGCTTTTTTCTAGTTGATTTAATTTTGATTTTATTTTTTTACTTTGTACGAAAATTTAAGATTTTGAGTAGTCGAAGATTAATTCTGATGGGTCTGAAACATTCTTAAATTCGATGCACCCTGTTGCGTATATACAGGTTGGTTGAAAAGTTCCTGCGCTCGAAATGAAAGAATACTGTTTTTGTTACAAAATATATTTTTTATTCAATATAATCTCCTAGAAGCTCAATACACTTGTTCCAATGATCTTCCAATAATTTTATCCCATCCTTATAATGGTTTTCCGGAAGATCTGCAAAATAACCGTCTACGGCTGCTATGGCCTCTTCATTCGACGAAAAATGCTTTCCACGAAGGAATTGTTTGAAATTTCTGAAGAGATAGTAGTCATTGGGAGAATACGGTGGATGTTCAAGCTTCAAATTCTTTGAATTTAGCCATCGTCAAAACACTTTTGAGAGCATTGTCTTGATAAAAAATGATTTTTTTCTTTTTATCCAGCTGATCCAAAAGGCTGCAATAATATTCAGAGTTGATTGTTTTACCTTTCTGAAGATAAACAATGAACAAAATTCCTTTTGCATCCCAAAAAACTGATGCCATAACCTTATTTGCTGATTGTTGTGACTTCACCTGCTTTGGAGCTGAACAACCAGCTTCAGTCCACTGTAAACGTTCTTGTTTCAATTTAGGATCATGGTGGTAGATCCAAGACTTATCCATAGTTATTAAACGATGCAAGAAGTCGGTTTTATTCGGCTTAAAACGTTCCAAATTACGCTGAGAAATTTGTTTTCGATCCAGTTTTTGTTGAATTGTTAATTCACTAACTTTCCACACAGTTTTTCCATACGTAATTCTTCATGTAAAATATGGAGTACTCGTTCGTCTGAGATGCCTGTGGCATTAGCAATTTCACGCTTAGTCAAACTTGGATCTTCACTAACCATATTATGTACCTGCTCAATGATTTCTGCTGTGGTTGCAGTTTTTGGTCGTCCTTCGCGTGGATCGTCTTTAAGTCTGGTACGACCACGTTTAAATTCACCAGCCTAAAATTCAACGGTGCGTTTTGAAGGTAAGGACCCCTTATACACTTCTAACAATTGTTCATAAATTTCCTTTGCTTTTAAACCCTTCAAAACAAAGAATCTAATGACTGTACGATATTAAATTTTTTCCATATTAAAAAAATCAATGACACGTCAACTTGAAATGGCTTGTAAACAAAGAAAGAATTGACAGAATGACTTGCAACTTTGCATGTGTTCTCAGGACAGTTATACCAACTTGAGAAAAAAAAGTTTGGAGATAGCAGTGCCATCTCTTGGTGAGCGCAGGAACTTTTCAACCAACCTGTATATGTATGTATTTATATGTATCTAAATCAATACATACACTCCTCGACAAAACGAGATTATAAGTTTATCATTTTTAAACCCAACAACCAAACAACATCTATATTGAGAACCATATTTCAAAAATTTTGACAGACATTTTATTTGTTAAAACAAGAAAACTCAATGAATTTGTTTGTGTTGCTTTTTTTTCTTTTTTGTTCAACTATTTTTCATGTAAGAAGAGTTGTTAAAGGTTATTTTTTGTTTTATATTTTTCTGATATTTTTTTTGTATCATATTTTTTTTTTTTTAATAAAATAAAAATAAATTGACATATTGATTTATGTAAGAAAATGTAGATAAATGAGATTTGTTTGATAATTTAAAAGAAAAATTTTATTTTGTTGTAATAAATTATTAAATGAATTACAAAACAAAAATTGCCCAAAAATGTTTTTTTTTTTCATTATTTGGTACTAAAAGTGTCGTTCAACTCTTCTCTTTTTACTGACAGATTTTTTGTTGTGGATATTTTTTCAATTAATTTTGGTTTTTCTATAAGTTTTAGTTTAAGCAAATGTTTACCTCAATTGTTAGTTTTTGATATTGCGCTAGAAAGGCGACCATATTTGATGTGATTTTCGAAAGACGTTTGGTATTAATAACAAGTAAAAAATGCTTAAATTCGGCTGTGCCGAATCTTTGAATACCCTCCACCAATGTTCTCTATTGTTTTTGATACAAAGAATATAAAAAACTTTTGAAGTAAAATTATGGAGGCGAAAAAAATTTTTTTACGTGAAAAAAATTTTGAGGTGAAAAAATTTTTTTAGGAGAAAAAAAATTTTAGTGGTGAAAAAATTTTTTGAGGTGAAAAATATTTGAGGTATACAAAATATACCATATATATACCATATAATATACCAGTCGCTACTATAAAATTGTACTAAAATACACCAATTTGTATGGAAATTTAGAGGTATCTTTACATTTTCAGCCATAACTTTTTAACCGCTGGACCGATTTTGCTCATTTTCAATACCAAACTGCTCGGGAGGATGTAAAATAATCTGGGTAAAAATAGGCACCCGCGCTTGCGTTTTCGAGTCGTGATCGCCATTTTAACAGACAGACGGACAGACAGACAGACGGACATCGCTAAATCGACTTAAAATTGCATAAGGATCACGAATATATATATATACTTTATGGGGTCTTAGACCTATATTTCGACATGTTACAAACGGAATGACAAACTGATATATACCCTCACCATATATGGTGGAGGGTATAAAAATATGTATTTAATTATGTAAATGGCACACACAATCGCGACCTTTCTACAATCTACGATTGGGTTCTTGAGAATTGGTTCGATTTTAATGTTGTGTGTTAATCCAGAATCGAATCAGATACTTTTGTTATACTGGATATAAGAATTTTGTGTTATGTCCGTTGAAATAAACACATATTTGAAGTATCGGAAGAAGCATTCAAGTGTTTTGGATTCCTAAAACGTTGTAAGAAATACTTACCACAGCAGATCTCAAATAAAATACAACTCCCATATACGGATAGGTGCTTCAAAGTTTTTTTTTGGGCTTTTTAACCGTGACAGCGGTAGCGCTCATTGATGACAGTAGGGTATACAGCTCTATTAACTCATTGGAGCATCGCCGAAATATGGTTTGTGTATCACTGCTCGTGTGCATTCTATATCCATCGCTATTCGCAGTATTCAAAACTTTCGACTAAGATACCCTGTTTAAATAAAACATGGTGCATCAAAATTCAACAAATATGTTATAACCAGCTGCATCTGCTAATAAATTGCTTAAATCTTGGGTGCAAATCTGAATTGATTATTTTAATCCTTTTTTTTTTTATCTTAAGAACTTTGGCTAACCTATTTGTTACACTTATTGTTCTGTTTGTATATACCCCTGTTTTTTATTTGTGTTGTGTGTGTATTTTCTCTATATTCTCCTCACAATTTACAAAAAAAAAATCTTAAATATTTGTTTTTCTATATTTTTTTAGCTATATTTATGTTAGTAAAACCTCAAGAGATATTTTGTACTTTTTCCATAGTTAGTTTATACCTTAGTTTTTGAGTTAGTTTTTTTATTTTTTAATTAAACTACATACACAAACAAAACTACACTCATACATAAACATACTAGTGTTGGACGATTTTAGAAAACTTTAATTTAAAATATTTATACCAAGAGCACTCAAATGAGTATATTTTATAAAATATTGGAGCAGCTGTTACATAATGTATTAAGGGATCTTTAGGAAGTATTATTTAATCTTTAAAAATTATATATAGTTGGAGTCACCCTGCTTTAAAAAAGGACTGACCACAGAGTGTGTCAGTTTTAAAAATCCTTCGGAGCATATTATGAATGCATTTCAAAGATATTTACAATGATTATAGACAAAGAGTTTAGATTTAAAATTAATGCATTAAGAGTCGCCCTGTTGGTGCGTAAAACTGTACAGAGAGTATAATTCCTTTAATTTTAAACCGATTTTATAATAAATTTGATCATGCCTTTCACGCCGTATTATTTCTTTAAATACTATTTGAAGATTATAAAATATGGTTTGGACTTCCGTATAGTAGAACTAAGATTTAACCTATTGCTAAATGACTTATACTTTAACAAAACCACCATTTGAAAGACCATTACATCTCCTATACAATTTGATATTCGGTTATTTTACGCATTTAAAAGTATAGTCTACTTTATCACACTGTTCTGTATCAGACTAATTCTAGGATTAAAACTTGAAAGTACAACCGATATTCTATAATACCTGCAAATATGATTGAAATTCTTAAATATTTAAAACGAATAAACTCTCTTAAAACTATGGAAAATTTTATAATCTTTTCAATTAAAATAGGATGACTCTACATAATTTGAATTTCTAACCAATCTTTTAAAATCCCTGTAACTTATGTTAAGATTTTTTTAATATTTGAAGAAATTATACTGTCCGAAAAGTATTTACAGACTAGGTAAGCATCATCCTGTATGCATATATGGTTTTGAAAGCAATCTTTGAATTCCTATCGTATATGTGGAAGTTACTCGTTTAGAAAGGATTTTCTTACAAGTGGTAGTCAAAAACATTCATACTTTGGTCAGTTGACACATAAACCAACCACTGACGAGTTTCTTGTATGGAACGAAACTGAGGCGATTTTGTAACTCCTTGTATCTGTTAAATTGTTCAATAAAAATTTGTTCTTCTTCTTCCTGTAATCGTACACATTCTCGTCTTGTTGTGCACTTAAGTTGAAAGTTTTCGATTACTTTTAAGTACTCGGTTGCTTACTACAAGTATTGGCTCGAAGCTACTCAATGCTTTTTAAATTCATACAAAAACAGGGTTGTATTTTTCAATGAAAATTTACATATATATAGGGTTTTCCAATAATGACTTGACAACTTTTTTTTTATATAAAACGCAAACCATTTGAAATATTTCCAAAACTTTATGATCGACTTGAAATACAATCAAAACATTTATGAATGTAACTCGACTTCGTTCATATGGCGACCGCGGGCACGTCGTCAGCGGTCGATTCGTTGGACCCAATTTTCGATGACTCGGTCACTCATTTCGGCCGTAACAGCCGCTATTTCGCGTTCAATGTTAGCTCTGAGTTCTTCCGATGTCGTAGCCCCAAAGAAAAAGGTCTAAAGGCGTTAACTCGCACGAACGAGGCGGCCAATTGATTAATCCATTTCTTGAGATAACACGCTTACCAAACTCACTCTTCAATAAATCGATTGTAACGTGTTCTGTATGGTTTGTTGCACCGTCTTGTTGAAACCACATGTCGTCCAAGTCCATGTTTTTCATTTCGGGCCAAAAATATTCGGTAATCATGGCGCGATAACGATCGTTATTGTCAACGAAAAAATGTGGCCCAATGACGCCGCCGGCATGCAAACAGCACCAAACAGTTATTTTTTTGTGGATGAAGTGGTGATTCATGAAGCACATGTGGATTTTCACCAAACCAATAACGCATATTTTGCTTATTGACGAACCCATTGAGCCAAAAATGAGCTTCGCCACTGAAGATGATTTTGCTCTTAAAGTTGTGGTCACCGACATCGAATTTCGGTAGTACATTTTTATAATTTGCAAACGTTGTTCGTTCGTGTACTTTACCATGATGAAAATGTTGAGTTTACTGAGAAAAAAAAGGAATGTATCAGTTATATGATCAGTGAAATAGTGCATTCACAAATTATATTCAAAGTTGTCAAGTACATATTGGAAACCCCTTTACATAAAATACAACTCTATAAGTATTGGGTAGGCACATTTAAGTATTGAGCACTCAAAAACACTCGAAATTGAGTACTCAATTCCCAATTCACAAATACTCAATACTCTTACAACTCTATTACACACTGTGTTTTAACAGGGTGATCCAAAGTAATATATTCTGAAAGATAAGTTCCTATACATTGTGAGCTGATTAGAGCAATTCTACAATTCTACCTATAATAGAGAAACAATTCTACCTTTAAAAGAGAAAAAGTCTCACAGTAAAATTGGTATTTGCAAGATTTTTATTAACATTTAAAAAAGCTACACTCACCAAAAAAAAAAGTCTGTAATGGCAACTGAAAATTTTACTGTTATTACGGGAAATTCTGCTAATTTGAGCCCAGCGGTATTTTTTGCTTATCTTAGCAACACATGTCTGCTGATGTGTAGTATAATGAAATTTGTAGAAAAATTAGTAGCCGCTACTAAATTTTAGTAGACTTTTTGTAAAGTGGAATTTAAAATCTGTTTGCTAAAATCAGCAAAAAAAATTACTAAATATTATTAATATTTGTAAAAAGCTTTGAATTTATTTTTCTTATCGAGCATTAAAAATTTTGATTATATTTTTTAAAAAACGAATTAATCATTTTGTTTTAATTTGGTAATTTCTGTTTTGAAAAATATTTTGGTCAATTTTTTTTTTACTTTTAAGGTTAAATTTTTATTGTTTTTAGGGCGGATTTTTAGAACTAAAAAACCTTTTTGGTGCTATTTTAAGTGGATGTCCTCTTTTTAGACATGAGTCGGTATCTTCACTTCCGATACCTTTTTGAATATATGTAACATTTTAAGGAAATTTAATTTGTAGGTGTAAGTTTTAATTAGAAATAACATTTCCTTCAATAACCACTTTTTTAAAATTTGTAATATTTTTTGGTAATTTTAGCAAATCAGTTTTCAAAAATTTGTGAAATGATTTCTGAAATTAGCAACAAAAATTTGTAAATATTCTGTAAAAACTCTGTAATTTGTAAAATGTTAATAGCAAAAAGATTTGCTAAATAATAATTTTTTACTAAAAATAAGTACAAAAATAGTAGAGTGGGATTGAAAACTGTTTACAAATTTTTCTACTAACTTTTTTTTCTGAGTGTATGTAACCGCGCTAAATAAATTTAAAATCTTGGTTTTTTAATTGAAAAATTTTCCATAATATATATTTTTTTATAATTTACTTAAGTCCATATGTCTGTTACCAAATCTAATATCCCTGGTTGGGGTGCCACTTTAAAATATTAGTTTAAGTTCTCTTCTACAAATATCAATCATATCAGTTTCTCTATACCGAAGATACCAACACAAAGAAACCCGATTCGTGCTGACAACCGAATTTGTAGCCAATCGAATGGTTCGGCTGTGGTAACCGAATTTTTCGGTTGTGACAACAGAAAACCAATTAAGGCATGAATAATTTGACTGTGAGAACAGTACTTCGGTTGTCCTAATAACAATTCGATAGTCTCAACCGAAATATTCGGTTGCTACAATTGAACCATTCGATTGGCAACAAATTTGGTTGTCAGCACGAATCTGGGTAAAGAAACGATGACTCTAAGAAACTTTCTGATAACTGCTCTGGCATATTGCGCTCCATTGTTGTAATGATTCTCTATCACCAAGTAGCCCAGTTCTGAAGAATTCAGGTTTTGTAGTCATATCACTAAAGTACAAGATTTTTGTAACTCTGTTTTGTACTCATACCTAAAAAGTATATAAAATGCATAAACAACAACAAAAACAAGATAAATATTGTTAAAAAAAATGGTAAAAGAAGAAAAGTTATGAAAACAGAAGAGGTAGAAGGTAAAAATTGTTTATATGTTTTTACTTTCGCCTGGGGACTTAGTTATTTGAGTTGCTCTCATGTTATTGTTGTTGCTGTTGTTTCCTCTATGTATTGTAGTATTTGTTGTTAACAAAGTGAAAAAGAAAACAAAAAAATACATATTAAATAATATAGAATAGCACATTTGCTTAAGTTTAATTTTATGTAAAAAATGTTATAAGCGTTAGGGCAAACATAAATTTTATTTAAAAAATATGATTAGAAGAAAATTTTAAACTTATGTTAAAAATCAATATTACTGACAATATTTTTGTAAATTTACCAATCAGAAAATGCACTGTGAAATATTCATTTAATATCAGGAATAAACAAAACATGTCATCAGTAATATTGATCGTCTGCAGCGCAGTTTAAATAATATCAATAGATTTTTGGAGCCCAACGTGAGTCCCTTCTAATCAGCTTATAACTTGAATGCAAAAAATATAATAAAATTTATTAAATGTATTAAATCTTTAAACAATGATCTTAATAGAAATTAAAAAAAAAAAAAAACATAAAAAATAACAAGATATAAAATGTAAACACTATTACAAGTTCATCAATCATTAAACGACTTTACATGATTTTTATTGACAACTTTGTCGGTGAACAAAAATAAAAAAGAAATCCATCATACATTAGCGCAAATATGTAAACAACGCTCTCACATCATTACTAACGTCAGCGTCGTTGTTGTCATATTTGTGTTAGCATTGCTACTTTGACAGATAGACAGACCCAGCCTTTCAAAGGCAGACAGACAAATTCGGGTATAATGTTTAAACAACATGACTGCATTGCAATGCACTGTATGCAACCAAAAATAACTGGTTAATGCATAATATAACTGTGAGATATTTATGTTCATATTTGCGACATACAATATTTTTCATACATCAGTTTTATTCAGAAGGGAATAAAGATTGTTGATGAATAAGTTTTTACAAAGTCATTTATGAAACTTTATCTTATGCATTGTCAGCTTGGAGCAGCAGGTGGGAAAAATATTTCTATAAGAATTTTTTTTTAGTGAAAAACTTTTTGAAAATCTCACTCATAAATCTGGAACTCTTGGACTGGTTGTACTTATTTTTTTTTAATACAAACAAACAAAATTCAAAATGGCGGATCCAATATGACGGATGATTTTTTTTTAAATGATCGGACATGTATAAAATATTTTAACGGAATGATATCCGCAAGGACGTCAAAAACGAATCTTATATTCGATTTTTAAAGTTCCAAATGGCGAATAATTTTTCTGTTTTATAGTAACTGTTTATTGGAATATTTTATGGGTCGCTAAATTCAAATCTAATATCGGTTTTATGTAACTAAAAATGACAGAACAATGTGGCTAATGATTTTATAAAAATAAATCTGAATTGGAATTTCTGGGAGTCGCTGAAAACGATTGCGACATCAGAGTTTTTAAGCTTATTAGTGTAACAAATTTTATTTGAAAATATTTGTATTTGCGACATGCGAACGAACACATTTTTGGGATCCATTTAAGACTAGTGCCTGGTTTTCATTATGTCATATGAACTGACAACAAAAACTAACTCAAATGAATTCCCGTCATTTTGTGTTAAATTTTCATTACATCTTAAAAACTGACAATAAATCGATAAAGCAGAGCGTGTCAAAGACATGTCAAACTTTGGCGTCAGTTGACTGGCAGTTCGTGTGCATAACTGACTGCAAATTCATATGACACCATATGACAACCCGTTTTCATACAATTGCCAACAATTTGGACAAATTGACATTAAAAATGACATAGTGAAAACCATGCATAGGTATAAATCTGGACCGATGTTAATCATGATTTAAATTCAGAAAATATTAATTTATATTTATAAAATATTAGTTGAAATTAAGAAAATAATCATTTAAAATTCAAGAACATCAAAATGGCAATTAAACTCATTTTATTTTAAGAAATATTTTCGGAATTTTTATTGATGTTTTCTGAGTTTTAAATTACGTTTTTTTTTTAAATATCAAATTATATTTTCTAAATTTTAATTGGTGTTGGCGGGGAATCTGCCCCAGCTCAAGGTTTCCAATATATATTATAAACACAGAGTCTTTATTCTAAAAATTTATTTTATTAATTTATCTTATGTTAAAATTCTTTTTGGTATGGTAACCGAGAGCAAAATTTATATTTCCAATTATGGCTTTAAATTCAAATTAAAACAAAATGGCCTCAATGTAATTCCTTTTATAGGCCAATCGACTTTGTAAAAGTCGCGTGGAAATCTTCACTTTTAGACTAATACAATAATATAACAAAAAATTACTCAACAAATACATGTTAACAAAATTGACATTTGACATAGAAATGTTTAGTAACCACTAAGAACGATAACAATTAAAACGATAAAAAACCAGTGGCGGCAACAATTGGTGTTTTTGAATTTCAAAATAAATTTTCTGTATTGCAAATGAAAATTTAATATTTTACTTAGCATTTTCTAAATTTCAAATATAAATTCTGAACTTTAAATATAAATTCTGAATTTTTTTTAATTACAGTTGCAAAAGGTGTTGTATTTTCCTATACTAAAAAAATTACTTTAGTCGAATGTTTTCTATTGGACAATTAAAAATAAAGTTTTCTTAAAAGAAAATGTCCTCATAGTCAAAGATTTCCGCTATGATGGATTATTTAAAATGTGAGGGCTTCTAAAAGAAATACTTCTCAGAAATATAAAAGATTTAAATGATAAACCAGCACCATGGACTTCCTCTATAAACAAATGTTGCAAAGAAGCAAAACATATTTTGCAACATCACTTTATCAAATAGAATGACTGAATGTGAATGAACGAAGGGAGACATATACTTCTTACTAACACACATACAGAGGGAAATAAGCATACAAAAAACCGATGTTGCTTATGTAAACATTAACGAATACACGCATACACTTACTTATACAAAGCATAAATAAACACACATGCATACATCTACTAGGTTTTATTAATGTTGTTATAGTTGTTATTGTTGCTGATGATGATGATGAACTGTCGCCGGTTTTTTCTCTGTATGCATGAGAGTGTGTTTGTTTACTACAAGTAGTTTTTTTTAGTGATTGTGTTTATATTTGTTTAAAAATTGTATACTACGTCTGCTATAAAATGATAAATAATATTTTTACTCAAAGTATGTGTGTGTAAGTTTTCTATTTTTTTTTTTTTTTTGCCCTTCCCTTAAGGCAAAATTAAATACTATTCAATATACTCGTAGTATAGATATATTTACTGCAAAATGCTTTTTGAGATTTATTAATGTTTATTTATTATTTTCTTTTTTTTATGTAAAATACATTTTTTTTATATAAATAAATAAAATTTAAATGTATAGTAAGTGGGTTTCTTTAGAAAGACACTTAACTGTCTTTATTTATTTAATTTCCATTAATATTAAATTGGTTGTATAAATTTGACCGGACTTTTGTTGTTAATTTTAAAGTAAATTATAGTAAAGTTGATTTTCTTTTTGTGTTTAAAGTTTCTTTAATAAATTACCAACCATTAACAACAGCGTATATCATGGCTACGATTTTTTATTCACGATTTAATCATTATAGTCATCTGTTACATTGATTATAAGCTGAAGGCAAAACTTTTAGGGTTTTCAAATTATTTTCAAATTTTTATTTAGATTTTTAAATTTGTTAATAGTGTCTATACAATTTTTTTTTACTGTTAGGGCCTCTACCAATTATAATAAAGGTAATTTTATTTTATTTTGAGAATCTTAAAAATAATATAACCGTATGGGCATGGAGTCACTTTTTCCTACATTTGAGTCTCTTGAAAGCTTTTATACCTTTGAACCCTTAATTTACGGATTTCTTTTTAGGAACTTTAGTTCAAAATTGGAGTAGTACTCTGCGAACTATGGAATCCGTATTTAACACGTATAAAAATTATATTTTGTTCCTGTTATCAAATTTGGGTACTTTCCAGTAGTTGCGCATCACTGCAGCATTATAAAAGTAAAACGTTCAAAAAAGCATCACTTGACAGCACTGATTTACGTCAAACGTTTTTTTATGCAAACAACTGACAGTGCTGCCGCAAATTTTTGCAACTATGGCATCATTAAAGTTTCTGATGCAATATTGCGAAATCAGTCTTCATTTTCATTTTAATTGATTTTTAATAATCAAAAGTCGTTTCATCTTTCTATTAATTCTTTTTTTTTATTATAAGTTAACAAAATGTTTTCATTTTACCATCAAGATTTTCAATAATAATTGTTAATTTTATTGTGGAGAACATATTTTTATCTTTTTTAAAACGTTCTAAAAAGTAAACTGTGCAGTTGTTGAGCAGTAGCAAAGCATCTGCAACAGATGATCACGCATCAGCAACATAAATTGGCATAGCTGCCGCAAGTTTTCTGCATTTACGAACGTACCCCTTGTTAAATCCAGAGTCTTATAGACCGCGTTTTCTTTAAGTCGAGTTTGTCCCCGTATGTAATATTCTGATCAAAATTTTTATATACAGAAAATCTTTGTTATATAATATCCACAAATGATTTCTCCCAAAGTACACCATACCAACTGGTGCGATTCGTGCCACCCCATATGATGCGCTGAATGCTGATTTGCATTTGCTGCCTCTGGACATATTTGGTTCACAGACTGCTGCAGCTGCAGGTTGAGGGTGCTGTCACTTTGGTCGGACAGTGGCTATGGTCACAGTGTAATCCTTAACATGATGCCTGAACTTCCAGGCATCATTGACTACACTGTGGCCGTACCGCTGTTCGACAAGAGGTACCAGACGCCTATACCGCATAGGGAACGTGAAAACACGAAAATCCCAATGGGGGGCGTTGTGACGACTTCTATACCGTCGGATCTAAACTCGACAATCAGGTAGGCTTCGGGGTCTACATCTGAGTATTGCGTGGAGACTGCCGGATCACTATAGTGTTTTTCAGGCTGATATTCTGATCATTAGGGAATTAGCGGAGTGGCTGAGGTATAATGTCCTCACAACAGTGAGGATTAATATATTCTCTGATAGTCAAGCTGCCATTAGATCTCTGGATTCTGTCTTCCTGAATTTGACATCAGCCCTGGACTGTCGCAGATCTCTTAACGAGATGGCTCAGTAGTTCAGCATAGATGTTATTTGGGTGCCGGGCCACAGGGACATACCAGGGAACTGTAGGACAGACGAGCCTGCAAGACTGGGGACTACCTTACACATTCCACACGAAATGGAATCTGTGGGCATGCTTCTAGCCACTTGCAAGTTTCGGCTGCGGGAGAGTGCTTATGGGTTGGCAAGAGATAGGTGGGCCTCTGTCTGTGGTTGTATTCGTTCCAGACAGATGTGGCCCCGTCTGGATAGGAAGCGTACGCACAGGTTGCTGTCACTGTCAAGGCCTGATATATCCCTACTTGTGTCCGTCATGACGGGACACTGCATGATTGGAAGGCACGTAGTTAGGTTGAGGGTTGTGGCTAGTGACCTGCAGGAGCTTTGGTGACGAAGAGGAGGAGGAGTCTGTGGAGCACCTTCTCTGCACTTGTCCTGCCTGGCTCGCAGGAGGGGACTGTATTTGGGCTCATGTTGCTTTGGCTGATATCGATATCGGCCGACTTGGGGGCTTTTTGAGGCAATAGGGATGATTCGACGGGGGAAGCTAGTGATATGATTTTACTAGCTTACGTTGTATCACAAGGGACTTTATAGTCTGATTGACAGGCTACCACATCTACCAAACAACCTAACCATACCAACCGCTTTTATCAATGTAGGCTCAGAGCAGGATAGGGTGACTGACTCCATAGTAAAACAAGTAAAAGCATTAAATTCGATTTTACCGATTGTTTATACCCTCCGCAAAGTATGATAAATAATAATTTCAATTGGGGGTACCAAACATCTATTCAAACAGTACTTTTTCGATCTCAAAAGTAACAAAAATACATTTTTTTCATAAATGTTAAATTTAATACTATTGACAGAATTCACCGCATTATATGGATATAACAATTTGAGTGTATTCGTACATATTTAATTCTACAAATTGACTTTTGTCTAATAAATTTTCACATTATAGTAAACCCTAAACATAAACTTGAACTACGCTTAATGCAACGCACACAGATGTTTTATATCATCTTTACTAACGCTACTACTACATACAAACTTCTACTGTACACTCAATAAGTTAGCAACTTCATTAAATCAATACATACAACAACAACAACAAAAGATACATACAACTGTATAACTGGCATAGTGTAGTATAAGTATTTAACTCCAACCACTCTATTGTCACCATCATCAACAAAATTTTTTTTTTTTATCATTATTATCACAAGTAGTCTTTATATTATCGCTGTTGTTGTTGCTGTAGTAGGGTCATTAAGTGGATTAAGTACTACCATCAATAGCATATGTTACCATTGTTTACACAGATACACACACACACACTACCACAGTTAATACAAGTGTATGTCCTTTTCTCATTCTCGCTCTATTTCATTTCGCGAATATTGACTACTGCTGTAAGACAAGCTATAAAATCATACACGAGGAAGAAACAACAACTATTTCAACAACAAAAATATTGCCGTAATATTGAAACAATTTCATTTGTCTTCGATTTTTCATGGATGTTTTTATTTTTTTTTTTGTTTGTTTTGTATTTAATACACAACTCATGTTTTTGAACTTTTCATTTCCTTTTTCCCAGTTTTTATTATTTTGTTCGTTTTGAAGAAATAATTTAAAATTTCCGACTTACAGACAGACAGCTTAACATCGAATATAGAGTATAACTAATATTTGTTTAAAAGAAGTTGTATTACAGCTATAATAGCATCCTTCATACTCATATAATGTAACGTATTAGTAAAGAATGCGTAAAAAATAGCATTTACTTTTAATTTAAAAGCAGTTTCTAAAAATATTTTCAATATCTTTAAGCTTTGTAATTTTGCCACAACTTATCTTAATTTAGTAATTCATTTCTTTTTATTGAATTTCTTTTGAATTTTGTTAACTTTTTTTGCAAAACATTCTTTAGTAAGTATCAGTGTCTAGTATTTTTAGTCTTAAATTATGTTCAGCTTTTAGATGTCTTGTTTTAGTTATTTTCTTTTTCATTTACTACATACATACATATACAGCTCATATTATATTTTGATATCATGTTATTGACATCAACAAATGAGTTTAAATAAATAACTTGCAGCTCAATGAATTGAAAATTTATTTCTTTATTAAAAAAAAAATAAAAATAAAATGAAATTTCCTTAGTATAGTACAAAATTGCTACTACCAACTGCACTGCTTCTGCTACCACTATCTACCACCATTATCGACTACTTTGCTATTCTGTTCAACAATTTTTCCAATGATTTAAGTATTTACTTAAAAAAAAAAATATATACATATTTATAATGTATCATCTTCATTTGTATGTGGGGGTAAAAACACAAAATATAGATACATACAATATATAATATTTCAGTTATTTTTCCAAGTTAAATATGTTTTTTTTTCGTATGCATTTTCATTTCATTATAAATGTTTTTATCTGTTCGTGTTCATTTTTCTGAAAAATTAAAACATCCGTTTTCATTTAAGAAATTTATTATTATTCATTTTTATCCAGTATTGTTTTTGTGGTGATTTTTATGAGTACTGAAATGGAAAGTTGTTGCTTCGTTTAAGCTGTACTGGACAGTGATTGAAATGGAGGAAAATACTTCTAGAATAAAATCAACAATTTTTATACTCTTTAATCTAGAAGGAGATTTCCTTTAGTTTGTTCAAATAATAATTCGGCTGTCTACATGTGGGCAAGGATTCTGATTATAGCTCAATATATTAGCCAATACCGAGTGTCTTCAGTTCCTATTTTTCAACTTAACCTTAAATACATACATATGTAAATTCCTTAATTATGATCAACTATGTTCAACAAAATTTGTTACCTATATATGGCATTGACTTTGAAGATTCTCCATGAACTTTATTGAAATATTTTTGATTTATTAGTGAAAAAAGTTGTATCATGTTGATCAAACTGTTTTGTAATATTGATGGTAATTTTAAAATTCGTTTGCCATGCATTTTTCATCTAAATTAGAAGTTTTCATAAATGGGAATGAGTCGAATTGAAACACTAGACAAGGGAATGAAACGGGGAACGAGTGGAATTAAAACATTAGACAAGTGGAATGAAACGGGGAACGAATGGAATTGAAACACTAGATAGGAGAATGAAACGGGAAATGAATGGAATTGAAACACTAGACAGGAAAACATATTGAAAAAACGGTACGAATAAAATTGAAACACTAGAGGGAACGGAATGGAACGGAAAGAGAGTGGAATTGAAACAGTAGACAAGCAAATAAAACAGGAAACAAGTGGAATTAAAACATTAGACAAGTGGATCGAAATGGGAACGAAATGGAATGAAACGGGGAACGAATGGAATTAAAACATAAGAAACGGGAACGAAGTGGAATGAAACGGGGAACGGAATGGAAAAAACGGAATTAATGAAATTAAAACAGTAGAAACAGGAACGAAATGGAATGAAACGGGGAACGAATGGAATTGAAACACTAGACAGGAGAATGGAAAAAACAAAACGAATGGAATTGAAACGCTAGAGAGGAGAATGGAACGGAACGGAAAGCGAGTGGAATTGAAACAATAGAAAAATGCAATGCAATGGAATGGGAAATAATATGGAATGGATCGGGGAACGAGTGAATTTCAACAGTTAACTAAGGGAATAAAATGCAGTCGAGCGTGTTTGGATAGATATTAATCCATTTGTATATATGTTTTCATTTTAACGATCTTGCTCCATTTTTTACGTTTTTCAAAAATCATGTCATAAACGAAAAACAATTGTTCTAATTGTTATTGGTATTTCCCAGAACGTGATAAATATGTGATTTAAAGGGCAAAAGTGCTCTCTTTACCACGTAGTGCAAACGGCAGGACCTAGGAACTTTAAATTTGTCATGTAAATGTATACTCTGTCTAAACATCTACAAAAAGGGGATTATTCAAAATCATTGCTATTAATGCAAATTTTGTTGCATAATTTTGTATAAATGCAAAAATTCATTTTCTTATATATTTTACTAAAAACTGGATTTTTGCAAAATTTATTTCTTATATAAAAAATAAAACATAGTGAAGTTTATATTCTATAGTTGATATTTTTAACACTTATATGTATGAAAATGTATTTTTAGTCTGGTTCAAGATCATAGAAATTTTTTTTTTCCAAATGAAAAATTTTTCTTATTTTTATTTAGTAATCATGGAGAATACACCGAAAAAGTAATTAGACACAGCTGAATGGAATACACTTTCTGGTCCGCTACGACTTGCATCAGCATTATTCGTGCCCTTGAAACTGTCAATTATAAATATCTCTATTTAACTATTTTTAATATTTTTTAACAAAAAAAATAAAACTGAATCGATTTTATTGAAAATCGATTCATATTTTTATCGGTTTTTATGCATATTTTTCTCTTATTATCATTTCACTATTATTTACTGAATCTGCCCTTTCCTATGGCCCAACAGTAAGTATTAAAAACTTACAACTAAAATTATAAATAAAGTTGCCTTTAGCAAGGTGGTAAATCGGCTCTACGAAGCCTTGTTACTGGTTCGTTCTCAATAATTTTCTTGCCAGCTAAGAATTGCACGCAATAATTGCATGCAACAAAGTCACTGTGTAAATTGGCTCTTAGTTCCTTAGTTCTTTTGTCCAATATTATTTTTATTCGATTCATACCACTGTTATTCTGTTATTTTAACTTTTCATTTCTTGATATTTTATAGTTTCTTAATTAACATAGCATTGTTGCTGCTTTCTCTGTTCTACTATCATTTTATTTTTATTTCTTTTTAAACAATCTTAAGGTGTTATTAACATTCATAAATACAATTAAGGCTTAAAGGCAACTACTACAACTACTGCTGATGCGGCTATTGCTAACAAGGAAATTTTATATTGGTGTAACCCGCAGATCTTAAGGGAACTTAGATATGTGACAGAGTGTGCAAAAGTTATATGTATACGGTTAAAAATATACCAGCGCAATTGAATTTTTAGGGGACAAATATTGGTTTGAAACTTGTTTGAAACTTTGTTTGAGAACTTTTCAAAATTTTTTTGAACAAATTGGATAGGTGTTAAAAATTACGAATACCTATTTACTTTCTGAAAAACCGACGTGAAACATAAGAAGGGGGTACATTTGACCCCACTTACATAAGATTGGGCATAGTTTTCATAGTTTTCTCTCTCCTCCCTAACATATCAAAGTTTCATTGAGATCTTTGCGTAACACCATTGTGTAGTTTCCTTGTAAGTAAAAATGTGCGTATTTCTTGTACAACATGAACATTGCACCTTTTAAGAGTAACCAAACGACCGACCGACCGACCGAAAAACATGCCCAACTTACAACAGCAACAACAACAATGTAACAAGATAATAAAATTAAGTAATAAGCAAGAATTTTTATATACTGTTTTATTAAATATAAGACTTTATGAGTTTTATAAAATGCTATTTAAATATTTTCTGATGAACGTGACTACAAGAAATTTTTAAATGAAAAGGATTTTCAAGGTTGTGAATAAATTTTAAACATTAATAGAAATTTGTAAAAGAATTTAAATAAAAACTTGAAAGTATAAATTCAACTTTTACTATTATTACCTTGACTGCAGACTTATAAACAGAAAAGTTTTATTTTATTAACTTTACAAATCCTGTCCATATGTATGTATGTGTGTGTGTGTGTATTCGCAAAGTTTTTTTATTTGTTTGTGTACCGTGCTCCTGTCATTTTAATTAACCATTTTTGTTCTTACCACCATTACCACCTGGCTTTTTTTCTGCTGGCGTAAATAAGCTTATTCAATTAAGCTTATTTGATGACATTTGCAATTACTATCATCGTCATCAACAGCATCAACACGATTGCCGACATTATCATTGTCAAAAGCAAAAATAAAAATAAAAGTTTTGTACAAATATTGTATACGTTTGTTGAAAGTATTATTTGTTCATATAATACATGCTATGAATTGTCATAAAAATGAAATGTAATCCTGGGGATTACATATAATTAAGTAAACATATTTTTTTTATATATTTATTTAACTTTTACCTGCTAAATAGTCCTATAAATTCTTTTGTTTCTTAATGAAATGCAATAATTTATAGTTAAGAAATTAAACAGAATAACAACTAAACCTAACTTGAAATGTTTTGCCACAACAACAGTTTGATATTACCAACCACAAAATTCGATTCCTACTACTGAATCCAGTGAATTGGCCACAATTTCTGTTGTCATCACGAATCGGGTTTTTTTTTTGGTGTGCTGTCATAATTAGCATTGGAATTATTCATCCCGTTCCGTCGTAGTGTTAACAAATAAGAGGTTTCTTAAAAATTATTTAAAATAACATTAATTTTAAATTCCCAAATACATCATTTAAATACAGGGTGTCCGCCGTAAAGGTAGACTACTTTGTTATTTATTTTTGATTAAATGAAAGAGAATGGATCTTAAATGTTTTATTTAATGTCGGCAAATTATGTATGGAATACAATATCAGAGAAATGTCCGCGAGCCCTTTTGAGCACATTTTTCATTACATTCTCACACGTTTCACGCGGTATTTCATTAATTTCATTACACTTAGAATATTATGTCGTTAACTGTTTGTAGTTTAATAAAAAGTTTTCCGTTCCATTTAAAATAAAGGAAGATACATTTATTTTTCAAAGAAATATCTTTATTAACTTTTTTATACATTTATTCGAAATAATTTACTATCATTTACCGATTTTTTTCAGTTTCATTTATTTTTTTTCATTTGTTTGAAATTTAATAAAAATTTACCCACAAAACAGAAATTTGTGGTTTATTTATGTCCGTAACAGTTATTACCAATTTAAATTTTGTTTGCTTTCTGTTTCAAAAAAAAATATTAAAAAAATTTAAATTGGTTGTGTACTCACCAAAAAAAGTCTGTAATGGCAACTGAAAATTTTGCTGATAATACGAGAAATTCTGCTAATTTGAGCCCAGCGGTATTTTTTGCTAATCTTAGCAACACATGTCTGCTGATGTGTAGTATAATGAAATTTGTAGAAAAATTAGTAGCCGCTACTAAATTTTAGTAGACTTTTTGTAAAGTGGAATTTAAAATCTGTTTGCTAAAATCAGCAAAAAAAATTACTAAATATTATTAATATTTGTAAAAAGCTTTGAATTTATTTTTCTTATCGAGCATTAAAAATTTTGATTATATTTTTTAAAAAACGAATTAATCATTTTGTTTTAATTTGGTAATTTCTGTTTTGAAAAATATTTTGGTCAATTTTTTTTTTACTTTTAAGGTTAAATTTTAATTGTTTTTAGGGCAGATTTTTAGAACTAAAAAACCTTTTTAGTGCTATTTTAAGTGGATGTCCTCTTTTTAGACATGAGTCGGTATCTTCACTTCCGATCCTTTTTTAATATATGTAACATTTTAAGGAAATTTAAGTTTGTAGGTGTAAGTTTTAATTAGAAATAACATTTCCTTCAATATCCACTTTTTTTAAATTAGTAATATTTTTTGCTAATTTTAGCAAATGGTTTTCAAAAATTTGTAAAAAGATTTCTGAAATTAGCAACAAAAATTTTGTAAGTATTCTATAAAAATTCTGTAATTTGTAAAATGTAAATAGCAAAAAGATTTGCTAAATAATAATTTTTTTACTAAAAATCAGTACAAAAATAGTAGAGTGCGATTGAAAACCGTTTACAAATTTTTCTACTAACTTTTTTTTTCTGAGTGTATATATACAAAATTTTTCAATACAAATTACAAGAACTTCATAAACACACATACATATACAAACACATTCACACAAAAAGTGTCTATAGCTATCCATACATACATTTTGTATTGTAAGAGTTTATTAAAAAACAAAAAATACAAAAAGGGAAACAATTTCAAATTAATGAAAAAAAAACATTGATTTTTTAAGGATTGGTAGGTAAAATTTTGACATTTATTTTAACTGATTATATCATTTGTTTCTAACGGATGTGTCTGTTGATTAATCAACATTTAAAAATAAATAACAAAAGTCATTTAATTTAAATGAAAATTAAGTAGACCGGTTTTTAAATGAAATATCATTTCTTTTAAATGATATTTTCAGTTATTTTAACTTACAAAACTATTTTGAGTGCACGAATATTTTGTTTGAGTTGCTCAAGCGTTTCTGGTTTGTTTGCATAAACCTTGCTTTTCAGATATCCCCACAAAACAAAAAGTCCAGAGCAGTCAAATCAGGCGAACGTGGAGGCCAATCAACATTACCATTTCTTAAAATAACTTGTTGTGGAAAGGGGTCTCTCAGTAATTCCATTGTAGTCCTGGCAATATGCGATGTGGCACCGTCTTGTTGATACCACATGTTAATCAAGCCCAAAGCATGCAGTTGTGGCGTTAAAAAGTTTTCAATCATATCACGATATCGCTCGCCATTCACAGTTACCGTTATGCCGTTTTCATTTTCAAAGAAGTAAGGTCCAATGATTCCTCCTGACCAAATTGCACACCAGACTGTCACTTTTAATGGATGCAAAGGTGACTGATGAATAATTTGAGGGTTTTCCATTGCGCAGAACCAACTATTCTATTCATTCACATATCCATTCAAATGAAAATGTGCCTCTTCACTCATTAAGATTTTTTCATGAAAATCGGGGTTGTAATGGGCGAGCTGTAACATCCTATTGGCATATGTACGGCGACGTAAATGGTCTTGTGGAAGAAGCTCTTTTGTCTTAAATGGAAACAAATGCAAATCATTGTGCAAAATTGTGGCCAAAGTTGTTCTTTGAAGACCAAACTCCTGAGCACGGCGTCGAATTGAGGTTGATGGATTGGTTTGAACACTTTCTTGAGCAGCAGTAATGTTTTCAGCCGATCTTGCAGTACGTTGTCGTCCATGCTTGGGCCTATCACCTACAGACCCTCTTTCTTTGATAATTAGTGCGTTTTGTTGGCACATTGTTTCTCCCAAAAATTTCACGTAACTTTCTCGTCGCCACAGTAATCGATAATTGATTTTGATAAAATGTTTTAACGATTAAAACACGTTGGTTTATCGAATATTTTTCCATAATAAATTTGCCACGTGTCTACTTCTACGACTGCCAAATATGAGCTGTCAAGAGTAATGTTTACCAAAATGGCGGCAAAACAAAGTAGTATGTATACCTTCCTGGCGGACACCCTGTATAAATATTATTTTAGTAGTGTATTTAACATACCAAATTTATACACCCCAAAAGTATTTTAAAATAGTGAAAATAATGTGTTTTACTAAAAATTATGCAAATTTAGCAAAATAAGAAAAAAAAATTAACATCAACATATCTTCATTATTATCAGAAAAAGGATTTTTTTTTTATTAATATAAACTTAAATATTTTATATATTTTTACAAACTATGTGGTTTGTTGTTTTATAACTCCCCCGTTGACCAACTCGTAATGTATGAAATGTTAACGTTTCATTTACAAAAATCAAGTGATGCATGGCATATTAATTTTAAATGGTTCTCAATATATAAAACCCATTCTATCCGATATCATTTATTTAAAAATTCTACCATAAAAAAAGGTATGGATATATTTGGTTATTTGTTATGGATGGGATGTATTTATGATGCTGGAATAGTGTTGCTAGTGTATGCATGTGTGTAGTTTCGTTGTTAAAATTACCCCAAGGAATAATATTTTCACTTTTAATATTATTTTCCACATTTCTTGTTCTCTTTGGTTTTTTATTTTTATTTTTTTTTTGTTTTTTAACCAACCACTACTAACAACAGTGCTGACTCGAAGTGGAATAGCCAAACAGTTACTCAAAACCAATCATGTTATTTTTGTACCATTTTTTGTTTTTTGGTTTCAACTTATCTTTTCATCGTGTGGTCGTTTTGTTTGCTGCTAACAATTTTTTTTTTAAATTTATTGCTTTTCAGTTTTTTTTTGTTTTTTTTTTTCTTCTATAATTTACACATGAGTACAATTTTGTTGTTTGTTTTTTTATGCTGATGTTAGCTAAAAAATATTGTAGATTCTATAAAAAATCGTTAACAATTTTACAACCTCTTGTTGATGTAATTTTGAATACATTTTTTTTTATATTTTATATTTTACACTTGAAAAAATAAGGTCAAATTTTTTTTTGCCAACTTTAACAACTCTATTACAGTTAAAACTTACAACAAGGGACACCTTCATAAACAAACAAAAGCTTTATATAACTGGCAATTAACATTTGATAGTTAATTTACCAAACTATAATTAAAAAAAAAAACTGGCATACATTACTGTTAGCTTTCACTGTTTATATATTTAGCTTCAATGTATGTATTATTTTTATATGTTTCTGTTCTAAATATCCATATATCGATGGTCGTAAGTTGATAACTGACAATGTCACAAGCACTTTAATAAGATGTTTGTTGTAACTCAAGTTGATATTTAACTGTCAACTGTGATATGCCAACTTATGACCATCGTTATGCATATGTCATCAAGTTTTACAAATTACTTTTATTCGTGCCGTTTTTTATACATTTTTATATTCTGAGTGATGTATAAAGTGTTATAATGCGACTACGTATGTTCGCCCACGTTTTTTTTTTTATATCCTTTATAAGGAGGCTTATTTGTTATGCTTGGAAAGTGTTTGATGACTGCCTCTTAAAAAGTATTATATTAAAAATAAGAGTTATTTTGAATCGAGAATTTATTAATGCTATATGCCCGATACTTCGCTATCGGAATATATTAAGAAAAATATTGAAATCTTGTTTTTTAAGGATTTTTCTCTTTAAATAATTTTGTTTAGCCTTTTTGTAGAGAATGTTTAAACTAAAGGTTTTAGGTTTCAAGTTTTAAAGAGTTTTCATAAATCCCTTAAGGGCCACTTTTTGTCTCTTTAATTTTATTCTTACCACACTCACAATATATTTTCCGTTACCGACTGTAGTTTATTTAAAAAGTAATACGTAAAGTTTGTTTTTAAATGAATAATCAATTGAAATTCATAGAAATATATTTTTAAACAATTTAAATCAGTCATTCAAAAAAACAAACTATAAAAATTTACAGACATTCAGTAGGAGTTAATATTTTCTGTTAAATATAAAATTTTATGTTTTCTGTTTCAAAAAATAGAAATTCATATAATTCCTTTCTGTTTTTTTTACCAAAATAGTTTGTTTATATACAAAATTATTTAAAATAAAAATTACAAGAAATTATTTAAATATTCATACACACATAGAAAATAAAAATATATACATCTGTGTGTGTTGTGTTTTGTAAAATTACATAAAAATAAAAAATAATTTTCAATTTGAAAAATAAAATTTTAAACGGTTTTCGATTGCTTTTACTACTTTTCTCGATTATTAAAAAAAATTTGCTGAATATAATAAAAAATCAGTGGTCCTCTTTTTAAATCTATTTTCGATTAATTTAATTTTTAGATTATTCATAACGAAATAATATTGTGAGTGCACGATTTAATTGGATTTTCCAAAAAGTTTCCCTTTAGTGAATAGCCTGATACCTCAGGGAACAGATATTTTAAATGTCGGATTCGTAACTGAAGGTTTTTGGGTAGGATACTAATGCGGACATTTTCCCCATTTTTAAACTACCTGTACAAATTTCCAATAATCTACATGCCAAATTTCGGTTACTTATATGGTTACGAGAATGGAAAAAGTAATGTGTCTAAAAATAGATTTTTAAAAAAGAGGAATTTTTATTAAAAAAAATTATTACAAATATTTTATTTGAAATATTTGTAATTAAAAATAATGTTGTCACGATGGGAATCGAACCAGGGAAATCCGGTTGCCAGCCAAGAACTCTACCCACTGAGCTATCGACGCATATAGTATTTGATTGCTTTAAACTTAAATGAATTGTTGGGCTTCGTTTTTGCGCTAGTGTTTCAAAACAAACATACATTACCCTTTTGCTTACAAAAAAACACAAAGTATGTATCTAAAAATAGATTTTCAAAAATATCTCAATTATTACTTTACATTTATAAATTATATATTACGTAATCAATAATCAGTAACTTATTACTTTATGCTTGCAAATAATGAAAAAGGTAACGAGCTATCATAACAAGGTAACGCATGAGAATATCCCACACATTACCAAAGTTTTGCTGGGATATTTTTAATTTTGGATTTTTGGGCAGGCAGAGGAATTTTAAAACTTTTCAGGGGATGTTTACATAGGAATAGCAGTCTACTAGTTTCAAAACCCTAGTTTTAGCGGGTTGGAATAGACGATTAAGGGCGGATTCTTTTTCTTTTTTAACCCCATTTTTTTAACGTTCTTGTTGGAGATTCTAAAATGGATGTCTTTGTGCCTTGGCCCCCATACTGTAGGCAACACGTAAAAATTTATAAAAATGCCGTCTTGGTGGATGCCTACGCCGAAATAGTAACATTTATGTAAAATTTCAAGTTTCTAGCTTCAGTCGTTTCATTAAAGGGCTCTTGTTCCCTTTTTAACCCCATTTATACCAGGTTCTTGTTGTTGAAAATTTCAAAGAGCATGTCTTAAGTAAATTGGAACATCTTTCAAAATACACACATTTAAAAATTAAAATTTCTAGCCAGTGCAGTCTGTACAGGCCATTAAAGGGACGGCTTTTGTCGTTTAGAACCTGTCCCCTCATCCTTTTTACTATGTTCGTGGTGAAAATTCTAGAAAGAACCGCATCAGTGAATTTGTCCATACTACAAATTTTAAACTTCAGATTTTCATCAGGGCAGCGATTTTGATGCACTAAAAATCGAAAATATGCTCATAAAATATGCAATAAAAATTAAAAAATAAGCGCAAAAATATACACTGAAGACCATTAAATCCAAAAATATGTTCTAAAAGTCAAAAAATTTACAAATAAAATTTGACGATTTTTAAAAATCATATTTATTTCTCGGGAGCGTTGTACATTAAAACTAAAGTCCAATATTAATAATTTATTTTTGAATTTTTTTTTAATTATGTTAATTTAAATTTAAAAAATATGCAATAAAATACTAAATATGCAAAAATCATTAAATACAAAAAAAAAAAAAAAAAAAAAATTCCGAATAAAGTTGCTTTGCGAAGTGATAAATAATTTATCATTTTCACTTCGCAGCTATTTTTCACTTCATATTTTCATTTTGAGCTATTCCCATTCTCATTATGGAAAAAATGTTGTTATGATGAATATCTGTCAATTTTATTTCATCCCACTCGGTTCGTGAGTTTGAAAGCAAAATTTTATTAAAAACCCATCTAAAAATCGAAATATATATGAACATACATGATCATACATGGGCATACATGGTTATATACGTCCATACATGATCTCATATATGATCATATATCTTCGGATCCGAAATTTGAGGGTATATGGTGATATATGTGCATATATTATCATACATGCTCATATATTATTCATGTATGCTCGTATATGATCATATACGTCCATATACCCTCAAATTTCGGATCCGAAGATATATGATCATATATGAGATCATGTATGGTCATATATTGAACAATGTATGGACGTATATGACCATGTATGCCCATGTATGATCATGTATGCTCATATATATTTCGATTTTTAGATGGGAAACTTCAATTAATTTTTTTTTTCATTAAAAAGTATTATATTACAATTACAATATGGATTAATAAATAAATAATATAAAGAAATCATTGATTCGGAAAGTATTTGGCTAATGATTGATGATTGATGTCATTCTTAATTTTTCTGGCATTTTATCCAAAGGTACTATATTAAAAGAGTTATCGAGCTTGCCCTGATATAATCGCAATTTTACCGTGGCTTTGGTAGGTAAAATTTTCTGTGCTGGAATATGCATATCAAAGTTTTTCTTTTGACAACTGTAATGACGGCCTGCTGCTTATATTACAAATTGCAGAAGTTTTCTACATACTTCCGAACTTAAAGGTATCTATAGCAGTGATCGGCACTCATAGCACTCAGGGGACGAACACAATCGGCGATTCACACGTACACTACACGAATGTCAACAAATCTCACAGCTAAGAGCACAAAAAATACAATTATTTCATTCAGTAGTCCACTAACGTTCAACAGAGCAAGTATATGCCGCTTTGTTGAAGAAATAAGGTACACTCTAAAAATTTGTTTGTTTTTTTATTGTAGGTAATTATTTTGTTTTTCGTTTACACTTTAAATTAAAAATGTTGAACGTTGAGTGGGAAGAATTTTTTTTATTTTCTTGAAATATATATAATGAGGCAGAGTGCCTTGTATGCAATCAAAAAATTATTATTATCATAATTATGAATTATTTTAATTTTTTATAATAGAGAAAACAAAAAACAAGAACTATTTTAATTCAATGAATACAGATATTCTCTTATCGATTAATTCATTTATTAATTTATTCATTCATTTATTTATCTAGAAAGATAAAATAATTTCTTACGGTGTAAAACATCAAGACATTCATATTCTCTCTTTCTGCCGACCACTGATCTATAGACTAATTTTTTTTCCTCTTTTCCTTCTTCAAATGTTTAAGATAATCTAAAAACGATTTCGATTTTTTTTTCATAATCATACACAGTTTGTATAAAGATTTCTAAAACTTTGAAATGGGTTAACTTCATTATAAGAACTAAAATGAAATGACAACATGGCGTATGAGTAATATATTGATTTAATTATTAATCATACGTCGTGGTGTACTTAATATAAACAGAATAAAATTACAAAATTCTGTTTGTAATATTGAACCATAGAGGAAGAATAGTATAGAGGATGCAACGCCGTCAGCAGCCAAATAAAATTTTATACAGAATACAAAGGTTCGGAAACTTTGAGAAAACAGGGGAAAATTGAGCAAATTTCCCTGATTTCTGCAAAAATTTGAGTAAATTTCCCTGTTTTTAAACCTTTTTTCCAAATCCAATTGGGAAAGCTGCTAAAAACTAATTGGATTTGCAAAGAAATTCAATTGGAATCGCAAAAAATCCAATTTAAAAAGATGCTGAACCTTTGAAATCTGCACATACAAAACTAAGAGAACGTGTTTTACGACGTGAGAGACATCGTCATGGTGTGATTGAACATCGTGCATAGACAATTTTTGTAAATACACAGAAAAGGGTATCACAGAATTTTAAGTAATTAAAAATATTTGTTAAGATTCAAATTCGATTTCTAACAATTTTTGGTTTAAAGTGTTTTTAAATTGTTATTTTTCATATAAAAATTATTTCAAAATAAAAATTGAAGTTACAAAAAAAAATAACAAAAAGTTTTTTTTATATACAAATTCCATTGGTGCCTTTTTAAAAAATATTTTTATTGCATTTACAAAAATGAAAGATGTTCAATATTACAAACAGAATTTTCTAATTTTATTCTGTTTATATTAAGTACACCACGACGTATGATTAATAATTAAATCAATTTATTACTCATACGCCATGTTGTCATTTCATTTTAGTTCTTATAATGAAGTTAACCCATTTCAAAGTTTAGAAATCTTTATACAAACTAAATTAAATATTTTTTTAATAATTAACTTCCATTCTATAATTACATTTCAATATTCTAATGTGGTTTTCTTGATTGTATTATTCCAAATTAATGTTAAGATAAGGATAAGATATAATTGAATATTTTACAACTACTGCTACAATTTTATTTCATACGATAAATTATTTAAGGGGTAACCGGTAAAAGATATTGCAATAAAGTTAATTTAATTTACAATAAATAATTTATAGTCTTGAGCACTACCACAGTGTAGGTACAATAATAAAATAGCGAAACCATAAAAATTGTTCAATACAACTCAAAACTTGAAAGTGTAAGAAATTGTTAAAGGAGTTTGGCTAATTGGTTGGTATGTAGGTGTGTGGGTGGGTGAAAAAATTTGAATATATTGAAGATATTGCAAACATCAGGAAATTAAATTAAAGAAGAAAATTGTATATAATATGAGCCACTGACCAAGTTGTGTATGCAAATATAATAAATATTATATTTGTTATGGAGGAGAGTGCAGAAAGTGTGGACGGGTGTGTTAAAAAGTAAACTACATAAACACTTGGCGTATAAAGTAAATTTGTATGCAAATAAATATAAAATATATGTATATGTACGATATTGTGTAAAAAGGCAATGAAAATATATGTGTAATAAAGGTTTTGTAACTTACACAGGGGAATTTTATATCTCAAATTTAAAAATTTTAAAATTTAAAGACTTTTGATACAGATTTTATTTGTAAGGAGTTTAAATTTGAAATTGTTGGATTTACCTTCAATAGTAATATAGAAGAAGTAATAGTGAATGTAGCAAGATAAATGTTATCCTAATGAATATGAACGCAAGCATGCTAGTTTGTAATGATTTATAATAAAATATTAAGTATCTTTAAGTATAAAACCAAAAGTATTTTATAAAGTTTACAATTTTCAAAAGAGAAAATAAAATAAATTGCTATTTGCTAGAAAGGGAAGTTAATCTCCAATATAATTAAGTTATACAGTCGAATCTTACAAATTAGAACCACTTTGTTCCTCGGGTTGTTCTAATTTCTGAAAAGTTCTAGTTTCTGAAATTTTTTTTTTTCCACAGAAAATTATGAAACTATAATAAAACTAGTTACGCAAGCTTTATTTTAACACAAAATAATTTTTATTTATTAACATTTAATTAACCTTAATATTTAAAAATAAAGTGTTTTTACGTTAATTTGTAATTTTTTTTTATAAACTTTCGCCCGCGTAAACAACTTTCACTTTGGCCTTCGGCCATCAATCTTAATTTGTACAAACGTATCAAATTTTACATGCATATGACCGAACTATACACACCACAAATAACTCGGTGATTCCCCGTTTAACTTTCACTTTAATGAGCAAAAAGCCGAAAAGGCAAAACTTTATGGTTAATAAACCATAGGGTCTAACTCGGGGTTCTAATTCGGGGTTTCCCCTATTTAGTTTAAAATCATAAAAAATTTAATTTGTAGTAAAAATAAAAAAAAAACTTCTAGAAATTAGGACAGGTTGTAATTGCAAAGCGTGCAATACATTAAAATGTACGATTTTAATTTCTGGGCGGTTCAAATTTGTAAGAGTTCTAATTTGTGAGGTTCCCAGCAAAACCTATTTACTCTCTTAATTACTTTTGTTCGCGATGAGCCCATAAGTAATGGGTACTCATTATTTGTTGGCTGTTGGTAAGCGAGCGGGTAACGACCACCCATTACTTTGTGATTTTTGTAAGTGAGAAGGTAATGACCACTCATTACTTCTGGGCTCATCGCGAACAAAAGTAATTAAGCAAGTAAATAGGCTGGTAAGTAGTCGATACCATGGTTTTGCTGGGTTCTATTGTAATAAAAAAAAACTTTCGAGCAACATTTCAATTAAACAATTTTTGAAATTTTTTACAAAAAAAAAAATATTATTAATTTTTTTTTGATGAAATGCCACCAAGTCTACTTCCCTTTTTGAATTGTTGAAATTTAAATAATTGATTTATGGTTAATGTGATAAAAAAAGAGAATTATTTATGTTACTGTTTTTTAAATACCTGTTTCTTTTTGTAAATATTTAATAAAAAATCGTATTATTTACAATACGATAAAAAAAAATAAACAAAGTCATTATTATAATAACATTTGAGGTTATACTTATGATGGCCATAAAAGAACCAACGACCATAATTACACCCCCCTCCCATTAATATGTAGGTCACAGTCGAGTAATTAACATAAATATGTGCACAATTATTTAAATACAAATTTAAAACAATAAAAAATAAATAAAAAATGATTTAATTGTAAATTAAAGTGCAAAATATGGCTTGTATTAACACAGCATAAATTAATTGTTTCACAAATGAATAAACAAATGAAATATGAATTTTATAAATTTTTACAAGTTGAAAATGCAACAAATTTAATAACTTTATTTAAATATACAAAAATGCTAAACGATAATTATGCAAAGATTAAACGGCAATGAACATTTTGAGTCACAGATTTTGAAAACTATATTTAAAGTAGAAAATTTTAAGAATTCTCTTATTTAAAATACCAACCTTTGGTCTGCTATACCACGGGCAGCATATCGGAAACACTCGAAATTCTATATAAAAACTGCATTAAAATAATATTTTCGTCAAATAAGGAAGTTTTGATAAACATAATTCCATGTTTTCTTCAAGCTGTTTCAAAAAATAGCGAAAACAGGCTTCGCGGGAAATTTTTTAAAATCCAAAATAGCACGCAGATAAAAAATACCCATTTTTGAACCACTTTTACATCTTAAAATTTGTCTACGTAGAAAAAACTTAAACGGATTTTCAATTAAAATATTTGCTAATTCAATTAAATCTTTTATTGAATTTAGACCCACTAATGAATTTAGTAATTAAATTTATTTGTAAAAACTTAATTAAATTTTTTCAAATTAAGTTTTTAATCATATTAATTAAAAAGGCAATTAAAAATCTTTTAAAATTTATATTATCATACACAGAAAAAAATATCACAAGATTTTAAGTAATTAAAAATATTTGTTAAAATTTAAATTTGATGTCTAATAATGTTTTGTTTGATATGTTTTTAAGTTGTTATTTTTCATATAAAAAATCTTTGAAAATTAAAACTGAAGCAAATTCCATTGTTGGTGACTTTAAAAAAAAAAATTGTATTTGTATTTACAAAAAAATTCTATGAATGATGTTTAATATTACAAACAGGATTTAGTAAATTTTTTTCTGTGTATTCAGGGGTGTCATAAAAACCATGTCGGTTTTGCAAATTGTCGTTTTTGCAAATCAATGTTGGTTTCATTTGATGTCATGAAACCAAGTTGGTTTTATTAATTTCAAATGTAAATAAAACCAGTATTCGAATCAGCTGTTGCTAACATATGTTTAGTTGTTAACAATTTTTTATTTTACTTGTTTGCAGAAAGTTGAAAAAAAAAACTATTATTATCATTGAAATATCAATAAAAGTAATTATATTTAATTAAATAATTTAAAAAAAGTAATAAGTGGCAATAAAAAATTAGAATGGCATCAGCAGTGGTATCATTTTTGTTATTAGAAGAAGAATGCTCAGAAATGGTTACGAGAGAAATTCTGAGAGATTCCAGCAATCCACTTGAGCTGTAGGAGACATCGTATAAAAAGCTGCTTTGGAGATTTGTAGCTAATTATAGTTTAAACAAATATGCGTTTTGTATGGTACTTGACACTATTAAAGGGCATTTTTTGCGTTCTAAAATACTTCCAATCAAGCAACTAGCGGCTTTCTTGCAGTTTTTAGCAGGATCTTATCAGAGGTAAGGATCTTATCAGAGAGCAGTCGGCAACGATTGAAATATAAGACTAGGTAGAACCACAGTATCCACAATTTTAGGCAATGTCCTCAATATTATGGAGTGGTTCATTTGTCCTCAGTGGACCTGGAAATGGACAGCAATGAAAAACACAGATCAAGAGAGCATTTCTACAATAAATGTAAAATAACTTGTTTGCACGGACGGGACACACGCAAAAATTATAAAGCACAGTATTGAGGAGCATTTATACTTTAATCGGAAGGGGTATTATACATAGTATGAATGCCATGATTGTAAGTAAGTCAAGTCTAGATATTTTTCCATAAACTGCATGGTTATGGTGTTTTGGGTCTTATTTTTACGTTTTCGTCCAAAAAATAAAAATAATGGAAAATATGTCTTACATATAAAAACCAAATATTAAAATAAACACATAAAAAATAAATTTACTTACATTTTTAGAAATTATCCTGGTGAAAAAAAATAAAAAATGAAGGGCGCAAATAAAAACCGACAGCTGTCACTTGTTTGGTTCGTTTCCAATAAGAAAACCGATAACATTGGTTTCTCTGACACCTAAAACCGACATTAATTCTCCCGATTACATTAGTTTTCATGACACCAAAGCATTTTTTCTCGTCGTTATCAAAACATTTTAAAATCAATTAATAAATTATGCCCTACACCAATATGTGATCAAGGTGTAATGAAAAAACATGGTTGGGGCAATCATATTCGAAGAGCATCATATATTTTTGGGTTTATGGTTGTGCCAATCATAGTCGTACTATAATATGGTTATCATATTATGATAATAAAATAACCATATTTTTACCATAATATTGTTTAATTATGATTCAAAAATTACCATATTATGTTCCTAAATAAACATGTTATATTGAATTTATGATAATATTATCGCACGTAATCATATTATGCTCAAAATATTACCATATCATAACTATATTATGATTCATGGATTATCATTATATGATCCAAATTTCTTAAAGGAAAAGTTCTTAGAAACTGTCAAAAAAACTCTTTAAATTTAAGAATATTTCCTTTAGGAATGTTTTTGCTAAAAAAAAATTGATAATAAGGACTTATAAAAAAAATTGTTAAGGAGAAAATCATAACTTCTAAAAACTTTTCTTTCAAAAAAACTTTGATTCTGTGGACTTTTTTTTAAGAAAAATACTTAAAACTTTTTATAAATTCTAATGACTTATTTTTAAAATTTTTTTAGAAACTTTTTAGAATTTTTTCTTTAGAATCTAATAATATTTCTACTAGAAAAAGTCCTTAGAATCTAAGTATTTTCTTCAGAATCTATAAATTTTTCTTTCAAAGAAAGGATATGAATTGATTAGTGTAAATAATATTATATGTATAAGGAAATTTAAAAAAAAAAACCCCTTTAAAAAAAATCTTCTTAATGGGTCAATTGATGAAATGTTTTAATGACATGTGAAAGGTATTTTCTACCCATCTAATATTTGTCCAGTTTTAGTAAACAATATATGATTGTGTTTTTAAAGACATTTTGTAGTAAAAACAAACTGACTGAACTGATAACTGAAAACAGGACAATATTAAGACTCTAAATGTTAAAGTCATGTTTTGTTTAATGTCTAATTTTTTATTGATTGCAGCCAGCATTTTATCATTGCTTGATTATCATATTTATTTCATTGTCAGAATTTTTGTTACCACAGTATGTTTACAGCCAATAATGATATAAAATAGAAGGTGACAATCATAATATAGTAAAATATTTACTAAATAATGATGGTAGCGACCATGCTGATGGTTAGAAAAACAATAACTTGGTTGTGACAACCATACCCGATTGCAGCAAGCACAATATAGTAGTAGTGATCATATTGCAACCATGTTTTTTCTCTGCGTGTAGGCTCATATTTTGACTCAATTGATTTTCTCAAATATTAAGATATTTTTATGAAATTTGTTACAAATTAATTTTGTTTAAAATAGGTCCATGTTTAGACCTAGTGCCCACATAATGTTTAAAAAAAAATTGGCTCTTATGCTTTTTGGCTGCTTAGGCCTGCTACAGTTAACAAATATAAAGATATTTCAAAGAAATTTACTATAATTTCTTCAAGAATTTGAATCGGTCCATGTTGAAGGTCCCCTTAAAAGTGACTTTTGTAGGTGTTTTCACGGTACCCGCCGCAAATATAAAGATATTGAAAATTAGTAAACTGACTGTTGTGGGCTCGAGGACAAAGCGCATTGATTTTTAATTAGAATCGCTGCATTTTTGGACCTAGTGGCCATATGGACTATATTCGCGAGTTTCAATTAAATACATTAATCTATAAGCAAAATCGATATTTTATTTTGTTTACCAATTTATAAAGAGATTTTGACATATGTCCAAAGAAATACTTTTTTTTTTAATTCTAAAATTAACAATAATTTTCTTAAAAAGAAAATTATCAGAATTTGAAGCTTTGCCAAAGTAATTTTTGCGTGTAGATCTGCCAATCTTAATCTCTGTTACAAAAATCATGAAAATCTTAAAATAAATTATTTATTTTATTGTATAAAGTAAGGCTTTGTTGTAGTTTAAGTCAAAACACTATTTTTACTTTATTTTTGTATTTTCTAAAATTTCTTTAGGGATCCTTAACTAACAAAGAATTATTTTAAAATATTTCTTAAGAATTCTATATTTTATTTTTCATATTTTTCTCTATTATTTTCTTTGCTGTTATATGATTTGTTATATTTTCTTTGTTATTATGAGTATATTGTATTCATTTTATATTTAGAAGAAAATTGCATTTCATATGCTTTTGAGAGATTTGTTTGTATATACTTCTATTAAAAAAAAATAAAACATATATAAATATTATGATGTTCATATGTGCCAACATAGTTATTTTTATGTTGTATATATGGAGAGAGAGAGAGCAAAAGAAATGCTTTGTAAAGCAAAAAAATAAAGCTATACATGACTTGCAGCTAATGGCATATTCATTAAAGATTTATGCGTAGTTGGTAAATGTTATATATGTGCTTATAAATATTTGTTTGTATGGGGAAAAAATAATCTGGTATTCTTGTTTCTCAAGTGATACACGACTCGGTAGTATAGGCAAGAGAAGGTATATTAAATTTAGTCAGTTCATTTGTATTACTTTTATGGTCACTTTTTTTGTACTTCATCAGATATCGTAAGTTTGCATACTCAATATTACAGACAAAAAGTTTTTTTTATTAGAATACATGGGAATCAGTATCGGTCATTCGGTGCACAAAAAAAATGAACTAGAATTTGAAAAAATTAACTTATTTAGAGGAAAAATTGAAATGAAAACGACTCCAAAGACACTTTTTACCAATATTTAATAAAATTTTTCTTGAAATTAAGAAACAAATTTTACTTTAAGTTTGGTCAAAATTTCTAAATTATAGAAAAATTTTATTCCTGAGAAGTAAATTTTTATTAGAAAGCAGTAAAATTTCCTCCTAATTAGTTTATACATCATCTAAAATTTTACTGTAAGTTAGGAAATATTTCCTTGGTTTTAAGAAAAATTTTACTTTAATTAAGTTCATTAGATAATTTTTTTTACTAAAAACTAGAACTTAACTCCCTAAAAATAAGAAAATATTTTCTAACCACAAGTTAAATAGCACTTCTTTAAGTGAAAATTATCCCTTCTATGGTAAAGGTAATATATTTGACCATATATTTTAAAGTACTTTACACTCATTGAGTAGGTATTTTACGCTTTGTGAGGACACTGCTCTGAACAAGCTTTTTGCTATACAATTTTGTCTTAAAACTAAATTGAATTATACTAATTTTATATAAATTAAATTTCATTAGCAAAAAGGTAAACAAATTAAAAAATGTACTGCAGGATAGCCTGAAACGTAATAAATTGTGACAAAGTCAGATCCTTTTCGTAGTTAATTAACGGTTCTGTTTGAGAGAACTACAAAAAGGGACGCCATAGGTGACAAACGGCATCTATGGCTAAGGAATACTGGGGGTGCTTTGTCTTCTTAAATTAACTAATTTAAGGAAATTGTTGCAAAAATACAAAATATCACAATTACATTTCTTGTTATTATTGGAAAATGGAAAAGACATAAGTTTATTTTATGGGATTTTTAGCTTAAACTTTATTTGACATAAACAAATTTAAACTTTTTTATTATTAAGTAAAAAAAAAAAATAGTTCGATAAATATAAAGTTTAATAAGCGCTACGTCAATTATAGGAAAGCCATTCACCCTTATTCTAGTTGTCGTTATCAATGTCGTCGTCGTTTTTGAGTCAACATCACTTTGATTCGACGTCGACATCACTTCGACACCAAATTGGTATTCCATAACAGTGTTGAAACGACGTCGACAGTTTATCGATTTAAAAAAAAAACACATCTCTAAAAATTGAGTCGGCAGATTTATTTTGATTATTATTTTTGCGAAAAAATGTTTTTTATGTGTAATTTAATTTCTGATACCAGTGATGAAGAAAAAAAAGAAAATCTAGTATTGGAAAGAAGACTTCTCATACAGAAATCCAATATCTTTAATCTGCCGGATAACAAGTGAGTAGCAAAATTAATGTCTGTTACTTTAAAGAATGTTAATCTTCTAATTTTTTTAAAAAGTTTGAAAGTTACTTTCAGCTGAATAAAACAGCCTTCAAAGATGTGCTGGAAACAATAGCACCTAATTTGAAAACCGGATTCAAGTCCACATTTATTTCCAAAACAATAAAGTTGACAGCTACATTAAGATTTTTAACCCAGGGGTCGTACCAGCTCAGTGTTGGAAACGACTTTAACTTAGGGTTCAGCTGTTTCTGAAACTGTAGAAGATTTGCCACAGCTTCCTCCAGCGGGCTCAATATAAATTGCTTGAATCTTCCGCCACCTGTAGCATTACACTCGGCTTTGTTGGCTACCATTTTCTTTTTTACTTTAAATTTTAAGTCTCGCCAAACCTATAAATATATTTTGTTATATTTTTATAATGCACTTTATATGATCATGCTTTCTTTACCTTGTGCCATCCATCTCACATTATTCTCGGTGGGCCAAGTGCATTTAATAAATTTGATATTACTTCCAATTTTTTCCTTTTTTTTCAGTCATTACTTTTCCTCAAGTCGTTACTAAAAATTGTGTCGACAAAATCAAAATCGTTTCAAGACAATATTGTCGACAGTTATCAATTATTTTCGATAACGACAACGGGAATACCAATTTCAAAAAAAAATCCCAAGACGACATTGTCTTGTGTCGACGACGACAACTAGAATAAGGGTGATTATGCCGTAATGTATAAAATGTGCTTGCGATATTTTGTATTGTAGTCATCAAACAAAATTATTACATAAAAGCGCAAATTCGAAATTTTTTACCCTTTGCTAACAAAATTTTAAAATATATTTTAAGCTACTTTGAGTTCAATATTAAAGACTGTTAAGATTAGAGATGGGCACGTGAGAGATTTTTGACTCAAGCTCACGCACGATCACGAACCAAAAATTACAATCATGCACGATAGTTTTTTTTTTAAATGGTTACTTTTATTTCTTTTATTTAATAATATTTTTTCTTGGAAATTAGGAATATGAACTGGTTTGGTTTTAATTGATTGTTTTGTTTTTGGAATATAATATTAAAAATAATTTAAACGTTTTCCAAAAAAAATCCTATACCAAATTTTATTATTTTTCTAAAATTATAAAATTTTTACTTGAAAAAAAGAATATTTTATTAAAATATTTAAAATTTATCTGAACTAAGTTGCATTAAAATTTTCCTTAGTTTCTAAAATCAAGTAAATTTTTTATTATTACATAGAAAAAAAATTTATTACTTTTTATTTTAAATTGTCTGAACTAATTTTTAGAAAACAATTCTTAAAAATTAGAAAGTGGTATAATTAAAAACTGAATTTGGAAATGGCTTTTTAAAATTTAGTTAATTTTACTACTCGCGAAGAAAAAATGAACAAACATTAAGTTTAAGTACTTTCTCGATTTAAGTTGGACACATTTTTTTGAACTAAATGGGAGTAAATTTCCCAAAAATTTTTTTTTTTTTTGAACTAAAATTAATTTTTATTACATTTGAGTATGCAAATTTCTTAAAACTAAGATTTTTTTTCTGAAAATTAATAAATTTTTATTTAATTGACTTGTTTTTTCCTAAAATCAAGAAATATTACTTAGGAAAAATATGAACTATTTCTGAGTATAAAAACTATTTCGTTTTTTCTCTAACTTAGGAATTTTTATTCTTTTTTAGAAAATTTTTCTAAGTTTTAATAAAATTTTACTTAAATTGAGGACAATTTGTAAACTATTTTGAAGGAAATTTTTGATTACATTTTAGTTCATGTCTTTTTTTTTTTGAGTGTATTAATTATAACAATAATTGTAAAATGTTTCCTGGATTCGAAAATCTCAATTTGCAAAAAAACTTCGATAGTTTGAAAATTGCTCGAGCTATTAAATATATATTTTTTTTGGCATATTTGAGTTCTGTATTGCAGGAATTGTTAGTTTCAGACCTCTTTCAATGTATTTATATATTTTAATATTTATGTAGGTTTTATAAAAGTCGTTGCAAAATTTGATTTAAAAATGAAAAAAAAAGAAAAATAAGATTCTAGTTAGAAAATGTATACAACTTCTTTATAATTCTCCCTATTTGTTAGCAAATAAAGGGTTTCTTAAGCAGAGAATAAATTGTCATGTTTACATACATATAATTGAATTTTCTATTTTATTGTATATAAATTTCTTAAGAAATTTAGAATAAAATTTACAAAATGAATTAAAAAAACATAAAATAAATTCATAACCTTTAAATCACTGAATATTTTTCAGTGAAACTTTTTTTAATAATAGTTATGTTGTAAATACAAGTAAAACTCTTATCAATATTAAACCATTGAAATGTGCGGTAGTTATCATTGAATGTGGCACAATTATAAACACCTCCCTTAAGTAATAAATAAATACAATCGTAAAATCCTTAATGTATTAAACTATAGTGTATGTTATGTGCGTTCGTATGTAGTGCAAGAATATAAAAATGAAAGCATATAAATTATGGTGCTGATTTTATGTTTTTCTCTATATATATTTTTTTTCCTTTATAATAATTGCTATTAGGCATATTTTTAGTAATAATAGGGTAGTCAATTAATCGACTCTTCATTTTAATCGATTAATCGTTCAAATAATTCAAGTATTTCTATAAAAATTTGGGATAAGCACACTGAGTTAAATGCAAGGAAATAATCTTGAGTATTCTTCAACTTTTTATATGCAGTGAACACATAAACAATGTAAATGAAGAGAGAAATTCTGTTTAAGATCGATATTTTCTCTATGTTTACGAACCTCCGTCCCTGTATTTGACTTTAGTAAATATTTTAAAAGGGATTTGAAAAAACTTTGTGTTTGATGTTGTTAAAATTTCTTCTAAGAGAGTTGGCTCAATTGACTTCTAAAACGCTTATGTGTTTGTAAAGTAATTTTGTTCCCGTGAAATATTAAGTGTGACTTACTCCCGGTATAGATGAAAGGTAAATAAATATCTTTGCAATAAGTAAAATAAGTTATTGCCGAGCTTGTGTTAAGGTCGTGCGAGAACGTATTTTTGTCAAATCATGTTTCAAACAAATTTCAATGATTATTTGTAGATACCCCCTTGTAAGGTTAAAAAAAATTATATATATTTTTCTATTTTTTTTTTCTTATAATTTGTTAAAATTTATTTAATTCATTTAAATATAATAATTTTTTTCTATTTTTTTTCTCTTTTGTAGCGTCTTTTTTATACTTCTCAAACGAAAATGATAGCTGAGTTTGACGCCTTATCATAGCAATAATTTTTAACAAATATTGCCAAAGAACAATTGCAAAATATATTGCCGTCAATAAATTTGTACTATATCGACGTTTGCTGCAATATATGTCTACATATTTATCTTCAATCAAGACAGTGTGTAAGTACAATCTTGTATACAAATTATTTGTAAATTTCTTTATTTTATTTTTTTTTTAAATTGCATTTTAAAAACACTTTAAATCTTATGGTATTCGATATTCTTTTCTTGAGAATATTATGAACGCTTTTGTTTTCTATCAACCTTTGAAAACATATTTTTTCAAACATGTTTGTATATTTTGTTTTAACAAATTTGATTAATCGATTAATCGTATATTGGGTATACAAGTTAATGTTGATTTTTTTTTGCTTGAAAAATTCATTTATTATAATAACAAAATTAATTGATACATTATTCAAAGTATTGTCCACCGTTAGCCACTACTTTCTCCCACCTTTCTGGTATCATATAGATTCCGCGCCAAAAGAACTGCTCCGGTTTTGAGGTAAAGAATGAATCAAGCCAATTTCTGATACCTTGTTCTGAAGTAAAGCGTGTTCCAGTAAGGGCGTTCTGCATCCATCAAAACAAATGGTAGTTAGAAGGGGCAAGATCTGGGTTATAAGGCGGGTGAGCCAATGGCCTCGTGTCTGGTCGAATATTCTGATTGTTTTCCGTTGATTGCTCTCTCAAAACGTATCAATTGTTTTCGATACAGGTCCTCTGTGATTGTCTGACCCGATTTCAACAGCTCATAATACAAAACACCTTTCTGATCCCTCCAGCATTACCTTGGCGCCATGGATATTCGGCTTCGGCGTTGATTTGGCTCGTTGATCGGGCTTTACATATGACTTTTTGCGCTTGGGGTTATCGTATCCATTTTTCATCAGCAGTAATAATACGATACAAAAATGACTTTGTTTTGTAGCGTTCAAACAGAATTTCCGACATGCAAAATCGCCTTTCAACGTCTCTCGGCTTCAATTCATATGGGACCCAATTTCCTTATTTTTGAATGAATCTTAATGCTTTTAAACGTAGGGAAATGGCTTGTTGTGTCACTCCCAATGATAATGCAAGTTCTTCGTCGAGTAATGCTTCCAATTCCTCATCTTCAAGCTTTTTCGGCTGACCAGGTCTCTCCTTGTCATCTATGTCGAAATCACCACTTTTGAATCGCGCACACCATCGTTCACAAGTTTTTTGAGTTGGTGCATGTTGAGCTCCTACCAACAATCCATAACTTTCAGCAGCCGTTTTCTTCAAATGAAAGAAGGTTATCAGACTTTTACGCAAAACATCTTTTTTAGGCACAAAATTCGACATTATTATAGCATTTGAAAAAATTTGTGTTTACACTTTGGCGTCTATCGAATACTGAATTATAATGACAGATGTTTGCCCTCCAAAACACCATATTTGTTATTATTGACACAAACCATATGTGCTAGTTCTGCCATCTGGTGTCCAAGTCAACATTATTATCTTGTATACCCAATAAAAGTATTCGAAATTTGGGAAAATTGTTCTATCAATCGAATAACCGATTGATGAATATCCAAGTAATAAAATAAAAAAATAAATACAAACTTCAAAGAATAGCCATTTATAATCGCAATGACCATACACCCACTCCTGGTAAAAGTAATAAAAATAATGCCTATATTCAGCTGAGCATTTCAACAGGAGTTAAAAGTGGGTTGTAACAAAGGAGGAGATTTTTCTTTTGATTTTTTTTATACCCATATAAAAATTCACACTTAAAAAGATTTATATAAATATGTGTATTTGGGCTTGTAGTAAAACAACAAACTTATGTTTCATACATTATAGCATGTTAAAATATGATTACATATTTTCAATACAATGTTGTATGTTTTATATTATTCCTTGGGTAAGAGTTTTACAAACAAAAAGTGCAATTTATTATGTACAAGTATAACATAAAAAAAAATCACTTAATAATCAATGTATGTGAAACTGTGATTTCCAATATTAATAAAATATTTACCAGATTAAAAAAGAGCAAACATGCAATTCAAATCTTTCAATTAGCATACAATTACGATCTTATATAAAATATATATATTTTGATAGAACACACATATTACTCGATATGTACATTAAAATGATTGCACAGAGAAAACAGATTCATTGTGACAGGGATGAAAAAAGTCATCCACAGTTTGCTGAAAATTTCCAATCAGCAAAAAAGCACGTTTTGTTCTGTTACTCCCCATTTTTTTTTAAATAAATGTGACAAAATATTTTAATTAATTTTAGGATAGATATATTTAAAATTTATTTCTTTGCATTTTAACTACACTAAACTAAAATAGTTTGTAAGTTAAAATAACAAAAAATGTTAATTACAAGAAATGATATTTCATTTAAAAACCGGTCTACTTAATTTTCATTTTTAAATTTTGATTAAAACTGACAAATCCGTAAGAAACAAATGATATAATCAGTTAAATTAAATGTCAAAATGTTACCTACCAATTCCTTAAAAAATAAATGATTTTATCATTTATTTGAAATTGTTTCACTTTTTGAATTTTTTTTAATTTACAAAATGTATGTATGCCTAGCTATAGACACTTTTTGTGTAAATGTGTTTGTGTATGTATGTGTGTTTATTTAAATAAAAAACAAATTGAAATTTTTTGAATATTTTTTTTTGAAAAAGACAGCAAACAAAATTTAAATTTGTTATAACTGTTGCGGACAAAAATAAACCACAAATTTTCGTTTTGTGGGTAAATATTTATTAAATTTCAAACAAATGAAAAAAAATCGGTGAATGATAGTAAATCATTTCGAATAAATGTACAAAAAAGTTAATATAAATATTTCTTTGAAAAATATATGTATGTTCTTTTATTTTTAAATGAAACGGAAAACTTTTTTATTAAACTACAAAAAGTAAACTACATAATATTCTGAGTGTATTCATTCAATATAGAAACCTTATTTATTTACTTTTTAAATAAACATTGAATGGTTACTGTAAATGTTTAGATCTAATTCAATACGAGAAAATATAGATAAAAATGATAACAGATCTAATCATATATGATTAGACTAACTTTCTGTATACTTTATGGCCAGATCTGATCCGATCTAGGATCATATCTGGTGCCAAATCAGTTTATATCTAAAAAAAGATCACATCTGACGAGATAAAATGAGGTCTTATTAAACCTGATCCAATTAGATATCAAAATTGAAAAAAAGTTGAGATCTAATTAGATCTGATGAAATCTGGCGCAAGATGTCCAGATCTGCCTATATCTGGCCACAAATATTACCCAATTTTTCAGATCCTTTTAGATATGAACAAATTTGACACTAGATCTAATCAGATCTGGTCATAAAATGTATCACAAGTGCCATATATTATCATATATGATCAGATCTGGTGCCATCATATCTAATTTTTAAATTCTGTTTAAGGAATTACCCAGTAAAAATATATTATTTTTGTCCAAAATTTTGCGATCTAATTAGATTGTTACAATCAGACTTAATGAGATCTCGTTGGATCTGGTTTTTTCCTCGGCTGTGATTTTGATTAGGTGTACTTAAATGAAATAAGTAATATATTTTGAAGTACTTTAGAAATTTAGAAAACAGATTCGTGCTGATAAAAATATTTGTTGCCAATCCAATGGTCCAGCTGCAGTAACCAATTGTGGTTAATGTATCCCCGAAGTCTACTGTCATAGTCAAATTAGTGATTTCTTAATTGATTATTGTTGTTGTTTTTTTAGCATAATCTTTTTTTAGTATAAAGTTATGTCCTTTTGATTTTTTAAAAATTTATCTTAAATTGTCGGTTAGAAAAAATCCAAGTATGTTTATTGCTTTTATTTGCATAATATTCAATTTTTTGCTTTATCAATTATTGATTTATAAATTATAATAATTGGTTTAATTCACGTTATATCACATTAAGTTCACTACAAATATTTGCAAATTTTAATTTCAATTTAAATGTTAACAATTATTGCAGTTATTTTATATACTCGTACCAAGTATATGCATATTGAATGTTTGGTCAATTGTTCATTTTTGGTTTTTGTTATTCAGTAATAATTTTTGTATTACAAACCACATTTAATAATTTCATCAACATCATGATAATCATCATCATCATCATCATAATCATCAATTTAATTGTTATATTCTGTGCAATTGAATTGTTATGGAGCATACAAACACACATTCACACATGCATATGAGTACTGCAACAACATAAAAATACACAGAAAAAAAATTTACAAAATTCTATTTGTATTATTAAACACATTTTTTGTAAATACAAAGAAGAACTTTTTAAATAGCATTTAACAATGGAATTTGTAAATACAAATGCTTTTTTTTTGTAACTTTTTTAGGTTTTTTTTTATTTAAATTAACAATTCAAGCAACAATATTTGTAGAAACCAAATTTGAAAAATATTATTTAAAATATTGTATTATTTTTTTCTGTGTAATATTAACAATAATAAAACCAATTGTTATAGGTCAATAATAATCATTTGTATTTTAATTATTTATGAATATAACAAGATTTTCAATAAATAATTATTTTTGAATTAAAATTTAATTGCAGTATACCGAGCACCTACATACATACATTTTGTGTTATTCAATATACTTGTGTACGTACGTATGAGTAATATAATATAACTCATACGTAATGTGGTACATAAGGACCATTGCACAGTGGGATATTTGAAAAAATAAAAATAATAATGGTAATTAATATATAACTTCTAAACTACTGATCCAATCGCCATGAATTAAATTGGAAACTGTAATTTTTTACAGGGCATAAGAAAACTTTTGGGGCGTTTATATTTTGCAATTGTCGGCTAATGTAAGATAATTTAGTTTCGTTGTGATTTTTGGCCTAAAATGTATTTTTCTTTCTTTATAATTTTCTTGTAACTTTGTTAAAAAAAATGATTAAATTTGTACCTTTTCCTGAGGAAGTTTTTAAATGTTATTTTACTAGTTTCTGAACATGCACATTTTATGAAAAAAATTACTTAAGGTATGTTGAAAAAAGTTGTGATATCAGTACTTTTGTCTTCAGATTATACAACGAAATGTTTTTATATCTTATATAAATATCACGATGCGAAGATGCACGCTGGGTTCCAGATTATTGGACATCCTCCCGAACAGTTTGCTATTGTTAAAAAGTTATGAGTGAAAATGTGAAGGTACCTTTAAATTTTTCATACAAATTGCTGTATTTTAGTACAATTTCTTATTAGCGATTGGTACATAACAGAGAACTGCAAAATCTGATTGCAAAACGTTCATACGCAATCAACACAAGAATAAATATGTGTTTGCGTTCAAACGTTGAATATCCACATATTCGTTGATGATTTTAAATCAATCAAATGACGTGCAGATTGTTGTCACTGATTTATAATCAACGGTCGTTTTTATACCATTGATTTTATTCTGTTCATTCGAGCCAACAACAACTATTTTGATGTAGAATAAATCAGAAAAAACAACAAACAACGTGTATGAGTGTAATCATAATTAAAACATAATAGTTTCTTATCTATAAAAAGGAGGTGGTTTTGTAGAAAAACATTTCATATATGTTATATGTATATTAGGGTGGGTCTAAAATACGTTTTTTATAATTTTTATTAGGAATACCAAAAATATTATTCTTTGTGATTTTTTTTTTTTTTTAATTTAGGTCGATATTTCAGGCTCTCCCAATCCGGTTAAAGTTAAATATTGCCTAATTTTCCAATCAAAATAGATGAAAAAAATTTAGACAATATTAAACTTTTTCCGGATTAGGCAAGTCTGAGATATCGACCTAAATTTTTTTTCCAAAAAAATATTTTTATTTCACAAAGAAGAATATTTTTAATATTGTATTACTAATAAAAATTCTAAAAAAGCGGGTTTAAGTCTCACCCTAATGTACATTTATGAAGTGTGTTTCTATTTCGTTGTAATTATGAACACACTCATATGCGTTGTTTGTTGTTTTTTCTGATTAATTCAACGCTGACTTTTTGTTGAGTAATTAAATTTGCAGTAAACATAATCGACATATGATTCAAACTGATCCGAATTACGCGTTCAGTAACATGATGCTGATTTTATTCTACAGTGAATTTTGTTGAATTATTAAATGTGAACAAGAATTTTTGTGTATGATTAAATCAAGAAAAAAATTGATTTTGCAATTCTCTGGTACATAATGTATTTTCTCATATTATTTCATCAGTCGGTTAGAGATGAATAATATTTTTTTTCACCACAAAAAATTATTTTCACCTCAAAAAGTTTTTTTAGTTTTTTTCCACCTCAAAAAATTTTTTACACCAAAAAATATGTTTTAGCATCCAAAAAAGATTTTAACCTCAAACATTTTTTTTTCACCTCCATAATTTTACTTTAAAATTTTTTTATATTATTTGTATCAATCAAACCCAGTAGAAAACATTCCGCATAGCCGAATTTAAGCCTTTTTTTACTTGTTTTAATTTACTTTAATATTTCTAAAAAGTGAACATATTTTTCTATACATTGGAATAAAATATTTATATATTATACATTAGAACAGGTAAAAAAATGAACGCATAAGTAACACCTCGAACTAAAATTGGATTAGTTTACTACTTTTAATATGAGCATGCTGTAATGTTTACTTGTGGCATGTCAGTACACCCTGTACTAAAACAGAGTGACCCAATTAAAATATTAATTTTACTCATGCCAATCGGATCAGTAGTTTAGAAATTCTATATTTATATGTATTAATTACCATTACTTTTTCAAATACCCCATTGTGCAATGAAAATATGTACTCACACTCACCAAAAAAAGTCTGTATTGGCAACTAAAAATTTTGCTGTTATTACGGGAAATTTTGCTAATTTGAGCCCAGGGGTATTTTTTGATAATCTTAGCAACACGTGTCTGCTGACGTGTAGTACAATAAAATAAGTAGAAAAACTAAACTTTTTGTAAAGTGGAATCGAAAATCTGTTTGCTAAAATCAGCAAAAAAAAAATTACTAAATATTGTGAATATTAGTACAAAATTTTTAATTTTGTTTTTTTTTTATGGAGCATCGAATTTTTTTTTATTTTATTTATTTTTTTCCAACAATATTTTATACAAATTTAAAAACAAAATAAAAGGCTTAAAAATCTGAAAAATTGTTAAAACATAAACGAATCATTTTGTTTTGAAAAATATTTTAGTCAATATTTTTTTTAAGGTCAAATTTTAATTGTTTTTAGGGCTAATTTTTAGAACTAAAAAAAACTTTTCAGTGCTATTTTAAGTGGATGTCCTATTTTCAGACATGAGTCGATATATTCACTTCCGATCCATTTTTTTAAAACTATGTAACATTTAAAGGCAATTTAAGTTTGTAGGTGTAAGTTTTAAAATTAGTATTTTTTTATAATTTCAGCAAATCGGTTTTCAAAAATTTGTAAAATGATTCCTGAAATTAGCAACAAAAATTTGTAAATATTCTGTAAAAACTCGGTAATTTTTTAAATGTAAATAGCAAAAAAATTTGCTAAATAATAATTTGTTTACTAAAAATCTGTACAAAAATAGTAAAGTGGGATTGAAAACCGTTTACAAATTTTTCTACTAACTTTTTTTTTTTCTGAGTTCAGAATATAACTTGTTTCAACAATACCTAAATTACATACAATTTATTTATTACTTCAAGTTAAATATAGAAAGTTTAAATTTGAACATTAAATTAATTAAAAACCATCTTCAATTAAGTTGAATTTATGTTAATTAAAAAATATTTTGTTCTTTTATATCAAATATATTGCTTTTATTGAAATTCAACAGCATATATTTTTTTTTATTTCAATTTCAATTCCAATTGTAAATTTAATATTTGTTGGTAATAAAGTTTTGTCCTCTTTTTTTATTGCTTATCATTTATTTTTGTAATGACAAGGAAAGCAACAAAAAAAAACATTGTGACAATTTTATTTGTATATTTTTTTTAAAGCTGTTTAGCTTGAAATTTTATTTCCGTTTACGGAAATTACAGTACAGATTATCTTTTATTTTTTGTAGGATTTTGCAAGGGCAAAAAATTGTGTAAATTATTATTGTTTTATTCACAATAAATTTCTATTTAGAAAAGAAAATAGTGATAATCCCAGATTTTGTGTTATTTATTTTAAATTAAAAAATAAATGAAAATTGCTTAGAAAATATAAAAAAAATGATTTAGATAAATTGTTTTTTTTAAACAATCATCATTTGAAGATTTTTTTGAATTTCAAATACACAACTTTTGTGTAAATATTTCAATTTAGTTTTTGTTTGCTACCATTACCTTAAATAATACTTATTGCTTAAATATATCAACCCTAAAATGAAATCAGTATTAATGATGAGAGAATATAAGGATACATGATCTCTGAACACAAATTCATAACTGAATTTATAAAATAGTTAAATTTTTTAATATATTTAAAGGTCCAACTACAGTTGGCTTAAGTGACTTAAGCTATGTTTTAAAAGGCAATAATGCAATAAATAATTTGACGTGAATAATGCAATAAATAATTTGACGTGAATGAATTGGTTAAGATTCGCACAATTGCATATTTTTTTTAAATTTCTTGAATTTTAATTTGTTTTCTTTTAATTGCTATTTTTCATGTTCATATAATTTTTTTTTTTTGATATGTTTTTAATTTTTTTAAGTTGGGTACGATTAGTTTTGGTTGTAAATAACCTAAATTAATAGATATGGAACTTTTCAAATGTTGTCTTAAGCTAAATATGGATATTTCAATGTATTTCTATTGTATCCCTCTTTTTTCTTAATTCAACTTAATTCAAAATGTTCCCTCCCAACACCTTATGAGTTGTGATTTAAAATTTTTTTTGAATTATTAAAATCTTAAATAAGAAATTTAAAAATTGATTCTTTACAAATAATCAAGTGTTTCTATTTTCCCTTAATAACAAAAAATTGTGTACTAAATCATTTGATAATATTTGTCCTTTGCTTAACAGAATTAAAAAAAAAAACAGAAAAAATAATGCAATACAATTTAAACCGCATAAAATCGAGAAAAAACATAGATTTCTAACATTACGTACGAGAAATATAAATGTATAGGGTCCGCCAAATAACTTTTTTTTTTTTGAAAATGCTATAAAAAAAAACTACTGAATATTTTCTCAAATTTATTTTTTTATTTGAAAGTACAATCCTTCCGGTTAATAATGGAAAATAATTTCATTCAAATGGCTGCCTCGGCTGGCCATGCAGTAGCCTACACGATCGGTCCAATTTTTAAGCACATTATCGATTGTGTGCAGCTGTATTTCACCAATGGCTTCACGAATATTGTCCTTTAAAGCGTCAATTGTCTCTGGCTTGTCGGCGTAACACTTATCTTTGACGGCACCCCACAAATAATAGTCCAACGGTGTCAAATCTCAGCTTTGAGGTGGCCAAACGACATCAGCTCTGCGGCTGATAATGCGATCTTCAAAAACAGGGCGCAAAACATCGAGTGTAGCTTCGGCTGTGTGGCACGTAGCGCCGTCCTGTTGAAACCAAATGTTGCCAATATCCTCCTCTTCAATTTTTGTGAACAAAAATTCGTTCAACATGGCCCGATAACGATCGCCATTGACTGTAACGGCCACCCCTTGCTTATTTTCGAAGAAAAATGGCCCAATTATGCCTCTGGACCAAAATCCGCACCTAACAGTGACTCGTTTTGGGTGCATCGGCTTTTTAATGTATGCGTGCGGGTTTTCTGTGCCCCAAATGCGACAATTTTGCTTGTTTATATACCCGCCAAGATCAAAATCAGCTTCATCTGAAAGGATGACATTGAAAAGATGACATTCTGCAACATTACCATGATTTTCAAAGTAATGTCGCAATATTTCCCAGCGTTGTTCAAGCGTATACACAACCATATTCGTTTAGCGGAAGGATAAAACTAATTATCTGTCAAATCAGACATGAGCTAAGTGTTTACCATTCACGAAATAAGCACTAGTTGAAAAAAAAAAAAAAAACGTTAGATGGCGGACCCTACATATATATAATTTGTCATTACTTAGGAGAATTTTGTTTGTCTTTCATATTGCTGTTTTTGTCTTGACCATTTTTTTAAGCGTTAATAAAACATTTTGTGCAGAAAATAACAAAATCGAAATAGAATACAACTCTATTCCAATCATTTTTTTTTCATAGTGAAGACGCTAAATAAATTCATAAATTTTGTAAATTAAATTTTATATACATATTTCCATTTTTTTCACAATTTTTTTTGACATTTAAAGTTGGGATATTATGTGGGACAAAGTTTAAATTGAAATTTGTTTACAAAAATATTCTATGGTAAACAATTTGAGAACAAAAGCAATTAACATAATCATATTGTATTAGGTTAATTGCAATATTTATAAATTTTAAGTAAATTATTTATAAACCAACAAATATTACAAATTTTATAATTTATATTATAAACAAATAAATTATGAAATTAGGTTGTCCTAAATTTCGAAAGTTTTTAAAATTTGTTACTTAAAAGCACCCAAATGACGATTATGATTGAAATTGTCTTTGATGGTGTATTTTTTGAAACTTTTTTCTTAAATTTTCGCTTAATAGGGCTCTATTGTTTGGTAATGCTTAGCACATTATGGAAAAAATATTCATAGAATTTCCATAGAGTAATTTTGGTCCTTCCACCACATCATTATTTATTTTAAAACAAAAAAATTTTTGTTCTTTTGTTTTAGGAATGCACTGAAAAATTGATTTTTTTTTAATTAAATTATTTTTAAAAAATGGAGTAGCGCAATAAAATTTACTTATTTCAGACTAAATAATACACTCAAAAAAAAAATTAACTAGAATTTAGAAAATTAACTTATTTAGAGGAAAAATTTAAATGAAAACGGCGCCAGACACTTTTTACCAATATTTAATAAAATTTTCCTTGAAATTAATTTTACTTAAAATTTGATCAAAACTTCTAAATTATAGAAAAATTTTACTACTGAGAACTAAATTTTTATTAGAAAACAGTAAAATTTCCTCCTAATAAGTTCATACATCATCTAAAATTGTACTGTTAGTTAGGAAATGTTTCCTTGGTTTTAAGAAAAATTTATTTTATTTAAGTTCATTAGATAATTTTTTTTTACTAAAAACTAGGACGATTTAACTCCCTAAAAAAAAGAAAATATTTTCTAAAAACAAATTAAATAGCACTTCTTTTAAGTGAAAATCATCCTTATCCTGCTTCTATGGTAAAGGTAATATATTTGATTTTAAAGTGCTTTACACTCATTGAGTAAGTATTTTCCCACTTTCAGAGGACTTCCGCTTTATGAGAACACTGCTCTTAACAAGCTTTGTATAGCAACAATTTTTGTCTTAAAATTAAATTAAGTTATACTAAATTCATGTATTTAAAATATCAATTTAATTTCATTAGCAAATTAAATTAAAATAATGTACTGCAGGATATCCTGAAACGTAATAAATTGTGACAAAGTCGGATCCTTTTCGTAGTTAATTAACAGTTCTGCTTGAGAGAACTACAAAAAGGGACGCCCTACGTGACACACGGCATCAATGGCTAAGGAACACTGAGGGTCCTTTGTCTTCTTAAATTAACTAATTTAAGGAAATTGTTGCAAAAATACAAAATATCACAGTTACATTTCTTGTTATTATTTGGAAATGGAAAAGTCATAAGTTTATTTTATGGGATTTTTGGCTTAAACTTTATTTGACATATACAAATTTAAATTTTTTTTATTATTAAGTGAAAAAAAAAAAAGTTCGATAAATATAAAGTTTAATAAGCTCTATGTCAATTTTAGGAAAGCCATTATGCTGTAACGTATAAAATGTGTCTGCGATATTTTGTATTGTAGTCAGCAAACAAAATTATTACATAAAAGCGCAAATTCGAAATTTTCAACCTTTTGCTAACAAAATTTAAAAAAAAATATATTTTAAGCTACTTTAAGTTCAAGACTGTTAAGATAAGAAATAAGCATGTGAGCCACTTTTTATTCACGCACCAAAAATTACAATCATGCACGATAATTTTTTTATATGGTTACTTTAATTTGTTTCCTTTAATAATATTTTTTCTTGGAATAGAATATTGAAAATAATTTAAACGTTTTCCAACAAAAAAATCCTATACCAAATATTATTATTTTTCAAAAATTATAAAACTTTTACTTGAAAAAATAATATTTTATTAAAATTTTTAAAATTTATCTCAACTAAGTTGGATGATTTTTTTTTAGAAATAGTTCATCAGTTTCTAAAATCAAGTAAATTTTTATTATTACATAGGAAAAAATTTATTACTTTTTGTTTTTAATTGTCTGAACTAATTTTTAGAAAACAATTTTTCAAAATTAGAAAGTGAATTTGGGTTTCTAAAATTTAGTTAATTTTACTACACGCGAACAAAAAATGAACTCACATTAAGTTCAAGTACCTTTTCCATTTTTTGAACTAAATTTTTTTTTGAACTAAAATTAATTTCATTACATTTGAGTATGCAAATTTCTTAAAACTAAGATGTTTTTTCTTAAAATAATAAATTTTTATTTAATTGACTTGTTTTTTTCCTAAAATCAAGAAATATTACTTAGGAAAAATAAGAACTTTTTCTGAGTATATAAACTATTTCGTTTTTCCTCAAACTTAGGAATTTTTATTCTTTTTAGGAAAATTTTTCTAAGTTTTAATAAAATTGTACTTAAATTGAGGACAATTTATAAACTATTATGAAGGAAATTTTTGATTACATTTTAGTTCATGTCTTTTTTTTAGTGTACAAAAAAAAAATCTAGTAAAAATACTAGAAAAACTTCAGTTTTTTTTTTGATGAGACACCTTAAAAGGATTTAATTTAGATAAATCCCTATTAATTAATTACAAATATTTTCAAAAATAGATAATATTGATAAAAATATATTAACATTTTAAATGTATGTATGAACTACATTCAGTATACACATATAACTATAGGGTCCGCCATCTAACGTTTTTTTTTTTCAACTAGTGCTTATTTCGTGAATGATAATTAGTTTTATCCTTCCGCTGAACGAATATGGTTGTGTATACGCTTGAACAACGCTGGGAAATATTGCGACATTACTTTGAAAATCATGGTAATGTGGCAGAATTGTGCGAAAATTGAGTACGGATTTTGGAAGAAGAGAAGCACCGTCAGCTCCGTATGTTCGTTATCTTGTGAAAAAAGTGAAAGAAACTGGCATCCTCATCGATAAACCAAAGCGTGAAAAGCTAAAAACAGTGCGTACACCCGAGAATATTGCTGCTGTGGCAGAAAGTGTGCGTGAAGCGCCTTCAACATCAATTCACCGTCGTTCTCAACAATTGAACATTTCGGAGACATCATTGAGACGAATTTTGCATAAAGACCTTGGTATGACGCCATACAAAGTCCAATTGGTTCAGGAGTTGAAGCCAACTGACCATCCAATGCGTTTTCGCTTCGCTAAGTGGGCCTGCGATCGACTTACATAAGATGCCGATTTTGCCAAAAAAATCATCTTTTCAGGTGAAGCTCATTTTGATCTTGGCGGGTATGTAAACAAGCAAAATTGTCGCATTTGGGGCACAGAAAACCCGCACGCATACATTGAAAAGCCGATGCACCCAAAACGAGTCACTGTTAGGTGCGGATTTTGATCCAGAGGCATAATTGGGCCATTTTTCTTCGAAAATGAGCAAGGAGTCAATGGAGATCGTTATCGGGCCATGTTGAACGAATTTTTGTTCACAAAAATTGAGGAGGAGGATATTGGCAACATTTGGTTTTAACAGGACGGCGCTACGTGCCACACAGCCGCACTCGATGTTTTGCGCCCTGTTTTTGAAGATCGCATTATCAGCCGCAGAGCTGATGTCGTTTGGCCACCTCGGAGCTGCGATTTGACACCTTTGGACTATTATTTGTGGGGTGCCGTCAAAGATAAGTGTTACGCCGACAAGCCAGAGACAATTGACGCTTTAAAGGACAATATTCGTGAAGCTATTGGTGAAATACAGCTGCACACAATCGATAATGTGCTTAAAAATTGGACCGATCGTGTAGGCTACTGCATGGCCAGCCGAGGCAGCCATTTGAATGAAATTATTTTCCATTATTAACCGGAAGGATTGTACTTTCAAATAAAAAAAGAAATCTGAGAAAATATTCAGTAGTTTTTTTTTATAGCATTTTCAAAAAAAAAGTTATTTGGCGGACCCTATATAATCAACAAATTTAAATAGTTATTAAATAATTTTATAAAACATTAAAAAAAGAAAGGATTTTTGTAAAATAAACATAAATTTACATACGTTGTTTATTTATTTATCCATCTATCATCAATAATATTTTACTATAATGGTTTGTTTTATACAACATATGCTGAGGTTGCACAAAGAACTGCAGTATCTCTGAAAATTTCAGTTTTTTGGCTTTTTGCCTTTAAAATATTCGAATATGCATAAAATATGTTTACATGTATTTTTTTATTATTTTAAATCAAATAATAAAAAAATCATAATACAAAAAAAAAAAACAAATGGTTGTATAATAGTGAAGTTTTTTTGACATAATTTTTGTTATGTAAATATGATAGATGGCGGCATGTTAAACACAAAATGATAGAAAAATCAACGAAATTTTGTTTATTATTTATGTTCATACAGACAGACCGTAACTAAATATTTCCCCGGTATCAATTCAATTAAAATACTAATATATATTTTCTTTTTAGATTTATATTATTCATCATAGTTTCTTTTCCTTTCTTTTTACAAATAATACCCTCAACTTGTTAAATATGCATTTGTAATCAATTAAATAACAAAATCTTAGCATATCAGGAACAATACTAAATATGTTAATCTCTTTAAAAATTTTGTGAATTAATTTCAAATTTTATCACATAATTTAATTTAAGAAATCTCTTAGACTTTTTCACCCCATACCCTTTTTAGCCAGATACTTTTAAATTTTATTGGCCTTTTCATATCTTATCCTAACGTTGAGAAAAGCACACAAAAAAAAAACGGACCATCCTAAAAAAGTTGATTGTTAAAATTTATTTCAATATCTTCTGGTTACTTTCATTGCGCAAAAAATAAAAAAATACAAACAGCAGTAGCCAAAAGCTTTCTTTTCATTATTTAACCATCTTTTTGTATTACCCGCAAATGAGCATTTAATTTGTATTTCAAAATCTTTATAACCAAAAATTCATTTTCACTTATCCCATCTTATCAAGTTGGGGGTATTTTCCAAAACCCATCAATAAATAAAAAGATAAAAATGTTTACCAACAACCAATAACTTTTTGTTTTGCTATCTTAAATGTGGCTGTGTATAAAATACCAAAACAAATTTTAACTCCTCAAAATATATTTCGTTATAATTTTAGTTAAGACCCTACAAAAACAAAAGAGGGAAAGTTTGATAAGTTATTGAGTATGTAAATTGGTCAATATAAAATTTGAATTGCGAAGAACAAAAATGTAGGACTGATGCATAATATTAATTATCTTTGTTGTGTTTTAAAAATTAAATTTCAATCACCTCCCAAAACTCTTACTTTTTATATTTTTATTTCAAAAAATTATTTTTTGGAGTATTGAAAATTTCAGACTGTGTACAAAATTCGTTCTTGTCTCACACATTACACCGTGAATTTGCAATTTTGTTGTTTTGCTGATTATTTCAATAAGCCACAATATTTTAGTTTGTATTTTTTTATATGTATTTAAATTCTGCCATTATTTACTTTATGGCTGGAAAATTTCATTTTCTTTAACACAAATGAAAAGTTTTGTGTTATGGATTTATTTGTTTATATTTATTACAATTTAGAGGTTATTTTATTTTGATTGTATTCTTCAACACATTTGAATTGCAAATTTTGTGTGAATAACGCGAGCCGAGTATTTTTCATTGTCCTTAAAAGAAAGCGTCTGCTGAAAATTTTTTTTTGTTATTATTAAATCTTGTTAAAATGTAATTAAATGGAAATTTTCTAAGAATTATACATATGAGACTTTCCATACCAAGTGTCCAAATAACAGTATTTATTGTTTTGTATGATACGGAAATTAAAACAACTTTTTACATTTTTTTCCACGAAGAGGCCGAATTGGGCTTGGTTAAGCTTTTATGGGTAATTAAAAGAAAAAAGAACCAGTTCTGAGTATTTAGTGTAAAAGACAACACAATTCATCTAAAAGTCGTCTATAATTTATATTTATTTTTCATTTGTGAAAAAAAAAAAAATTAAATATTTTTTTTACTGATCTTGTAGGTTTCAGCGTAGAAATATTCATTTAATTTCGAACATCGCAAAAATTTAATATTAGTTAATATTTGTGTTTCATATATTAGAGACAACTGATCATATGATAAATATGATGTTGATTATACGTATATTGGTCCTAATTGATTTTATAACAAACATTTTAATTTTTGTTGAATATTTCAAATAAACACTATTCAAAGAATATATTCTCAAACACGAAACCCAGCTAAACCTGGTGTAGGATCCCAGCAAAAACATGGTAGCAACTACTTACCACGCTATTTACTCGCTTAATTACTTTTGTTCGCGATGTCCAAAAAGTAATGGGTACTCATTATTTTTTGGCTGTTCGTAAGCAAGAGGGTAATGACCATCCATTACATTGTGTTTTTTGTAAGTGAGAAGGTAATGACCACTCATTACTTTTGGGACATCGCGAACAAAAGTAATTAAGTGAGTAAATAGGCTGGTAAGTAGTTCAACCCCTGTTTTTGCTGGGATATTATATAGTCGGCATGCCCGTTTTTAATCTTTTTACTAGTTTTTTTTTTTATTTATTTAAAGTTTTCCAAAAAACATTTATGGACATAGTAAAATCTTAGGCGTTTTCTAGATTCCATTAAATCATTATAAATAATGTATTAAAAATAAATACCTAATTGGTCAATATATAACTATGCCTTCTTTACCGACTTAAAACATTTGTTTAATTTTTTATTCGCATTATTGATGAGAATATGATATTTTTAGCTGGACAGTTGTTATGGAAAGCCTCATATATGTATCTATGGATTTTGTGTTTTATTAATATTATTTTGGAATTGTATCAACAGTTCTTTATAGATAAAATCATTGTAGAAATGAAAGCAATTAAATAATATTAATATAAAATATGGAAATTAACCAAACTGGTGACATGTCAATGACAAATGTGGCGGAAGAAGGAAAAGGTTACGATTTTTTTTTTCAAGGAACGCAATTTATTCGATTGTTACAACAGAATCATTTACATTCTCTTTGTTGAAGGTCATTAACCAGGAACAGATTTCCAGCTAAACTATCCTAAATGTATGAAATTTAAATAATTGATAAAGAAAAAAAATCTAAGATAAACCTAACTGATTTTTTTGGACATCTCAGGTATTAAGAAAATCAAATAGAGAGAAGCAAATATTTAATATTTGGTACAATACATTTTTGTTCGGAAATACTTTGAAATAAAAACCGCATAACAGGAACAGCTTTGTTTTATATACTTACCTAATTTTACAAAAAAGAGCATTTCTGTTGTCAAAAGTATGTAAATTGTTGTTGTTTCGGTTTATTTGATATAAATAAACTTAATATATTTTTCAAACGAAGATGTTTAATGTACAAAATAACTATAATTAAGCAGTGTTGCCAGGTTGTTATAAAAAGTGTTAAAAAATGGTTTCAGAAAAAATTCGTTGAAATCCAAATTAGCACGAATAACAAAAAAAAAACAATACGAGGGCGGATCAATAAGTCCGTAACTTTTCGAACTTCCCTCGTAGTTATATGAAATGCAACACTTCTCCTAACAAGTACCACCTTTTAATAGAATACTGTCAAATTTTGAGTAAGTTCCGTCATTTACTTTGCGTTGAACAGCTGTTCAAAACATACAACCTCGTGGATTTTTTAAAAATGGAAAAAAGTGAATTTCGAGTGCTCATTAAACATTATTTCTTGCAATTAAACCAAGAAAAGGCTTGATAAATACTATGGGTTAAAAGTGGTTTATTGCTTTTCGTTGTGGCCTTATAAGCACGGAAGATGCCGAACGTTCTGGACACCCAGTTGAGGTCACTACACACAAAACAATTGAAAAAATTCACGATATGGTGTTGGCCGATCGGAGATTGAATGTGCGATAGGTTGTGGAAGACATAGGCATCTCACATGTCTCAGTGGTTTCAATTTTGAACGATCACTTGGGTATGAGAAAGCTTTCCGCAAGATGGCAGCCGGGTATGCTCACAATCGTCCACCAACGGAATCGTGTGACAGCTTAGTTTCCATGGCAAAAATCCATGAAGTAGACTACGAATTGCCCCCTCATTCGCCTTATTCTCCGGATTAAACCCCCAGTGACTATTTCCTATTTCCAAACCTAAAGAAATGGCTCGGAGGAAAAAGATTTAGCTCCAAACATGAAATTATTAATAAAACAAATGCCTATTTTATGGACCTTGAAATATCCTGCTGTTAATCGCAAATTAAATGACGGAACTTGCTCAAAATTTGACAGTAGTCTATTAACAGGTGGTACTTGATGGGAGCAGTGTTGCATTTCATACAACTACGAAGTAAGTTCGAAAAGACACAGACGTATTGATCCACCCTTGCATTTATTTAGAAGTTTCATCAATATCATAAAGTTATTTTTAATTTTAATTTCTTCTTTTGCATTTAGTTGAATAAATAGAAAAACACTTGATGAGAATTACAAATAGCGGTATTTTGCAACCGAAAAAAATTACAATTTGTAAGAGTTAATAAATTTTTTATAAAATAAAGATTTATAAATCATTTGTCATAAATTTTTATGAAAAACTTTATAAATATAATGAAGAATTGATGTCAAACGATTTATAAATCAATTACATCAATATGATGAAACTTTTTTCCTTGAGTGTATGGCTACAACAGTTTTAAAGATTTTTTAAAAAAATCTTGTTCTTTAATTCTTTTATAGTCTGTATCGCTTTTTATACGTTTCAAAGTAGAAACGATGATTAGCAAAGAAAAATCCTTCTTTATGGATACAACTTAAGAACAAAAAAAATAATAAGAAATAAAGAAAAGTTCCTAGTAATAGTAACATTTGTTGCAAGTAGTTTTATAAAGTAAGTTGTAAGCTACATTTGAATTGTAGTTGCTTTGTTCTGTATCCATGTATGTGTATGTGTGTGTGTGTTTGTAAAGATGTTTGTGTATTTGTTTGTCTCCCCTTTTCTCAAAAAAAAAAAAAAAACGTAGCTAAACAACAAGTACTTGGTATTAAAGAGCAAAAACAACAATTGCAATAGAGCTTATAATGCACAAATATATCGCACTGGTTCCTCTAAAGGGTGTCAACTCAAAATTTGCAAATTTTCACTAGAGTCAAAAAAATTGTTTTCTTTAATATTTTGTCACGTGTCAACTCTCCGAATAGAATTTGCTCTACCGATACCTACACTGATACACTGGTAACTTGGTGCACGGCTAAGACTTGCAGGCTTGGCGGGTGTTCGTTGCAGATCGGTAAAGTTGCAGTTAATAATCTGTAGCAGTGTAGCAATAATTAAAAAATATATAGACATCGAAGGGGCTACGACACGCTGTCAATCCGAAGCACTAGGGTAGACATGATGTTGTTGTCTACTGGCACCCTCCCATAGTCTTTTGGGAAGACTTCAGCCGTGGTAAAACGTTGGCCTATGGTTATGTTTTACCCCAGGTTTGTACACTTCACCGACGCATACCTACCTCCACATATGCCTACTCGTCTGTTTCCATTATATTAATTTTCGAATTCAACCAAAGTTTACAAATGTTTATTTTGTTTTTCATTAAGCATAAATATGGTTAATAATAATTATTGTTCTTCATGAACCTTACGTTTATAGATTGTATCGCTAATCCGACTATCTTAGACAAAGCTTAACGGTAATAAAATGGCTATCCATAAAAATATACCTATACATGGTGATCAAGGGCTCTACGCTTTACTTGCCTCAAACCGACTTCCTAACTATAGCGCTATGGTAGGGGTCAATTTGTTCATAAGGCGCAGAAACCTCAATCATAGGTTCTAAATTTCAAGCTTATATTTAATTATAACCTAATGATTATAATTTTTACAGCACCTGCTGTTTATTTATTATAAACAACAATCCAAAAGTGTTTATATACGGTTCTGATCCATTTTGATCTTCAGTCTTTAAAATACTTAGTTCAAGCACACTTTTGTATTATTGTTTACGTAACGTAATTTCCCGCGTTTTCTTCTTTAGCTTCGTAGAGAACCCTATATGATAAGAGGTTAGAAGAATGGATTGTTACTGGTTCCATCCATTTTTACAGACTTACTATTTTTTTTTGTGTAAACTTGTTCACACTACTCCTGATTTTGCTTTTTATTCCTTACAATTTACCTTGATTTATTGCTCACAATTTCGATGTGTTATTCCTTACGATGTCGATGTTGCTCTAATGCAGTGCTGTTCATTTGATGGGACAATTGTCCCCTGCTCAACTCACGTGAATTCTTACGCTCTTGCTTTTAGTCGTCACTGAAACAGCGACGAGTGAACATGTGTAGCGGATGTATGCTGATTTTTTTTTTTCAATGCACTGAAAAAAATTAATAGCAATGTACGAAAAATATTTTGTGATACTACAAGATCTATAAAAATCTTTAATAGACTTAATAAAAGAAACCCATTTTTTTAAAATAAAAGTTGAAATGTTTTGAAAAATTGGAGTCCGATCGTTTATTCATTTATTCCGATCAAATATATTTGTTTTTCCTTCCGAAAATTGCATTTTGATTAACAGAATAACATAAGAAATCCAACATATTTTATTAATATGTAAATATAATGAAATCTTTAATATTAATTAAAAAAATCTTCAACTTTTTGTTTTTATACAATAAAAAAAAAACACCCTAATGTATATATGTATTTCTTTTGTTCCTTTCAAAAATTTAATTTTTTTTTTATTTTTATTTCTTTAAAACATTTTTACACAAAGCATTAACAGTTTCATATTTTCAATAAAAAAAATAAATTCATTCAGATACTAGCACTGCTATTAACCCATTGAACATTTCTTACAGTGCAATTCTCATTTTCTCACAAACACAACTACATTTTTATTTTTGAACAGCACTGCTTTAATGCGATCAATGTGCTTCTGCCGGATGTGAAAAAATTGTCCTCCATGACACTCAAAACATGGCGGCTATTTTCTAACTACAGCCAACTTCCTGCCTTAGAGTTGTATTTCTTCATTACACGCTGGGTTGTATTTCAGTACAGAGTCGTCCCCATCTGTGTTTAAACCAACCAGTGTCGAACACTGCGAATTGTTAAGCGATTTTTTCCCCCGAATATCTGGACATAATCAATGAGGACATAACATATTTATAACGACAAGAATTTTAAAGGAGTATTCATGTTACCTCAAACCATATTTAAATAAGTATCTGGTATGTTACCTTGTAATCAAAGTATATTTTCCTATTTAATTACAAAAGACACCGAACCAGTACAATTTACTATAAAATTTAAAAACAATTATGTCATTGTAAAGAAATACGAACAAGAAGTAAACAGCGGTAGTTATTTACCGTAAACACCACAGGCACAACTTAAAATATTTCCTTTAGCTAAAACAAAACTGATATGAATTGAGCTTCCATTTGGGACAACTCAAAATAATTCTCTTTAGTTGATTTAAAAGAAGCTACTCTTATATCACAAAAAGGTATAAACTGTATGTTTTCGGCGAAAGAGTAGAGAAAATAATGTAAGATTTTTGCAGTGGGTAGATTTAACCACTGTGTATCGTTTTCGTGCAAAAAGTGAAAATTGCAAAATTTTGAGTTGACACCCGTTACAGGGACCGGTGCGATGTACAAAGAAGACTACTATGTATTGTAAAACATACTTATGTAAATGACTCTACTACCAATTCTTCAGTATGCAAAGACAAAGTATATATGTAAGTAGCGCAACTGTGTGTATTTACATCTTAACAACGCTATTATTGTATATTTTTGTTATACATTTACTAAAAATATGAAATTTTCTCTTATGTTTGAATTAAAGTTAAAGTTTATTTTTTAATTATGATGATTTTTAGAGAAAAAAAACCTACTAGCAAAGAATATATATTTTGTCTGGCGATCTAATTTCAACTTTGGAACCTATTAAAAAAAATCTGTTAAGAAATCTTAAGATTATGGAAAAGTGGATATAATTAAATAAATTTTAAAAAGTCTTAAATTTTTTTGTAAATTACAAAATAAACATATATATTTTTGTTTTAATTTGCATAATCTGTACATTTGATTTTTGTAAGATAATCCAAGTACTTTATTTACAAAATAATTAAATTTTTAAGGTTTTTTGGTAAATAAACTAAAAAGTCTATTGTTTAAAACAAACAAATATAGAAGCTTTCAGTTTTAAATGAAAATGTTTGCATGTGTATTCTTAGAAATGATTTTCCTTTTTAACAACTTGACAATGATAAATGTTATTTAAGTCATTAAAATTCGATTTGCATAGTTTTCTTTTTAAAACAAATATAATTTTAAGGGCTAAAGGTTAAAAACTTTTTTTAATTTGTTCTGCTTTTTTGTAGCATTAAAAAGAAACAGGATTTTTAAATTTAAGTTAAAATTTTTGCTGAGTGGTTGAAAAGTTATAAAATATATTTATTTTGACATTTAGCCATGTTTTCTTCAAGTTATTTTTTTTAACAAATATAAATTTTGTAATCTTGTTAAAATATTTGTAAAAAATATGTAATTAACCCATTTTTTTCGAAAAAAGCAAAAGCAACAAAACTACAATTTAAGTTCATATTGGTTTAGTTATTAGTAGTTTAGCTAAGAAACAGAGGTAGGCAAGTTGTCCAGTTTCAGCCAAATCGGAGTTAATTTTCGACTTACTTTTTTCCATCTGACAAAAACTTGAAACAGTTTTGTTATTCGTTTTTTAGTTTAATTTAATCATTTTAGATTTTAAGACGAAAAGTGCAGCTTAAAAAAAATACCAATTTGACTTTAATTTTTCAATTATAATTTTTACATTTATTTGCAAAAAATGATGAACTGTCTTTTTTGCCAAAAAATCCCAAAATTTTTTTCACTCAATATTATACTCAAATGAAAGACAATATTAAGAGCATCCAACTACTTTTCGCTGCGAAATTCCTTGTAGTTTCTGAGATAATGATGATTATGGAGGATCGCCAATGGAATTTTTTTATGCATTTTAATGTAAAATCCATACTTGATCTCAGAATTTCGCAAAAATTAATGCACTGCTAAATATCCCTTTAAATATATTTATTTATTTATTTATTTATTTATTTATTTATTTATTTATTTATTTATTTATTCAATTCAGTAATATAAAGCCCTAAGGGCCAAAAAAATTACCTTTCATTTGAGTATAATATTGAGTGAAAACAAAATTTTCGATTTTTTGCAAAAAATTATGTATTAATGGTGATGCATCACTGGTGATGCATAACTGCTTATGCATTACTGGTGATGCATAACTGCTTATGCATCACTGGTGATGCATAACTGCTTATGAATCACTGATGATGCATCACAGGTGATGCATAACTGCTTATGTATCACTGGTGATGCATAACTGCTTATGCATCACTGGTGATGCACAACTGCTCTTATGCATCACTGGTGATGCATAACTGCTCTTATGCATCACTGGTGATGCATAACTGCTTTTATGCATCACTGGTGATGCATAACTGCACTTATGCATCACTGGTGATGCATAACTGCTCTTATGCATCAGTGGTGACGCATAACTGCTCTTATGCATCGCTGGTGATGCTTAACTGCTCTTATGCATCAGTTATGCAGTATATAAATCTCTGAGAAATTCTGAGATTTAGTATGGATTTTGAATTAAAATGCATTAAAATTTCCATAATCGATCCTTCATAATCATCATTTTCTCAGGAACTAAGAGGAATTTCGCAGTGAAAAGTAGTTTTATTGGATGCCCTTAGTACTACCTTTCATTTGAGTATAATATTGAGTGAAGAAAAATTTTTTCATTTTTTGGCAAAAAAGGCAGTGTATACATCATGATTTTTTGCAAAAAATCGAAAATTTTGTTTTCACTCAATATTATACTCAAATGAAAGGTAATTTAAATGGCTATTTAGCTAGCAGTGCATAAATCTCTTAAAATTCTGAGATTTGGTATGGATTTTGCATCAAAATCCATTAAAATTTTTATAATCGATCTTCCATAATTATCATTTTCTCAGCAACTAAATGGAATTTCGCAGTGCAAAGTAGTTGTATTTTTGGCAAAAAATCCTATACACTTTTTAAAAACATTTTTTCTGCATGCTTTAATAGTCTGTATAGAATAGGTTTTTCCCTAGAAAAATTTATTGCCTCTGTTGTTAATTTAAAGTCGGACATTTTAAATACCCTCCACCAAGTTTAATTATTATTATGTTCTTTAATTTCAGGAAGTCGGAAAATATCCAGGAAAATATGCAGATAAATCTGAATTAAAAAAAAGCATTTAAGTGAATACCAGGAGATGGATTTATATGGCATAAAGTAAACTTTGTATGTGTCAAAAATTTGTATAAAGCCTTTCTTATTGTATATAAATTGTATATTTAAATTTATTTTACTTTTATTTAAGTTATTTTTAAATATAATATTTTTTTCCTATGTTCGTACAAAAAATTAGATATTTTGACAAATAAATGTTTTAAACCTTAAAAATTTTTGTTTAAATTCGACCATTATCAGCTCTTTAATAATAATCTATTAAAAAAAACTTATTTCGAAGTCTGCTGTAAGATTTTGTTTAAAATAAGCAAAAAAATGAATTTGGGACTAAATTGGGTATTTTATCTTTTACTATGGTGATATGAGAATGGGGATATGGGTAAAAACATTTCTGGCAACACGCCGTGATATAATTGAATTACTAAAGCATAATTTTAGGCGTATTAATTCGAAACATATATGAGCCACCCTGTTTTAAAAAAAAATCCACCTTCTGCTTATTTCTGATTTCTGTTTGCCTGGTACCTGGTTGAAATTTTTCGGCATTTTTAGCCACAATTTCACATTTCATTTTTTTACACCCCAAAAAATATGTTTGTAAACTACTAATAAATAATACCTGGTGGTACCAAGAGCCTTTTTAGAGGAAATTGTACACCCAAAAAAATTAGTATAAAAGTTGTCTGCACCCAAACAAATAAGTTAGTAGACAAATATAAAAGTTGGCTACACTCAAAAAAATAAGTAAGTAGATGAATATTAAAGTCGTCTGCACCCAAAAAAATCTATAGTAGATAAATATAAAACTTGGCTACACCCAAAAAAATAAGTTAGTAGATAAATATAAATGTTGATTACACCCAAAAAATAAGTTAGTAGATATATATAAAAGTTGAATACACCCAAAAAATATGTCAGCAGATCAATATAAAAGTTTACTCGAAAAATTAAGGCAGTAGATAAATATAAAAGTTAAATACACCCAAAAAATAAGTTAGATATATATAAAAGTTTTCTACACCCAAAAATATAAGTTAGTAGATAAGTATAAAATTTAAATACACCCAAAAATATTAATTAGTAGTTGTATATAAAAAAGTTGACTACGCCCAAAAAAATAAGGTAGTAGACAAATATAAAATTTAAATACACCCAAAAAATCTATTAGTAAATAAATATGAAAATTGGCTACACCCAAAAAAATAAGTTAGTAGATAAATATAAAAGTTGACTACACACAAAAAAATAAGTTAGTAGATAAATATAAATGTTGACTGCACCAAAAAAAGTCAGTAGATATGTATTAAAGTTGACTACACCCAAAAAATAAGTTACTAGATATATATTTAAATGTTGGCTACACCCAAGGAAATAAGTTAGTAGATATAAATAAGTTGGCTACACCCAAAAAAATAAGTTAGTAGATATATATAAAAGTTGACTACACCCAAAAAAATAAGTTATTGGACATATATAAAAGCTGACTACACCCAAAAAATAAGACTAGATATATATATAACAGTTGAATACACCCACAAATAAGTAAGTAGATCAATATAAAAATTGAATACACTCAAAAAATAAGTTAGTTGGTAAATATAAAAGTTGACTACACCAAAAAAAAGAAGTTAGTAGATAAATATAAACCCTTAATCTATTTTACTTCTCTTTTCTTTTAGATTTAAAATATTCATAAATCATTTCATTGGCCCTATTTGTAAATAATTCATATAATTTATTTAACATATTTTGTTTTTGTTGTTTTTATTTATTTATTATATACAAAAATTAATATAGAGAATAAAAACATTTAAAAAAATTGTCAAATACATTTATAATTTTAAATATAAATTGTTAAATATTTAGTTTTGTATTTATATTTTACATTTTGTTTTGAAATTTTTATACTGTAAATGTATTTTTTTTATTTATATATTCTTTTTTTATTATTTATAAATATATTGTTGTTTTTTATTTTTAACTTAAAATTAATTATAAACATACATAAATATTAATTATTAATTATAAACACTATTAATATGTATTCATTTATTACTAGACAATATTAAGTTTAAATATAAAGGATTATAAGCATAAATTTAATAATAATAAAAAATATTCAATAAAAATAATAAAAAATAGTTTGTCATGTATATATTCATTACTTTAATATTGTAGGCGTGGGTGACACTGGAGGAAGAGAGGGCGTGGTTTATATTTTGCTTCTTTTTTTTGATGTATTACTGTCCAATAGTGCTCATTTAAAATATTTTCAAAATTGATTTTCATATTTCCACTTAACTCTACAATTTACTGGGTTTGTTGTTGAGTTTAAACTTTTTTCCACTGTCATGTCTGGATTCATAGCTGTTGCCTCCTGTATTGTTGAAAAAATTATTTCGATTAATTTTTCTAATATTTTTTTAAAATTTCTGAAAGGGAATTAAAAGGGCTATGTAGCACTACATAAATCTCTTGAAAATTCTGAAATTTAGTATGGATTTTGATGCAATGAAATTTTTATAATCGATCCTCCCTAATCATCATATTCTCAAAAACAAAAAGGAATTTCGCGGTGAAAAGTAATTTTATTGGATGCTCTTAGTATTGGCTTTCATTTGAGTATAATATTGAGTGAAAATTTTCCATTTTTTTTCGGCAAAATATTCTTTTTTGCAAAAAATCGAAAAAAAAATTTTCACTCAATATTACACATTATTATACTCAATTTAAAGAGCTATTTAGCAGTACATAAATCTCTGAGAAATTCTGAGATTTAGTATGGATTTTGCATTAAAATTCATTAAGATTTCCATAATCGATCCTCCATAATCATAATTTTCTCAGGAACTAAGAGCAATTTGGCAGTGAAAAGTAGTTTTATTTGATGCCCTTGGTATTTCCTTTCATTTGAGTATAATATTGAGTGAAACAAAAATTTTCCATTTTTGGCAAAAATGACAGTGTATACATCATCCTTTTTTGCAAAAAATCGAAAAAAATTTTTTCACTCAATATTATACATTATTATACCCAAATGAAAGGGAATTTAAAGAGCTATTTAGCAGTACATAAATCTCTGAGAAATTCTGAGATTTAGTATGGATTTTGCATTAAAATGCATTAAAATTTCCATAATCGATCCTCCATAATCATCATTTTCTCAGGAACTAAGAGGACTTTCGCAGCAAAAACTAGTTTTATTTGATGCCCTTAATATTTCCTTTCATTTGAGTATAATATTGAGTGAAACAAAAATTTTCCATTTTTTGGCAAAAAATCGAAAAAATTTTTTTCACTCAATATTATACATTATTATACTCAAATGAAAGGGAATTTAAAGAGCTATTTAGCAGTACATAAATCTCTGAGAAATTCTGAGATTTAGTATGGATTTTGCAACAAAATGCATTAAAATATTAAATAATCGATCCTCCATAATCATCATTTTCTCAGGAACTAAGAGGACTTTCGCAGTGAAAACTAGTTTTATTTGATGCCCTTAATATTTCCTTTCACTTGAGTATAATAGTGAGTGAAACAAAAACTTTCCATTTTTTGGCAAAAATGACAGTGTATACATCATCCTTTTTTGCAAAAAATCGAAAAAATTTTTTTCACTCAATATTATACATTATTATACTCAAATGAAAGGGAATTTAAAGAGCTATTTAGCAGTACATAAATCTCTGAGAAATTCTGAGATTTAGTATGGATTTTGCATCAAAATGCATTAAAATATTAAATAATCGATCCTCCATAATCATCATTTTCTCAAGAACTAAGAGGACTTTCGCAGTGAAAACTAGTTTTATTTGATGCCCTTAATATTTCCTTTCATTTGAGTATAATATTGAGTGAAACAAAAATTTTCCATTTTTTGGCAAAAGTGACAGTGTATACATCATCCTTTTTTGCAAAAAATCGAAAAAATTTATTTCACTCAATATTATACATTATTATACTCAAATGAAAGGGAATTTAAAGAGCTATTTAGCAGTACATAAATCTCTGAGAAATTCTGAGATTTAGTATGGATTTTGCATTCAAATGCATTAAAATTTCCATAATCGATCCTCCATAATCATCATTTTCTCAGGAACTAAGAGGACTTTCGCAGTGAAAACTAGTTTTATTTGATGCCCTTAATATTTCCTTTCATTTGAGTATAATATTGAGTGAAACAAAAATTTTCCATTTTTTGGCAAAAATGACAGTGTATACATCATCCTTTTTTGCAAAAAATCGAAAAAATTTTTTTCACTCAATATTATACATTATTATACTCAAATGAAAGGGAATTTAAAGAGCTATTTAGCAGTACATAAATCTCTGAGAAATTCTGAGATTTAGTATGGATTTTGCATTAAAATGCATTAAAATTTCCATAATCGATCCTCCATAATCATCATTTTCTCAGGAACTAAGAGGACTTTCGCAGTGAAAACTAGTTTTATTTGATGCCCTTAATATTTCCTTTCATTTGAGTATAATATTGAGTGAAAACAAAAATTTTCAATTTTTTGGCAAAAATGACAGTGTATACATCATCCTTTTTTGCAAAAAATCGAAAAAATTTTTTTCACTCAATATTATACATTATTATACTCAAATGAAAGGGAATTTAAAGAGCTATTTAGCAGTACATAAATCTCTGAGAAATTCTGAGATTTAGTATGGATTTTGCATTAAAATGCATTAAAATTTCCATAATCGATCCTCCATAATCATCATTTTCTCAGGAACTAAGAGGACTTTCGCAGTGAAAACTAGTTTTATTTGATGCCCTTATAATTTCCTTTCATTTGAGTATAATATTGAGTGAAACAAAAATTTTCCATTTTTTGGCAAAATGACAGTGTATACATCATCCTTTTTTGCAAAAAATCGAAAAAATTTTTTTCACTCAATATTATACATTATTATACTCAAATGAAAGGGAATTTAAAGAGCTATTTAGCAGTACATAAATCTCTGAGAAATTCTGAGATTTAGTATGGATTTTGCATTAAAATGCATTAAAATTTCCATAATCGATCCTCCATAATCATCATTTTCTCAGGAACTAAGAGGACTTTCGCAGTGAAAACTAGTTTTATTTGATGCCCTTATAATTTCCTTTCATTTGAGTATAATATTGAGTGAAACAAAAATTTTCCATTTTTTGGCAAAAATGACAGTGTATACATCATCCTTTTTTGCAAAAAATCGAAAAAATTTTTTTCACTCAATATTATACATTATTATACTCAAATGAAAGGGAATTTAAAGAGCTATTTAGCAGTAGATAAATCTCTGAGAAATTCTGAGATTTAGTATGGATTTTGCATTAAAATGCATTAAAATTTCCATAATCGATCCTCCATAATCATCATTTTCTCAGGAACTAAGAGGACTTTCGCAGTAAAAACTAGTTTTATTTGATGCCCTTAATATTTCCTTTCATTTGAGTATAATATTGAGTGAAACAAAATTTTCCATTTTTGGCAAAAATGACAGTGTATACATCATCCTTTTTGCAAAAAATCGAAAAAATTTTTTTCACTCAATATTATACATTATTATACTCAAATGAAAGGGAATTTAAAGAGCTATTTAGCAGTACATAAATCTCTGAGAAATTCTGAGATTTAGTATGGATTTTGCATTAAAATGCATTAAAATTTCCATAATCGATCCTCCATAATCATCATTTTCTCAGGAACTAAGAGGACTTTCGCAGTGAAAACTAGTTTTATTTGATGCCCTTAATATTTCCTTTCATTTGAGTATAATATTGAGTGAAACAAAAATTTTCCATTTTTTGGCAAAAATCATCCTTTTTTGCAAAAAATCGAAAAAAATTTTTTTCACTCAATATTATACATTATTATACTCAAATGAAAGGGAATTTAAAGAGCTATTTAGCAGTACATAAATCTCTGAGAAATTCTGAGATTTAGTATGGATTTAGCATCAAAATGCATTAAAATATTAAATAATCGATCCTCCATAATCATCATTTTCTCAGGAACTAAGAGGACTTTCGCAGTGAAAACTAGTTTTATTTGATGCCCTTAATATTTCCTTTCATTTGAGTATAATATTGAGTGAAACAAAAATTTTCCATTTTTTGGCAAAAATGACAGTGTATACATCATCCTTTTTTGCAAAAAATCGAAAAAAAATTTTTCACTCAATATTATACACTATTATACTCAAATGAAAGGGAATTTAAAGAGCTATTTAGCAGTACATAAATCTCTGAGAAATTCTGAGATTTAGTATGGATTTAGCATCAAAATGCATTAAAATATTAAATAATCGATCCTCCATAATCATCATTTTCTCAGGAACAAAGAGGACTTTCGCAGTGAAAACTAGTTTTATTTGATGCCCTTAATATTTCCTTTCATTTGAGTATAATATTGAGTGAAACAAAAATTTTCCATTTTTTGGCAAAAATGACAGTGTATACATCATCCTTTTTTGCAAAAAATCGAAAAAATTTATTTCACTCAATATTATACATTATTATACTCAAATGAAAGGGAATTTAAAGAGCTATTTAGCAGTACATAAATCTCTGAGAAATTCTGAGATTTAGTATGGATTTTGCATTAAAATGCATTAAAATTTCCATAATCGATCCTCCATAATCATAATTTTCTCAGGAACTAAGAGGACTTTCGCAGTGAAAACTAGTTTTATTTGATGCCCTTAATATTTCCTTTCATTTGAGTATAATATTGAGTGAAACAAAAATTTTCCATTTTTTGGCAAAAATGACAGTGTATTATACATCATCCTTTTTTGCAAAAAATCGAAAAAATTTATTTCACTCAATATTATACATTATTATACTCAAATGAAAGGGAATTTAAAGAGCTATTTAGCAGTACATAAATCTCTGAGAAATTCTGAGATTTAGTATGGATTTTGCATTAAAATGCATTAAAATTTCCATAATCGATCCTCCATAATCATCATTTTCTCAGGAACTAAGAGGACTTTCCCAGTGAAAACTAGTTTTATTTGATGCCTTTAATATTTCCTTTCATTTGAGTATAATATTGAGTGAAACAAAAATTTTCCATTTTTTGGCAAAAATGACAGTGCATACATCATCCTTTTTTGCAAAAAATCTAAAAAATGTTTTTCACTCAATATTATACATTATTATACTCAAATGAAAGGGAATTTAAAGAGCTATTTAGCAGTACATAAATCTCTGAGAAATTCTGAGAAATTCTGAGATTTAGTATGGATTTTGCATTAAAATGCATTAAAATTTCCATAATCGATCCTCCATAATCATCATTTTCTCGGGAACTAAGAGGACTTTCGCAGTGAAAACTAGTTTTATTTGATGCCCTTAATATTTCCTTTCATTTGAGTATAATATTGAGTGAAACAAAAATTTTCCATTTTTTGGCAAAAATGACAGTGTATACATCATCCTTTTTTGCAAAAAATCGAAAAAATTTTTTCACTCAATATTATACATTATTACACTCAAATGAAAGGGAATTTAAAGAGCTATTTAGCAGTACATAAATCTCTGAGAAATTCTGAGATTTAGTATGGATTTAGCATCAAAATGCATTAAAATATTAAATAATCGATCCTCCATAATCATCATTTTCTCAGGAACAAAGAGGACTTTCGCAGTGAAAACTAGTTTTATTTGATGCCCTTAATATTTCCTTTCATTTGAGTATAATATTGAGTGAAACAAAAAATTTTCCATTTTTTGGCAAAAATGACAGTGTATACATCATCATTTTTTGCAAAAAATCGAAAAAATTTATTTCACTCAA